>OZ002741.1:253191646-253688429 GCA_963924295.1 Dioctria rufipes | reverse complement strand
GTGGTGTCAAACTAACATGGAATTTAGAAGAAGGACAATCAATGCGAGTTGACAAGTACCTCTTAGTTATTGTATTGTATGACTCCGTTTAAGTCTTTTTATTTTCTTCTTTCGCTCTTCTGGAGCCCTCTTCCTTTTAACGAACTGGTCGCATAAGCTCTCTTTACAGGTTCAATAAGGATATTGCATACAGGTTGCCGGCAATATCACAGGGAGGCCGGGGAAAGGCCAGATGTGTGCTTTCTTCTCGTTCGTTTTTTGGTATGGCACGATTTCTTCTGTTAATGGTACTTGTCACGGGTAGGTTTTCTTATGGTAAACCCACTACAAGCTCTCCACACATAGTCCGAGGTGTTAACGTGCCGCAATTTATTAATAATGGTACCACGGAGTGAGCCATCAGCTTCGGCTGATAGTCAGGGCTTAACATCCAGCTGCACTCACTCACCTACTTGCATAACTCTAAGCAGTATCAAAATGTACTTATTAGAAGATGTGGGGAAGCTTTGGGATATGATATCATGATAAGAATTCAATAAGCATACCAGAAAAGAGAAAAGATTCTGACGTACATGATCAAAAGAAACGATACGGGCCAAAAAATCAAACGATCATTCCTTAAATATTACATTGAAAATTACGAGATCACAAGCGGCGCGCCCTCGATGGCAGAGAAGATTACGCCACAATAAACATGATGAGGGGCAAACACAGCCTTGGGTAGTTTCAGTCGCATACCGATTGGACAATACCCCACGCGAAAGCCATATCCTGTAGCTGCATGTCCCATGATATATGTATTTTGCTGACAATACCAGAAAAAATGATCACAATAGGTTAGTTTGGTGTTGAAGGGCCCTCTAAGTCTTTTAAACTTTTTTTGGAAAAACAGCGATACATCCTTATTCAGCAGTATGAAAAAGTAGTTAGTTTCCCTGGTGGCCTATATCCCTATTATAAAATGCTAAGCACGTTTCGGGAAACCCTTGCAGGACTATCGATAGTTTCGAATTTATGTAAGCGTAAAAATCAGAAATGAGGGCCTCATGTATTTTACTTTTAGTGAAGTCGATCCAAGGAATATTTTCTCCTTTTTTGTGGATTGTTATTTTTAAATGAAAGCGTGTTTTTCAGAAGATGTCTTCATTTAAGTATTTTTTTTTTTATATTATCAGATAAACTTCAGTTTCTTCTGTCACCATCGCTAGAGTGAAGTACCCCAAGGAGTTTTCTTTGTTAGATGGCTTTTAAGTATTTCATAGTACTTGGTTTCTTAAATACCTTTAGGATATTAAGAAAATTTACTTTTGGCATACCTTTATAGCCTGCTTCCTGTAATTTATATGAGTATACATGAAAAACTTATGAATTTGAAAGCAAGCTCTTTCTTGGATTTCATGTGATTTCTGTGATGACAATTTGTTTTTCTTAAGTAATCTCCTACACACGTGTCTTTATGAGAATAATATAAATTTTAATCTGAGTATCACACTTTTACATTTCAGTATTTTTCTAATGCATTGAAATCAATAATTTTTTCGCTTTTTGCTTAGTTTTAATCAGTAAATAAAAATTAATTTTATTCAGTTTTTGATCGTTATGAATGCCAACAAAAAATTTAGTATTCCGGACTAACTATGACTGTTTGAAAATTGTAGCAGGTTTTAATGACAGGAAATTTTAGGATCTAATAAATCCTATGTATAAGTAGAATGAAGAGAACGCTTTTTGAGTCTATACCTCCTTTCTGCCATGCTGTGTTTTGCCTTTTTTCTGTGGTTAGTTTTTTTCTTTCGTCGTAAGAGGAACAAACACAGGAAACGCATTGCCGAAAAGGCAATTCGAAACCCATGGCCGTTTGGTAGTCAGCGCGCTTAGTTAATGCGCCGCCCCAGGTCATACGGTTTGGATCTAGACTTAATAAATAGATTACGTTTTGGACTTTTTTACCGGGTTTAAACTTAATTTTGTTCAAGAAAGAATTTTTTTGGGATTCTCCGGTATATAGCAAAAGCTAAAAAATGGTCTAATTTGTTATTTCATCACACAAACCCATTAATTTTTGGTGACAAGTTTTCAAGTCTTGGTTGTGTGATGAAATAACAAATTAGAACATTTTTTTAGCTTTTGCTATATACCGGGGGAATCCCAAAAAATTCTTTCTTGAACAAAAATTGACTTAATAAAATAAAAAAAATAAAGAAATATTGACCAACAGAGCAATTTATGTGGAAGAGTGTCCGCAATGCCTATGGACTTAATAAATGCAATACTTGAGAAAGTACTTTTTTTGTCCTGTGGCTTAATGTTAAAGTGTTAAATAGAGAAAATTATTCATCCTATACTAACGAGATTTCTCTGTACGGACATGTTTTTTTTTTCAAAATTAAACCAGTGTAGAGGAGGATTTCTGGCGCACTGCCGTTCGTTTTTTCACGAGGTTTGAGTCTTGCATAATACACCGAATATAGAGTATATTCAGAGTATATGGATGTATCCAATCTGTTGGCAAAAATTAAAATGTAGTCTCATATAAAATGCAATGTAGCAGGGCATTATAATTTTAAAGTATCAAAACGAGGCGTGATCGGAAGAAGATTGGTGGCGGCCATTAATTTTCAGTTGAAAACTGGGCAACTACCAACAGATTGGTCTCATGAAGCGTCAGTATTGCGACGCAGCAATAGATAATTTCGTGGCGCTCATTTTTCTTCCTTTTAAAGGGATGCTCGTATTACTATCCGTACTCGTAAGTGTTATTAAATTTTTCAGAAAAGAACATAGCTGTCGGCTGATCACAGATCGGCGAATGTAATCACGCAATGTCGATTCTAGCGCTATCTATTTATTCGGTGGTAAAATAGGGAGGGCGATAGTTTAGACTAAGCAAACGTCAAATGAAACTTGAGTTTTTAGACAACTTGCTGTGGTTAGTGTTTGGTAGACAAATGGTAATAAGCAACTTATATACCATGCGAGGTAAAGGCTTTTGGCGACACTTTCATTCCGTAACGTACAATTGTTGGTTTCCAAACACACGTTGTAATCACTGTAATCAAATACTTCGAAATATACTTTGAAAAACCTTGCTAATTATAGCAGGGGAATTAGCTAGATGTAAATTTAAAAAGAAAACAATTTTGTCATTAGTCTGTAAAGCAAGTGTGACTGAGAGGAGCTTCTAAGAAAATGAGTAATATTTAGAATTAAAAAAAAAAAGAGGGAACAATGCGTTCAAAATTTCTTTTCCTTATGATAAAATATTTTACCTTTCATTTTCCTTTAGTTCCTTTATTTTAGAGCCCGCTGACAGATCTATACGGCACCCCAGGAGCGGGTATAACATTAGGAATTACAGATCTGAAACTCAAATTCAAAATGTTCTTTATTAAAAGATCTTAGTTACATAAGCTTATAAAAATAAAGATAGTCGCCCATGGCATCGAGGCTATCTACAGCTACAGATCTATTGTTTTCATATATCGGAAGCAAACGATCTGCTGGTGCCACCTAGTAGTAACATAGGTCCAATGGTTTTCCAGGATTACCGAATTGCTGGTGGCAATCTCTGTGATCTCAAGCGTCCAGGGACCAAGATCAACCAACACCACAGGCTCATAGGATATCATAAAACTATCTATTAATAAGAGACTACCAGCCGTTGAGAAACTGGTTGTAATATCTCAACTCAGAAAGTTGTTCAACAGGAGACCACTAAACGTCAAGAAACTGGCTATACCGTAGTAATAACCTCAAGAAACGGGCAGTAGCCCCTAAAGGTTTCTTGTAATATCCGTTTTTTTTTTTTTTCTCAAGTATCCACAATGCTGTACCTAGCAAGGATAATTCCATTTACATAGACTTTATTTACTTGGGAAACGAATCACGACTTCTAAAACAAAAGCGAAGTTCTGGCTGAACTATATAGTGAAATTCCCAACTGTAACATTACCATTACCTTGTAATCAGTCACCGTAGGTAATATGTCAGAAAGTTCTTGATGAAATGGGTAAACAAAAAATGTGTTATGGAAAGGACGATAAAATCGATATAAATATTTAATGCGTAACTGTATTGTGAAATATAAGTGGAATAAAATAATTAAAATATAGACACAACATTTTTGGGGGTAGATTACTATCCTAGATCTTCGTTCGTAGGTTCGTTTTCGTCAGACGGTTTGATTAATAAGACGTTGAACAATACCCACATGTAAGGACACACTTGCAAAACAATAGCGTGCTATGATTACAAGTTCTTACGATATTATTACTGCACTACGTGGTGTTTGAGAAAAAACCAAACCATCATACATTTGCACATGAATAATGCCGGATTGTTCCTATTGTAATTTCATTAACCTCGTTTTCATATTATTTTTGTGTAAATTGGTTAAGTCTAATGTAATATGCCATATATGTATATGTAGTAGGTCCATAATATATCCCTAATTAAATATTAGTTCATTGCCTCGCAAATATGATAATTTACTGGCATTTAAGTGTCACTTTGTATCACAATTAATTAATATTAATACTCCCGCAGGAATTAACTGGTGACTACATCCTGATTTGAATGTATTTGCAGCTCTTTACCCCCCTTTCCGCAGGGACAATATAACAATAAATATTTTAATAAATTTACGGACTTTAATGAGGTTTTTAATTATGAACAATAGTGCTATTTGTGGTGCAATCAAATTGATTTGATTTGTGTGGTTAATTTACCAGCAATTATGAATTTTAAGTAACATATTGAAATCAGTTTACCTCTAATGGCTCTTTAATGCACTGAAAAATTTCTGTGAAGGGATATCGTCTATGAAAATAACTCGGCGACGTGTTTTCGGAAATCTTGTGAAAATAAATTTAAAAATAGAATTATCATATCTTCAAACAAGAGAAAAGTTATAATTTGGTTTAGCCTATAAGTGGTATATCCTAGATGATAATAAAATTGAAAAATTAAATCCATTTTTGAAGTTATGTTTACAATTTTGATGAAAACTTCAGTTATCTACGTAGGCGCGTTCAGAGGTAGTGCGCAAATATATACTGCAAACCGAAGTTGGTGTAGGTATGTCAATCCTACGAAAATGTACCCCATTTTTCAGTTTAAATAAATTTATTTTTAAAAAGACGAAGTAGAGGTATCTCAGTTACGCAACTATTGCTCACATAAATCAGTTTTTCATATGCATCCACGCGCATAATATCGTAAATTTCTATACTCCAACTAAATATGCAAAGTGAGTTCAAAATGCGACTGAAGGGGGTATTCCATTTCATTCTTTTAGACAAGATACCATTATCGTGATGGGCAAATATACCAAAAAGAATAGCCGTTGTATACCTATATATGTCTGATATAGCTCCTTGGAGCGCTGCACTTCGTGTAATTAAATAAAAGAAATTATTTACAGAACAATGTAGTGATTCAAACCTTTCCAGTAGTCGGGGAGCAATGTAGACATTTTGAAATATAATTCTTTTTTCTTGTAAAATATGTAATAATTTTCAATGTGCCACATAATTCCGGTATTCATTGTTCTTTTAAATAACGAGTGTTTCAAGTATTCGCGAAACGAACCTATACATAGGACTTAACTCCGAGAGATTTTATTACTAAAAAAGTTCCCAAAAGGATATTTGCATTTTAGTATATTAAAAGGAATCCTTGATATTTACAATTACCATATTGGGAAAAATTCATGAAAATCAGAACATTTTTGTGATTGAAACTTTTCATAACAATGAGGTACCAAAAATCGTAAATGAACTTTTAGGTACGTTTGGAATTTAAATTTTACGTTTTATAGTAAATCTGTGCAACACTTGATTTGTCATTTTTATTAGTTAGGTACATGTCCCTTAAAGCCGAATATATAGTTAAAGGATAGATACTATAGAAAACAATCAGCATGCATCTCTAAATTATGTACAATGGCGAAAAAAAAAACAATTGTAGCCATTATAATTAAAACTATCATATTGAGGCAACTTACATAAAGTGAATTTGGCACTTTTGCCTGGGTGTTATGAGGCACCTCATCTACATTTGAATGAAAGGAGAGCTAATAGTGTGGTTTCCGGATAGAAAAGTAGAATTATTTATTAAATTATTAAGTTAAAAAATACACTTGTTGTATTCTGGGCCTTTCATATCAGCTAAAATATTGAAGAATATATTTTTGAAATACTTTCCATTTAATTTCTAGGAATTCTTTACAGCCATTTGTTAAATTACTTTGTAAAAAGTACCGCATCCGAAACCGTTGTTCCCTTTTTTTAGAGACAGAAAATTGTGCCAATAACTGCATTAATGAAAGTATTACTATTTTTATTCGAAGTTGAATAGAGAAATCTGGAAGGAAACAAGCACATTATAGTTCGACGTTAAAGTAGAGTATGTGCTCAAAATTTTATTTCATTAGAATGTGTGTTTGGGAAATTAATATCGCAATAATAAAGATATATTCAACAATGTAGGAAAACTATAAAATTAATTGAGTCTGAATCTTTTGAAGGCAATTCAACGATATATCTTAGAAAAAATAAAAGAAAAAATAAATTTGTAGGTTAAGTAATAAATAAAAATTTTTGTGATGGCTTTATTTTATTGTTTTAATTTTTTTGACCATTAAGAAAAGATCTCGAGCTATATCGTCGCCTGAATATTGATTTGCCCCATCCGCCAAATTTTATATTTTGAGTTAAGTACGGTTTTTGAGAATATTACTGAAGTTGAATTAAACACTTTATCATAAAGCTGATTTATATATATATATATTTTTGCAATAAAAGTTAGTATTGGTTTACACAAAATCAAATTTGTTTATGCATAGGGCATGAAATGCGCTAAATACTTTAAAATATTTTTTTTTTAAATATTGTTGTAATGAACGTGCGGAAATTTAAAATTATATTTAAAATTGGATTTCTCCATGTGGCTAAGAACACTACCACTTAGAGTAAATCAAAATCAATTTCGCCAAAATCTTGGTTTGCTCCCTGTAGTTGCAGCGATATTGCCTTATAAATAGAATTTTTGTATTTAAAAAAAAAAAAGGAGCCTTTCAAGGTATATTATAAAATGTCAATAGCACAGACACAGTTTATTTCGGAGTCAATCAATTTTGATGACAGCTGGCAGAAATAAACTTGGATCATCGAACAATTTAAGGACTGTTTATCAAAAACGACCACCTATGAATAATGAAAGCAACAAGAAAAATTTTTTTTTTATGAACTATTACTTAATTATTATTCACAATCGACACGATATGATTAATACGTGCTATACAATAGGTGAACTCGTAGCTTTACGTTCTTCAGTAAATTTTGTACCGAGAGTATAGAACGTATCGGATGCTCTTTATACTGCCTCTTAAAAATGCCAATGTTAACAGAGTATTTTTGTATTTGGTTAAATTTTCTGTCAATATTAGACCAATATTTGTCGCTTGTTCTTAGTTTTGAATAAATTGGAGGATTTTCTTCCTTGGGTGTTACGAGCTTGCATTCGACATCTTAGAAATTTCTCGCATTTCTGCCGTAGTGGTAAATTGCTAAATCCGAAAAAAGGCGCTTCTGAAGACACCACTTTACGTACACATTCATGTTGATTGTGCCTGTTGTCACGAAAGGTGCTGATTTTTGACCACACGTACATTCGTCTACTGGGTTATGCAACTTGGTTGTTTTCTGGTGTTCTGTTCGGTGTTTTCTGAATATGGACATTTCGTAGGCCTTCTTTTAGTTCAATGATCCTTAGCATATGATGTACCAGCCATATCTGCTAACGACATGTTGGCATCTCGTTTAAAGTTGATAACTTCTTTGGCCAATTTTTGGTCTATCGAATCTGATTTCCGTCCTGACCCAGACTTTCTCTGGACACTACAAGATTCTCGAAATTTACTGAGAACATTTTGAATGGTCATCTTCGGGATTTTCAACTTTTTATCTAAGCTTCTTTGAAACATATTCAAATTTTCCATATGGGTGGAAAGTATTAACTTGCGACACTCATCTTGGCTGACTTCCATTTTGATTGCATAAGATTTTTGCTTTTAATCAAGTCAAGTCAGATGCTTTTGCGCGTTTCAAACTTCTTTATTGTCTTCTTTCTTTGGATTTAGTATGATGATTTTTCATATTCTTCGGTTTGTCTTTATTTAGAGCGTTGGGGCTTATCTTTGATCCACAGTTCGATTTGATGTCTTTTCTTTTCCTCTTTTTGATCCTTGGTTTGGCTTTTTGTTCACTTCTCGTGTTCTTGTTTGTTCTTTTTTTCCTACAGCTGCTGCACCACATCAGCTATAATAAATGAATTTCTCGCACCCGTGGCTTGCAATAATAAATGCACACCTTTTTATAATGCAGTATTACCAGCTATCCCTAATTTTGTTTACCTGTTGATGAGTAATGCAAGTGGGGATAGGTGGTCGGTTTTTTTCTGAAACAACCCCTACCTCAAAACAATGTACCGATTAAAATCAAACAAGCTGGATTTAAAGATAAGGCAAAATATTAAAAAAATCTCTTTTCGTTTATCTTCCAGATGCAAATAGAAATTATTGTCAAACAGTTTTAATAATACTCAAATAAATAGTGTTATTCACTTATTGTGTACTTTAATTTTGTTTCTGTTATTTTTTATTTGCCTTTTTTAAAGCATAAAGAAGTTTTTTTTTAGGTTTTTTATCACGCAATTATTTTATTTAGGGCGGCAAAATTTCAATACATAATGTTGTTTGCATTCTCCTATTTTCATTCATGTTTTTTTTCCAGTCACTCAATTCTGTTGCTGGGACCTGTTGATGAGTCGAACCAAAACTTGAAACTTTGCCGATCTAAATTAAATGATTGTGTAATTGAATAAATAAAAAAAAAAAAATTTTTTTGTTTCGTTTGTACCAGAGAATGCCAAAAAGGCCTACTTGACCAAATATAAACTTTACCTGGTAAGAAAATAGCAAATATGTTTTTGACTAGAAATACTAAAAAAATATTCAAGGCTAAATAAAGATTATGAAGTAATAAAATATTTCTTTTAACTTTATTAGTAAATTGCTTTGCGCTATATCATACAAGCAATGTAACCTTTGGAAATCTAGGAAGAAGTTAATGAAATTTTAACAGAAATTTTCTTCTATTGAAACAAAAATAATTCAAGAAATAAATAGGCGGAGAGCACCTGAGTTCTTAGACAAATTAAAAAAAAAATGTATCGAGCAGTTTTTTATAATAAAGTCTCAACTTTAACTGTATTTATCTCAAAACTATATTTTTGCATATGGGGCAAAACAGTATTCAGCCGATGAAATGTAGTATAAACTGTGTACAGTTATTGCAATTTTGATTAATTTCAGCATAGGTTTTTCTTAATCAAGTCAACAGATTTTACATATTTACCTTGAATGAGGACAAGAAAATTTGAACACATCACTTTAAACCACGGTACACAGAGTAACAAGGTATGATCGTTCGAGCTGTCAAGTACGTGTGACGTCATGTAAATATATTCTTAAAAAGCGGAAAATGAAATTAATTTATTCCATTGAATCCGTCTAAAATATTGAAACAAGTGCAATTTTAATTTCTTACAATAATTATATATCGAAATTTTTAGTTTAATTTTAAAGTTCCTTTCAAGTAATCAGTTCGAATTAAAACAAACTGCCATGAAAGTTTTATCAATAAAAAATACAAATTAAAACTAAAATATCTCAGAGTTGCACTCTTAACTGATTATTTGAGATCCTTTTATTATTTCTATAGTAAAAATAGTTAACGGCAATGGTAATTTTCTGAAATAGATTTCAAATTTGGAATGCATCATAACGAAGTGTGAGATAAGTGTGGATTTAGTGGCAAATTAAAATGTGAAATACAATTATAGTAATATTTGTTTGATTTCAATTTCACATGGGAATGGAATAACTTCAAAAAATCAAAACTAAAATCACTGGAAAACTTCCAATGAAAGTTCATACACTTAACCCCACTTTTCCTAAGAACATTGAAAAATGATATTATATCTATGAATCTATTCCCTTTACTTAATTAATATGAAAGAAATGTGCAAATTGTAGTTATTTTAACATTTTAAATAGATCCAGTATAATAATTTTACAAACAAGTTTAAACTTTATTGTTTATTCGATTCTCATGACGCATAAAATGTCGAATTTACGGTGCGGGACAGTCATACCTTGTTAGTCTGTATACCATGACTTCAAACATCCGATCTGACATACACTCTGATCAAGAATACGTAGAACTGCGCTGCAAGGAGCTTCGTATAGTAGGCTTGTTTATTTTCATTGACGGATGTTCTCTATTCTTCCATTCGTATTAATGCGATACTAATGAAAGGTGATTAATTGAAAAAGTGCGAATCATATTTTGTTACGATGTAGAGCTTTAAACAAAATTAGTTGTTCTTAGTAATTAATCAGGTATGTGTATAATTTTGAAGTGTAACAAAAATAAATTAAATTCTAAACGATTAGGATAAAAATGGGACTTCAATAGAAATTTTCAAAAAATATACAATAACAAAGCAACCCTTTACAACATGTGAAACAACAGGGAAAAAATTATAGACTTCGTTTCCAACTCAATTTTCTCTCCAAAAACTGAAGTAAAAATTAGTCCAATCATGTTTCCTGCAGTTGGAACAATTTATATATATGGTTTTTGGAACAAAGAACAAAAAAATATAGTGAATGATAAATTATTAGAACTAAATGAACTGGATCTTGCTTTAAGGAAATAGATCAACCCAATTTTAGAGAGAGAGTCAGGGATATAGCACTAATGAATAGTCAGTCAGAAAAAATGATTATAACGAATTTTATGTGATGTTATATTGCGGAAAACTTTTCCGTACAATAAAAACTTCTGGGACTGGTCGTTTTTACAGTATATGTATAAAAACTAAATTATTATTTGGCAACACAAAGAAGGGGTTACCCGATTTAGTCCATTTCTGAAGCTTTATTTACTACTTGAAGACAAAGTGTACAAAATTTCAGCGCTCTACTTTGACGCGCTCTCAGGCAGTGTTCAAATATATAGTAAAAAACGAAATCTTTGTATGGTAACCCTATGAAGAAGTTGCGCGATTCGTCCCAGTTTCTAATTTAAATTTATTTTGTTATTCATTTTTTTTTCTACGGGCGGGAATGGAACCCACAGTTGTTAGAATCGGTTAAAGGTGGAGAATAGAAGAATTTTAAGAACTTTTATTTTTAATGATTCTAAATCAAATCATAAATGTAAGAGGTAAAAACAACTACTCCGTCCGGGGTTTGAAGTCGGGACCATCCGCTTTCTGGGCGACTGCTCTTACCACTGAGCTAACGAGTCGAGGTGGTTGTTTTTTTCCTGTTGTATTTATGATATGATTTAGAATCGTTAAAAATAAGGGTTCTTAAAATTCTTCTATTCTCCATTTTACTTTTTTTTTTTAAAAGCCCGTGTACAAAATATTAACTCTCTAAGTGAACGCACCCTCGAGTTATTGTGAAAACTGACAGACAGCCATGCAAAAATTATAAAACGTTTTTGTATTATGCATGGGTGTCTAACCCATTTTTATACCCTAGATTGAAGTCTGTAGGGTATACTAAGTTTGTCATTCCGTTTGTAAAAATAATGATGGTAGAGCAAAATGGATTGGACACCCGCTCATAATAATATAAAAATAAAGTAATTTTAATTTTTCTTATCCGTTAGTCCGTCTGTCAATCCTTCCGTCCGCACGATACTTCGAGAACGCATTCACTTAGAGGAGTGTAATTTTGTACAGGGGCTTTAAAAAAGAAAAGTAAATTTAAGTTCGAAAATGAGCCAAATCAGGCAACTGCTTCATAGCGTTGCCATACAAAAATTTCGAACGCGTCGACTTAGAAAGTTGAAATTTAGTACATGGCGTTTTTATAGGAATAGTAAATAAAATTTAGAAAATGGATTAAATCGGACAACTTCTTCTTGGTGTTGTCATATAAAAATTTATGATTTTTACTTATACTGTGAAAAAGAAATTGGCTATAACCATTTTTACTGTGCGTCGAACAATTTTAGAAATACTTATATGCGAAAAACCACTTCAAATATCATACTTACACAGAGAGATGACCATACAAAATTAAATAAGGACATTCATCTATGAAGTCATAAAAATTGGTCTTAGACCAATTCTAGCTCTCTTACTTGTTCTCTACAAACGGAATGATAAACTTAGTATACTCTATGATTTCATCTGCGGTTTAAAAATCCTCATGGGATTCGCTTAAAAGCCATATCTGTAGAAAAGTTATCTTCTGATGAATCTATGGTGCAAGACTTTATGAGAAAATTCAAACAAATTGTTTACGATTTAAATTTGGTTGCCATTCATGAAAAACATCCTCCAGGAAGGAAAACCTCTAAAGAACGTGTTACTATAATGTCTTATTGCAAAGCCACTGGATAACATGAACTTGATTTACAAGCGACTGGTTAAAATCTGTGATCGCACTTTATTATAGATCATCTAAGAATACTTGGCAAACCACAACTTCATTTAAGGAATAGTTTTTCAAAGAATTTGTATAAAAATCGTAGGAGCATTTACAAATGGATCAGTCTGTCTGCCAAAATACACCTATTAATAGATAATGCAGCATGTCATGGTATAGAATCGCTGGATTCAAAATCCTTTTCCTTTCACCAAACACGCCAGAAATACTGCAACCATTATATCAGAACATAATAAAAAGAATGAAAATTAATACAGGAAAAGTTTGCTGATTAGCCTTACTGCAAAACCAGTATTCCTTTAAAATATGTAACGTAATTCATCCAACAAGCGTGGAAGGATGCTCCAACGACTGCACTGCAATTCATAACGGTACGAAGCGTTTGAAGAAATTTGCGTAAACTTGCCAATTAATTATTAAGATCAACTTCCACTAATTAATTTATATACAAACATTGTGTCCGATAATAATTGTTCATCCGATGGAGAATTGCCGCCTTGTTACGTACTGCAGCAGGTTCAGATACCTGTGCTTGTAATTATGGTGCAATGGTACAAAACCTATGCACAATTATAGAAGTAGAAAATAAACTGCACTTAGCAGACTCAATCAAGATAAAACGTTCACACTTAATGATAAAATGATACTTTATTCTTTACTGTTATTCCTCTGTTTATAGACATACATTCATACAGTGTCATTAATAAGAAGTTGATTACCTAAACATTAAACACAAAATTCATACCGTGTCATTGCCTTCATGAATGGAAAGTGATTAGGTACGTTAACATTAATTTTCTTTTAGTGCAATATAGTTTACGCAGCATTAAATTTACCTTTTACAAATAAATGCAAGAGAAATTGACCTATGCAAAATAAACTTGTTATTGAGCAATGAATCTTGATTTTTATGAATTTGTTTTATGTATAGTTCACTAGGGTTCAACAGGGTAATTGGAAGAAATGAAACCATTACGCCATTATGTGGAATGAAGATATTGTGGAACAAGAAGAAGAAGACGAACTAATAAATCTTAGCTACAAAATTGTTGATGATAATATAATTGATTGGGCGGAAGGAGGAAATTTGTCAACGGAAGATACTCCTGTTCTAAGACGAATTCGATAGAAAGTAATCCAATATTTAAAAATTTTAAGAACTAACTAAAATATTGCTCTACATGAACCCTTTTCGTAGAAAATTTATTTTTGTTTACAGTAAATTGAAACTACTCGTAAGTGTGGACTTTGTTTGCTTCAATTGATGTTTCTACACTATGTATTCACATAAAAAATTTAATAAAAATGTTACTTTAAAATCAGATGAAGTTTTATTTAAAACTTTTTAGTCTTATACTTCTCCTTACAGTTTACTTTGTTATAAGCTATTTTTTGGCAGAAATTTATTCAGCTTTGGTCGCTTATGACGAAAATTCACTGTATATAGATAAAAAGATTACGTTTGGACTTTTTACCGGGTTAACTTAATTTTTTTCAAGAAAGAATTTTTTGGGGATTCTCCGGTATATAGCAAAAGCTAAAAAATGTTCTAATTTGTTATTTCATCACACAACCAAGACTTGAAACTTGTCACCAAAACTTAATAGGTTGGGTGATGAAACAACTTAGAAGAAATTAGAACATTTTTTAGCTTTTGCTATATACCGGAGAATCCCCAAAAAATTCTTTTTTGAACAAAACTGTATATAGAATTTAAAGAACACGACAATCCGGAAACAAGAGGAGATCCGCTGTTATTATTGATTCACAAATATAAGATGATATAGTATAATACATATTTCAAAACGTATAGGTAGGACTAACATTTGGTAAAACAACCGTTTTAATTAATTTTAGGAAATTAAGGCAAAAATAAATATGCTCCGCAAAGAGTAAACAAGTAATTATTTTTTAGTCTTTTCGTCCTTTTTGATGAGTAAGCATCGTTGAAGTAAGGCGACATACATATTTATAAACGCAAGTTAGTTTTGGAGTAAAATAAGTGGATTTTGTTAATCTTTTCATTAGAATTTGGCAAGATTTAGCGAAATAGTTATTATCAAATAAAATTAAATATATTTCTTTTAAAGGGACACGTTTGTCGTCAAATAAATAAAATTCTAATGAAAAGGAAAAATGTTGCGGCCTCTTATGACCTTATGGAACTTGCCGGTAAATTTCGAGTTCTTGGCCCTATTGCACCATCACTATCACTATCACTAACTAGTTAAAAAATAATCAGTTTATTTGTTTTTTAATCAGTTTAAGTAATAAGAGTTGCACGAAAAACATTTAAAATTTTACGCACTTATCGATCGAGAAAACTTATCATTTTTTTGCTAAGTAAAGATGATAACTGTTGCACTAAAAATTTTAAATTAATTATCACAAGTTTAATGAATTGACAAATATTCGGAATTATTTATGTTGAACAATGGCAATAATAAGAACAAGCCTATTGCTAAAATTTCAACAATTATTGTTCATTATTATTTTTACGAGTTGATGATAGTGACTAGTTCACTATGGCTAGAGCTGATAAAAATCTAAAGAAGGTGAAGGAAAAACGGGTGGGTAAAATTTGTTTTGTAACCTTCTAAATTATTTCAATTGCCTTTTTCTCCTGAAAGAAACAGTTTTATACAATTAATCAAAGATAAGTTCATGAACACCAAAGTTGTTTTCCACAATATTCCTTGTGGTTTTTTTAAAATCTTTGTTCTGCTAAGATTACCAGAGTTTCTTCGCAGTGATGGGATGATATTTCGAAATAACTGGGAATTTCGAAGTACTCTGGAATCATATGCATTACCTGGCCAATTTGAATTTACTGCATAAAAGCTCCGGTATGGTTCACAAACTATCATTGTGTTAAATGCATGGTTTCCGTGCCAGTTTATATACTGCTCTTCATTTATTGTTGGTGCATCCATATTAATCATAGTTTCATCTCCTCATCCAGCTACTTGAGGATAGTCACCAATATCAAAAAACTGTAGTGACAAACTTGGATGATTTTCTGGACAACAAATGGGCCATCCCATACGAATATTCCTGATGCAGTATGCAAACAGGTTCTCTGTGGAAGAGGTGAGAAGAAGTAAAGAGATATCTCTACACTTCTTCTTAACTCTTTCCTAGAAAATCGGTATGCATATTGTATCAAGAATACTCGTGTAGGATGCCCCAGTTGTTTCACCCATCATCACATTGATCCATCCCATACGAGTATGCCTGATGCCCTACGCAAACAGGTTTTCTGGGGAAGATGTGAGAAGAAGAAAATGGATATCTCTACATTTTTGAGAGATCTCTTTTTGCTTCTTCTCACCATTTCCCCAGAAAACCTATTTTCATACTGCATCAGGAATACTCGACCTCAGACACAGATGATTTATTGATATCACGCATATCGGCAATTCCATGGTATTGGGCTGCATTTCCCAACCAATGTAGAGTTGTCAGTACTTATTGCAAAGGACTTAAATAATTATTCCGTCCGCGGCTATGTTGCAAATTTCCCCCAATCATTAGAAGATCTTATTCTATTTGAACGCGTGTTAAACGAAAATTTTCTAAAGTATCCGAGTCCAACGTGCTGGCTTTCATCACACGTTCTCTAGACTCAGATTTTTCCTCAGAAAATCTTTCGAAATGAAACATTTCTTTATTATTTTAATATTATGACACTTAGAGTGAGATCGTGTATTGTGGTATAGGAAGGTACTGTAGTATAGTCGTATATCTCTGTAACGCCTAATGTGACGCAAATTTTCCTTTTCCGAGCAGACCAAATCATGTTCCTTATAGTTGTAATTTATTCTCAATTTAGTATTTGTCATCGTGCAGTAAAGTTCACAATTTTTAAGTGGGTGAGTAAAAAGATTATTTTTTAAGAATTTCTCATGTACTGGAGTGGCTGTGCTCCATTATGATTTAAATTACAGACTGACCCGAAAAATGCCAAAGAAAGGTGTTAATGTTAGAAAATAGAGTAGAAATCAAATGCAAAAAGCAATCATTTCTGTCAGGAATAACGAAATGGGTATATAATTGGTTGCAAAAATATTTAAAGTGCCGCCTACCACTTTGCAACGCATGACAAGAAGTGATAAGTCCATAAACGAACATCTATCAGTCCACTTAGGTCGAAGGTCAGTTAAAGAAATAGAAGGACGACTGGTAAAATATTTACAGGAAATGGAAAGCCGTTTCTGGGGTCTTACAAGAGGTAACATACGTACTTTGGCATTCCAGATGGTCTAAAAACAAAATAACATTTCCAACAAATTTTTCATCCTGTCCAAATGTATAGACAAAGATTGGCTATTCGACGTTATAAGAACATATCAAGACAAATTGAGCTTTCACCAACCAACGGGTACATCCATTGATCGGACGAAAATATTTACTTTAGAAAATGTGGAAACATTTTTGATATCCTGGAAGATATTTATACCAACAAAAATTTGTTACCATCACGAATATGGAGCGTTGATGATACCGAGTTATCCATTGTCCAGAGTAAACAGCTACAAATTCTAGCAAATAAAGGAAAACATTAAATTGGAGCGATGCCATCTGCTGAGTGAGGTACCTACTCTTGTTACCGTAGTCAATTGTATGAGCGCTATTGGAAATTTTATTCTGCCCTATTTTATTTTTCCACGAAAAAATCAAAGTCCTCTTTTCATAAATAACGCTCCCGCTGATTCCAAGGCTGCCTTTCACATTTCTGGATGAATCCATAGGTCCATTTTCACAGAGTGGTTCCATTATTTCTTGAAGCTCTCAGAAACGTCAGATCAGGAGCCAGTTCTGCTTATTTTAAACGGGAACTAATGCCATATCAGAAACATATAAGTAATAGACCTGGCGTGTCAGAGTAATGTTATTATTATTTCACTCCTTCCATATTCAACCCACAAAATGGAACCATTGGAGAGGACCTTCATGGGGCCGCTTAAAAAATATCATTATGACGAAATAAGGCGCTTCATTAGGAAGAGTGGTGGAAAGGTAGTCCTGCGAGATATAGCTCAGCTATTTAAAAACACTTATTTGAAAGTCCAAACTGGACAAATAGCTACAAGAGGCTATAAATGCACCGGGATTATTCCTATTAATAGAAATATATTTTCCAAATCTGATTTCATGTCAGGTGATAAAGTTAAAATAACATACAAGAAGATTTATCATTACCAGAATTGAATAATCAATTCAACAGTATCAAAAATACAGACGAAAGTGCACAAGTGATAGAGAGAGAATCCTCGACTTCTAGAAACTCAGTTAGTTCTAATATTGCTAATAAAAATATTGAAAGTGTAAATCAAATCAACGCAGCTTCAACATCATTAGCACCAACTTTTGAGCCTATCCCTGGTACAAGTGAAATATATTTTACTCCATTAGATATTTCTCCTCCATCGAAAATTAAAAAAATTACCACAACTAATAGGGGAAGAAGAACTCAGGCAGCCAAATTGAAAATATCATCTTATAAAATGAAACTAGAGGTGAGTATTCAAAAAGCACAAAAGGCGAAAAAAGTAAGAACAATGAAGTCTAAGCAAGAGATGAAACCAAAAAGTAAAGTCACTCGCAAGTCGAACAAAATTTCAAGACAATCAATCTTCACCATATTCATTTGCATTGTAATATTTTTTGGAATGTTTTGAGGACTTTCTTACCACTATTTTTGAGTTTATTTTGTATGTTAAACTATTGATTTTTTTTTTTATTAATTTTACATTTAATCAAGGATTCTTCCTTATTTATTGTTTTATTGTTATGTTGTCATTTCATTTTGTTCTGCAAAAATATGTGTTCAGTCGAATAATATTGATTAATAAGAGAAGACTTGAAATAATGTATTTTTTCCAGATATCAATAGCTTCATGAAATAAGAACTTAATTTTTCCTTATAAAATGAAATAAAAAACGAGTTCAGGTAATATGGTATAGTATTCCACAATATACGAACGTGGTGTACCACATTAACCGCACTGTTTTCAAAAACTCGTTAATATAATTTTTATTCATGAAAAATTTAATAATTTAAAACAAAAATTAAGACAAAACAATTCCATAAATAACAGAAAATTTTTTTGATTACGAAACAAGATTTAGTTTCCAAAATATTCCTAAATATATAAATGGGGTAATCCACAATACCTGATCTTACTCCAGCGATCACGTTTAAAGTTTATTCGAAAAAGAATTTTTCCTTCGCGTTCTGTTGCGTAAATTCAGGATGAGAAGAATGTTCTAAATTCATTCATTCCTTAAAAGAATATTCATAGGAGAATTTTAACTTTCATTCTCACGCGAATGAATGAATCCCACAATGTTTGAGTCGGTTCTATTGTTTCGCGAGCTAATGAAATTATCCATTTCCACGTCTTTTGTATTCGCGAATGATAAAGAGTGGAAAAGAATATTTTCTTTATTTATTTTTTTTCTATATAATGATGATGTTATGCTTTCACTCAGTGTATTTTCCACATTTTTTAAATTTATGTAGGTACTCGTATATGCTTTTTTGTACTGAAAAAATTTACTTTTGATGGGAAAAATAAAAGACACTTATTAAATCTAACAAGCTGTTATTTAGTTTGACTAAGTAGATTATTAATAGTTTCACTACTTAAACTAGATTTTTGTTTAGACAATATCGTCGTTAGTGCATTAAATGCACGCTGAACGGATGCTTGTCTTGAGGGTACCGCTAGAATCACCTCGGCCAGTTTTGCTAAGGCCATTTGCTTTAGCGAAATACTTCTCCAATATTCTAGCACATTTGTGTTAAATTTAAATTTCCTTGCCTTATGGATGTCGACGTGATGGCTGTCATTTCGTTATATTTTCCCTCTAAAATATCAAATGTGTCAATGGTCATGGTTCAGAACAGGGACATCATTGTTACTTCATAGAAGTTGGTCGGCATGGTTGTCTTCAGTTCTTCCTCCTTCTATTAAATTAAAAAGTGCGCTGATTCTCAGAAGAAGAAATTAAACCGAGGGTCAAAATAAATAGCTGCAAGAAAAGCCTCGTTGCCCAGAAGTTTATCCTTTCTTTTCAACATCGTTTCAATTAATTTTATTGCATACACATTTTTGCTCATTCTCTCTAATTTCGGCGCACATACTAGCGAGTCACGATAAAAATCACCAATAAGATATTGTTCGGCTCGTAGTCTTTTTGTACATTCGGCCACTGGTTGAAAAGCTTCCAAAAAATATTTAATGAAATTGCAATCCATATAAAAAATAAATTCAATGTAATTATTTTCGATGTAATCCTTTAAGTCATGTAAAGATTGGAGCATTTCGTAAGTTGAATTTCACCACGTTAAACTGTCAAGTATTAACATTCGTATATCCCCTATCCTAGAATACTTTTGTCCCTTCTTGTGGCCACATCATCTTTTAAGCAAACCATCTCCTTCTTTTATGGTCTTAATTTACTAAGAACACAATCTCAACTTGTCAACCATAATTTCCAATTTATATTTAAATCAAATGCTCTTTCGTAAGGTTCAATTACTTTTTTAAATTACATGTCATCACCAAAAATTCAAATTGGTATATTTTTAACACTAACTAATCCCACACAGCACTTCAAAAAGCTGCTTTTGTTAAGCTTAAGATTAACATACGTTGCACTTCGACGGCTGCTTACAGATACAGCATTTATTCCACTTGCCGATGCTTTTGTGTAATTTATAGTTTCACTTTCAAAATTATGATTGTGCAAAGTTATATTGTGTCCTTTAATATTTCCTAGCAAATTTCCCTTTAAAACGCTTTCACATAACAAGCAATTTGAGGAATCAGTGTTCTTATATAAGCCATGAATTTATTTTCGTATATATTGGATTTGCGACCCATAATTATACGTTAATATCATAAGAAAACCTTTCAACTTTTCATATAATATAGACCTCCTAATATGTCTGTAACGACCCACTCGAATTCACCGACAGTAAAAGGATGAAACATGAGAATGTTCTCTTTTATTCCTAATGTTTGGTTTTCATTCTTTCTCATTCTTTTGCTGCCATTGAAAAATATTCTCGCATTTTCAATCTCTCAGGAATAGAATATATTCATAAAATTCTCGACAGGAAACATTCTCTCAAGAATTCTTCGACTCAAGTATTCATTCGCGAATGAATAAGAATGATAAGAATGTATTTTTTTTGCATTCGCGAGTAAAATTTTCCGAACTCTGCTTAAATTATCAAACCCTCTATTGAAAAATTATTAGCGTAATAATTTGGTGAAAAGGAAATTGAGAAAAAGCGTCTAATTTTCTAACTTTATCACCTGTCCATAGAACCCTTATCATTTACTCATTTTCTGTGTGGTGCAACAGTGATTTGAAAAGCTGAAAACTTTTCACTTTTCAACACTCAAATGAGTTCTTTTCAAATTTCTCTTTGGTGATAATCGATAAATTGTTGGCGCAATAGGGCCCTTGTCTTCTTAAAATACGTTTATTGATGGTCATATTTTCATACTATTATTTATCTTAGCTGGAATCAAATTTACAGTCGTACTGATCTGCAATGAAAAATAAAAATAGTAAGTAATATTCAGAACAAAAAAAAAATATATTCAAAGGTTAAAGCAGAAAATTCAAAGTTATCAAAGTTAACGCTATTCAGTGTTACAAGAATTCAAATCTTTGTGTGACGACATGAAAATCATTAGTTACCAAATTCCAAGAATAGCATGTTTACTTTGGTGATAGCTCAATGAATATTCTTCTGAGGTTGTAATATTTAGAGACCTTTTTGAGAAATATTTTTGTGTTTGTAATTAAACCGAACACCCAAAAATTTCTCTGAGACTACTGTCCCAAAATAATAAAAAAAAAAATGTTTTCTAAGTGTGATGATTGTGATGATTTTTAAGAAAAATATTTTTGCTTTAGTTATAACACTAATGTCCAATAACTCCTCAATGAAAAAACTAATTAACTAATTTTTGGTTATTTCCCAAGTTACTTAGCTTGATGCTGTTGGTAATTATTCAGAATCCAAAGGGATTGATTGCTTGGATAGCTTCTCTGATTTTGGAGGTCAAGCGTTTACCATTTTAGATTTTTGAGTTCAGGAACAACTTGACCCGCCACATTGTTGTGTTGTTCAGACTTTTTTTCTATATCCTTAACTCGGAGAAATTTTGACCGCGAGAACAATGTCGACCTTGCGTCATCCAGTAGCTTTTCACCTTAGAGCACTATTTTGAAAATCGTTGTACTCGAGCCACTGAAACGTACGAATGCTTTTGTACTAACTATAGTAAATTGTGACCTCATGCGCCCACTTACGTAATTTTTTCATAATGTTAGTTAGTCTTTCGAAAATTCGACATTTTATAATAAACGTATGTTGAGATTGTAGTTTTGAGTGAATAGTGTAGATTTTCTATTCTACTCCGAATTGTGGTTCTTATTTTTTACTTTTATATAAAGGCTTGCAAGAAGCTCGTCAGTATGTAATAGAAAATAATTGTTATTTTATTTTTGTGTTAACTTATGGAGAAGTTATTTGTTAAAGCAATAAAATTTACTTGGAGAACTGCATTGCTTTTGTTTTTGAAATCTTGTGGTTTACTTAAATTTCTAGAAAGAAATTGGGGTCACTTTTGACCCCATGAGCCACACTTGTGTGATTTTGCTAGTGCGCCTACTTAAGGTTTAAGTTAGATGATCGGTCACCACCCAGTGAGGATTTAGTAACGAAACGTATCAGTACGAGTAATATTGACATGATTGATATGTTTCTACCAATTTGTCTTTAAGTTTCGTGGGTGGCGGTAGTTTCATTTTGCACTATTGTAATTATTATTGGAGATTGTTTTCGATTGCTGATACAAGTGGTTTCGCGTTTTTATATATTCTTAGGACCAATAAATCAACGTACGTCTGATTGATTTCTGTGACTATCCTGTGTTTTGATTATTGGAAAATTGTTACAGCCTACAATTAATGCTATGTCAATAAATTGTAAAGAAAATTAATAGATCACCGTCTTCCGCCGAGAAATTTGTGAAATATGGTGATTCGTATGCAACAAAAATAAATCTGGTCGAAAATCGGTGGGTAGTACACATGTAGTGTACATACAATTTTTTAACAAGTTTGCTTGTATTTCCATATTTAGAAAGCAAAAAATCATTGGCTAGAAAACACCACAAACACAAAATCGACGACTTTTATTATAAAAATCCTTATAGCAAACTATAGCTGTACACTAAAAGTATGTTTTCTTCCTGGTATATCTGCAGTAAAGATTTTTATAACTGTAACATAAATTTGTAACTCCTGCTCAGGTGACGCTACTGTGAGAATAGCAGTCTATAGAGGTACACCGCAGGGGGGAGGGGTGCTATCACCACTCCTGTGACTACTGGTAATGGATGAAATCCTGATCGAGTTATAGAGAGAGGGCTTTAAGGCAGTTGTCTATGCGGATGACATATGCATTCTGGTAACTGGCCAATTTCTCTCTACTATTAGTGAAAGGTTCGAGTATGCGCCGTTACAGCTGGATAACTGGGCCAATAAGAATGGATTGAGGATATACCCCTCAAAAACGAAGCTGGTTCTGTTTACAAGAAGGAGGCGGGTGCAAAGTTTCAGACTTCCAAGGCTAGGTGGAGAGGAGCTTTCTCTCTCCAGCGAAGCAAAGTATTTGGGAATCGTCTTCGATTCCAAGCTGAACTGGAAGGTTAATCTAGAAGAACGCTTAAAGAACGCCAATGTGGCCTTCTATACGTGCAAGAGAATATTTGGCGGAAAGTGGGCACTATAACCCAGGGTGGTACGTTGGATGTATACAGCCATAGTTCGGCCCATCCTCTACTACGACTCCATGGTCTGGTGTACGGCACTGATGAGAAAATGTAACCTGGATGTGCTGTCAAAAATCCAGAGAGTCACTTGTGTGGGAATACCTGAAGGCACTGGAGGTCATACTTGATTTATTGCCGCAGGGCCTTTATTGCAGAGGTTTAGCGGCAATCAGCGTTGTTCGTTGATGGAGGGGGGTTGGTGAATGGAGAGGGGTTTTGGGCACTCCAGTATACTCCAGAAGATAGACTGTACAAGGGCACTGCTAAATGGCAGTAAGACAAATACCAGAAAGCTAGTAGGGGTCATTACGGGTCCCTGGGCCATAGAACACCATGCTAGAAGACTGGGTATAGCGGCGAACGATTTCTGCAGGAGCTGTAATGATTCGGAGGAAATCGAATCCGTCCAACACGTGCTTTGCGAGTGCTCCACTTTGATGAATAAAGGAGGTAGGCTTTGGGTAGCTACTTCTTTTAAAGTCTGGGGGAGCTGCAAAGTGTTGAATTTAGATATATCCTGAGTTTTCTGAGAGAAGCAGGATGGATCTAGGTTAAAAGCCTGAGATATATCCTGAGTTTCCTAAGTAAAGTCTATAGGAAATATACTCAACACTTTATGACTAGAAGACAGGAATTCAATAAATCCATAACGGACAAACATTTACTGAGAAGTCAATAAATAACTTTTAAAAACATATTTAACTTTCCTATATCAACCTTAGCATTATTTGTTTTGTATCAAATATTAAAAATCTAATGAAGCTTTAATATTCTTAGTGAGGACATGCAAAATATATAATGAAAAAGCTAACTGCGGCTCTTGAGCAATATAATTCTGTTAAGAACCATTTTATTGCAACTGTTTAATGAGCTGGTCTAGGTTACTCTAGAGCAGAAAAGGGCACCAAAGAGCTTAAAACAGTGATTCATAAATTCAGAACACTGCTCTAAATTACTGTTATATGAACTAAACTGTGTTTCGTGAGTCTGCTGTAAAGTGAACTGGAGTACCGTAGAGCAAGATTTGCTGATCTAACGTTTTCGAAGAAACAACTAGGAGCAGGAATTTGACAACTGTAAATGTCTGATTAATAACTTTTCAGAAATTTCTCATAAGCTCCCTGCTTCTTTCTGCTTTTTCCGAGCTTTTCTGTTCTACTTATAAATTTCTAGTAATTCGTCAGTTAACGTAAGGTGAACTGTCCTGCTCTACTCTGAACTTTTTGATTTCATTACACAAATGGGGGGGGGGGGGTCCTAACGGCTTCAGATATAACGGGACTTAAAGATATTTAGGTATGTTTTTGGAGATCCCATCCTATGATGATGATTTAAAATTTGTTAGATAGATAATCCTTGGACCTTTCAAATAGTTCTCCTCTCCGTTTTGAAGTTATGCACAGCAAAATTGAAATTTCGAAATTTTAACTCGGTTTTTTCATGTGACTTCTATGTTTATCAATATACACGTCATTAACACCAAATTTTCAAACTGAAATCATAAAGTCCAAATGTTTTGCTTCAAAATGGCTTGTACCCAAAATGTAAACTTTTTACACATTTTCTTCTAGCAAAAATGGCTTAATAAGCACATTCCCAAAAGATGATTGCATACTTTCTGGCATTTATTGAACTTTTCGCTGGATTTGGTGGATACGAAAAAGTGGACAAAATGCAGAAAGGGTTGGAAAAATTCAACGATTTATTATCTAACATGCTTTAAATCATCATCGTAGGGTGTGACGTTCAGAAATTACATACCCAAATAGCTCTGAATATTTCGGAAACCGTTAGGATTCTTCGCCGTCCACCAGTACAATTTTTTGCTTGTCTAAACAACACCCAATTCTGTAAACCCTGAAGAACATTCAGTTATTTATCCAAATTATTATAACTTCGTCATTATGTATACTACTTGTTAACGATATAATATTTTTTAGACAAAGATGTTTAAGTTGTCATCATTTTACTCATTTCAAAATAAATTTTTTATTTCGGTTTTCCAATATTCTGCGTTAAAGAGATTATTTACCTTGGAATTTTTGAAACTTCTTTTTGACTAATGTTACGATTTTAAGGAATTTAAAAGACTGGTAGATTATAATTAACTATTGTAGAGAATAAAATGTCGATTTTGTACTTGTTACTAAGCAACAATACGGAATCGGAATGGTTGCAGAACTGCAAGAAGACGAAATTCTTAAAGAATTTCACATTAACGATAGTAAAGTAAAATAAAATAAGACATCATCTTAAAATATAACACTGACAATTTACAAAACACTACGACTGCTAATGTACAGCAATATTAACATTGGATCCAATACTTTAGAACTCGGTAATTTGTCTTATTTGTAAATTAAAGAAAACAACTACGAATTGCGGACAAAAACTGACTTGCCCCGCATACGACTAATGTCATTTAAGTGACATCTGTATGCCAGCAATTTGTCGTAGTTGTGCTGTTCAATTTAGTGACGACCAATTTGTGTGGTATATTTGACGCACAATGTTTACTGAACGAACAAAATATTTTAAAAATTTGTGACATTGAGCCATCAATTCATATAAGATTTATGGGATAGTATTTACATATATACACATATCGCTCTGATGATATATTTAGTCTCGTGGGCTGTTACGAAAAATATAATTGCTTCAATTTCATTCATTGGCCACATTAAGCAATTTTTGGCTTTTCTGTAGAAGATCACCCTTTTCATGAATAACAGAAAGATGTTACAAGTGTTTACCTCGTATTACTATTTACTTTTAAAATCTGCTACATTATTACTCAATAAAGACGGCTACGACCTTGCCATACTTCAAATGTTTGTTACTGACATAAAAATTAATCAAAAAGTGCCTATTCGACTATTTAATCCTTAATACCTTTTATATTTTCTGGCTGCTTATACTATCCTTTCATGGGTTTGTCAGTCTATCGATCTGTTCGGCAACTCGATTATATATATTGTATGCGGTAAAAAGTCAGCAGAATATTAGCCAAAGTTCGCACACAATAAAGCTGCAGCTAATTCCATGAAAACGGGCCTACGCTCTTCTTTGTTAAGAAACAAAAAAAAAACGAACTGAACGGAGAAGAACTATAGTTACAATTAATTATGAAACCAAAAATATAGACAGGGTTATTCAGATCAAGATACCTTCCGGTATACCACGCGATTCCTTAAGGCAAGCTGTTCAAAAAATTGTTCCACATAAACCCCCCTAGAAACCTTCCTTTAGTAGTTGTGGCCAGTTGAAAATTTCGAAAATATTCTTGAAAATAAATGAGTATAACTTTTGAAAGATTTTGGTTATTGTTGGCTTATTAAATAGCCAAGAACAATAGCTGTCGAAAAGTGTATTCCTCTGAATTTTTTAATTAAGCATCTTGAAATTATTCTCAAATATTTCCAAAATTTTGATATTTTAACACACCAAAGTTTTTGAAATAAATAACAGTATTTATGAAATTTGTGTGTAAAAGAGGAATACACTTTTCGACAGCTACTGTTCTTGGCCACTTAATAAGCTAACAATAACCAAAATCTATAGGGTGGTTCAAAAGTTATACTCATTTATTCTCAAGAATATTGGCGAAATTTTCAACTGGCCAGAACTCCTAAAGGAAGGTTTCTAGGGGGGGGGGGGTATATGGAATAATTTTTTGATCAGCTTGCCTCAAGGAATCGCATGGTATACCGGAAGGTATCTTGATCTGAATCACCCTGTATATGTATATGTAACGACAATAGATAATCTTTATTGGCTATAAAAATGGTACAGTCATTACGTTAATTCCCTAAAATCTTAACCTCAAACTGAAAAAATAGGTAAAAATTTCCAATTTTTCGACTTTGATCCTTTCCGACTTAGAGACCAAAAGGAGTATGGAGCTAAGATTAGAGTCAGATTATGGCCAAAAGTGTTGTCTCTCGATTGACTTATCAAAGTTCCCTACAGGATGTAACGTTCAGAAGTTACAGGGTGATCTAAAAAACCATACCCAAATATCTTAAAGTCCCGTTATCTCGGAAACCGTTACGATTACCACACCCCCCCCCCCCACCCTTCACCCATACAATTGTTGGCTTGTATAAGCATGACCTATCAATAGCCTTCGGGTGCCAGACCACATACGGGACACCCTGTATATCATCACCAACAAACCGGAAGGCCTTGTTTTTGACTTTGTCTAACGCGGAGAATACAATACGTTTAGCCCGTGTCCAAATATGAGACTTGTAGATTTGCGTAAAGTCGGATGGAGTAAAACATTTCTTGCATCCTTGCAAGAAGCTCAGGCATTTTACCGCGTTTTTGCCAATACCGAAAATGTGACCAGACCAACTAAGATTGCCTATTATGTCAAGGGTTGGTGAGTTCGAAGTATCTTCTCCATCGACGGAAATGGGTTGAGTGGGTGTTGGAGAACATTTGAGTGATAACAGACAACATTGAGTTTTGGAAACATTAAACAAGACCCGATTCGCTCTGCCGCAAGTATTGCTGTAAGGTCCTGGTTTAGTGCACTGAACATGTGACTTCCTTTGTCACCTATCGCATTCCCACGGGATTCAGCTATAGAGTCGAATAAATAAACGAAATCAAGGGTATTGTGGTCTGCAAAACTATAAATATGAATGAAAGTGAGAGCTAGCAGATCATTAACAAAAATGAAAGAGAGAGTAGGAGAGAGCACAGAACCTTGAGGTATACCGACATGAATTATAAAACGGTCCGAAGTAACTCCGTCCAATATAACTTGAATTGAACGGCGGGAGAAAAAACTTTCAATCCATTTTAAGACCTAATGCCTTAAGTTTAACTAAAAGAGCAGGGTGTCAGATTCTATCGAAGGCCTTCCGAATATCTAATGCGATGATTTCAGACTCACCAAAATTATGGAGACATTGATTCCAACGATCGGTAAGGAATGTTAGTAAATCTGTAGTAGATCGGCCAGCATGAAACCCATATTGGCGATCGCTGATAAGGTGATTAGTTTCTAGATATTTCATTAATTGAGTGTTGCTGAGTATATTTAGAAAATCATCGAAAAAATCGAAGTAGGGGCTATGGTCTATTCACGAAATATGTTTTCTCGCCACCGAAATATATTTTCAGTTCCTATTTGAATTTTTCGGTACTAATGCCGTTAAGTAACATCCAAATTACCTCCAGATATTTAATAAAGATAAAAGGCCTTCCGTAATATTAATATAACCTTCAAAATTTCACATCTATATATTTATATATTCAGAGCTTCCGGTAAAAATATATTTTGTCGGCAGAAAACTCTAGTACTATTCTCGCGAAGGGGGGGGGGGGGTGCTTGTTTGGTTGTTTGGCGCATTTTCTCTGAAAGATAATTTCGACACTATGATTGTTACCTTTCTCATATACGACTTTCCCTATATAATTAATTGACAAATTATTCTGTTTATTTCCCAAAGCAAACCTGCTGCAAAGGCTAAAAATTCAATTAAGCATACATGCCCGAAAGGATATTATGTGGTAGCGGAAAATAAGTAAAAATAAATTTATATAGAGAAACGAAAACTCAAAGATTATATGTGAGCGGCATTAATGTGGTAGAAATCAAGGAATGACTTCTTTATTGGCGCAAAATTGTTCTTTGCGTATTTAAATTTAAAACCAACCGCAATCTAACAGCCATTTCTACCTTGGTTATCACGCATCACTAATCGATTAATTCCAATGATGAAAATATATAGCCTCCATCGGCTTTCCTATCACTCTTCCCTCACTCTTTATGTCACACTGAATTTTCCTGCCTGAGTTCATTATAGAAAACGTGGAAAATGGTAAAACTCAGTCGAGAGTTTTAGAAAGGTATAGGGACATGTTGGAAAAAATTGACATCCGTGAATGAAATATCGCTTCCTTTTATAATGTGAAATTGTTGAAGCGTATTGGTACGCTTTAATCAGAACGAAAATATGTATGTGTCATTTGTGACCTTTAACAGTTACCAAAATAAAAACTTTCTTTAAAGATTTTCTCTCTCCATAAATTTCGTGTCAAATATATTTTTATATTTTAGATAAAATAAATGTAAGTGCGTATGTAAGTGTACCTACATATAAAGTTTGTAGAAAGTTGACATCTTGTTCGGAGCTTTTTTCTGGAAATTGATGGAAAATGTCCACTTATAAGTAGTTCTGGGTCTTCTCGTTCTTTGTAATTTTCAGTGTATAGGACCAGTTTTGGGAACAATGCGGACAGTCCAATTCAATTCTTTTCTTCTTCTCTTTTGATAGCTCTAAAGCATATTGGCTTAACAGTCTGAAAAGCTCTTCGTCTAAAAGTCGATCACTCCTCTTGCTGTGACATGTATACTGAGGTATAACATAAATGGACTTTCATATTTGATGTGGCACCAAATTTAAAATTCTGAATGGAAGAAAAACCTTTTTTACCCCAGCAATTTTTGTTTTAATAAAGAAACTCGGAAAATGCTTTGAAGATTTTCACTTTTACCAAAATTTATTTCAGGCAGAACAATTAAGCATGTAATTCTCTGGAGTACCCGGTAACTAATGGTAAGATTTGTAGGTTTGGTAGAGAAATTATCAATTTTTTTTTTACATATCACTAACAAAGGGAGCTGTGGCCTCGTTAGCTCAGTTGGTAATCTCAAGGGCTATGGGTTCCAATCTCATCGCAACGCTGTTGTGCGCTTTTTCCTATTAGACCCATTTTTTTTTTATTTCTATAGTTTCTCCTACTTATCATTAGGTTAGTATACTAATGGGTAGACATGGTCTCCATGCTTTCGATCCTTTGTTCCTCTGCCAGTAAAAAAAAACATTGAGAACTCATCCTTCTCAACAGCTGGATAGAGAAATATTCAGTTTGAAGACTAGTTTGTCGATCACTCTATAAATTAGTTAAAACAATTTACCTACACATATTAATAATGGTAGACATCACAGTTTTAAAAACCTGGTCTTCCTTTTACTGAAAGGGTAGTGCCAATTTAAGTCCGACATGAACAGGCATAACAGACGTCTCTAATGATAGAGATTATGAACAGTTTTAGTAACAATGTTTATTTTAATTATGTGGGTGAGGGGGGGGGGGGAATTAAAATTTGATATAGTACATTTTGGAAAAAATAGTACAGCATCTAAGTTCGTAGAAGAAGAAGAAGTTTGAATACCCATACTCCTATATACTCAGAGGCTTAAATAGCCATCGTCATACTCACTTTTTTAATATTTCTCTGTTTTTATCGAACTGAGGTACTACTTAAATTCGTACCTTAGATCAGCTCTAACTCGTTAGTGTTATGTCCGATCGAAAAACGGGTTCTGCTGTTCACCTCAGCTCATTACCAATTCGTGGAAGAAAATTTTTCTCTTGCACTTTTACGGTGGGTGGTTGGAACCCCCGACGGGATGGGGGGGGGGTTCCAATACGGCATATTTCATATCAAATTAAAGGTCTGGCCGAGTATTATCAGTTGGTGTACTTTTTTCCTGATTCTGAAAACTTTGTCGGAACGTTCTTGCCACCGGAGAACCGATTTTCATGTTCTTGGATCACATACACTCCAGTTATTACATTTCGCATATATTTTTGTAGATTTTTCTTTTATGGCCATTAGTGCTCCATTGTAAGCATTTCTTTTGTATGGAGTCTCTTTCCACGATGAATCAATCCAACACAATCACGGAAAGTCCACTTTTTCACCCAAGAAAGTTGCTCAAGCTCCATAGTCCATGCTTTCCCCTCTTTATTGAAAGAAAACATTTTTAATAAAATATTTTCAGTTCAGAGTACCATTATGCATCGTTTAAAAAATCTCTAACATCTGTAAATGTCGGGTCTAAAGTTGTATGAAAAGTCTTTGAAGTGGACACTCCATGCAGATTAATCGAGTTAGTTGAGTCGACGATCTGGAGTTTATAATTGTGGCTATTAGGCTTACACACAAAATCGTATATATTGCTGTATTTTACATCTCTCCGTACCCATGCTTATTATCTGAAACATTTGATTTGCTTGCTTCATATGTTTGTCGGCATTCAAAAGTTTTGCTATCTACAGATTGTTGCTTTTTGTAGGCGTTGAGGGCTTGCTGCCTTCTTTTGCGGCGACTCTTTAACATGCGATATCTTTTATTACGAATATTATTTCTACACGCTCAATACAATCTATATCATTTATGTTTTGCGTTATTTATTTAATATATCTTTAATCTGTGGTGTTTCTCCCAAGCAGTAGAAGCTTTCTTGATTACTCCTTTGCTCAAGAAGGGCACCAAATGCGACTGCACACCTGCTGCAAATTTGATCTGCATTGCTGTTGCTGCTAGTTTGCGATGTTTTGCACTTCTACTACAGACGTTTTTGTCAAAAACGACGTAAGGTAGGAATTTTTAATTTAGCAGAATTTTAGGTCTTCATGACGTGTTTTCGTGTGGGACATCGTTTGAAAGAGCTTCTTTCAAGGATTAAGAAGAAATCAAATTTTTTTGTGAATTGGCTACAAAGATAAAGCCCACAAATATTTGCAAAAATGTATCGCCTCCACCTTGATCTTCTAGGTTTCTAAATCTGAAATTTTGATATTATCGTTAGTAGGCATTGCGTCATATGTAACAAGAAAGCTGCAGCTTTTTCCATCAGATTCTGTTGCAGGAAAAAATGTTTTTGTCTTAACTACCAAGACGACTCTAATAAAATTAGTCTTGGGTCGATCTGTTTGAATATTATTCAGTTATTATAAGCAGGGCCGGATCTATGGGGGGCACTCGGGTGCACTTGCCCCGGGCGCTAAAATTAAGGAGGCGGCAATGCGACGGATTTGTGAACCCATAGCTAAATAAGAAAAAATCTAATTACAAGAATTGGAAAATTTTTTCAGACCCTACTTAACACTTCAGTCTTCTTTCCGGAATCTAAAAGCTGCGTTGATGATATCACACTTTCAATTGTGGTTATACTTATACAGTCAAGCAGCATACTGTCCATTAAAATTAAGTCTGTAAGCCCCTGTAAACTTATTAAACTAAAAATTCCGCTAAATACTCAAATTGTACCTTTGTCTCATATAAAATGAATTCAAAAATTGTACAAATGTGGCTGGCAACCCTATGTTCCCCATCATCCATCAATCCTACCTCGAATGTAGACAGATTATAAGACAGTAGGCGCAAGCACAAAGTTACCAGAAAATTATTTTTATGCCAGCTAAATTTAACCATTTTAGCCGGAGTTAAGGCCTTTGAATCTGAGTAAAAAATCGGATAAATCCATTCAACCTGAACGGCAGTTTGCCAGAATTCCTACACAGAGTTTTTTTGGAACTGTCTCAAATTTTAATAGTTTTAGCCGAGAAGGCGGCAAAAATAAAAAAGTAATATCTTACATAATTTAAATTTTTAATTTGTTATCCTTATGCTAATAATAGCGGAGACAGATGTGCAATTTCAATATTGTATTTTGCGAAGTCTGTCTCTATATACTGAGAAGCAGCTCGGTATACGCTCGGTGTACAATCAGTAGTTAGTACATTGGAGCTCAATATTGAAATTGCGAAAAACGTTCGCGGTATACGAGTTTATTGCAATATGACCCTAGTTAAAAACCATAATCATTTAATACACGAACCTTTTAGAACCGAATTTAATACTTAATACATGCGCGGAGCTTTCTTCAGTCAAATGACATATTTAGTGATAAATCGAATGCAAGCTCTCTAATTAAATTCTTAGTATCGTAAAATGCAAGTGTGTCTCTGAAATTTTATATTGCAATTCACATAATTGCATTATCAATATATAAATATGAAAATTGCAAGTCTGTCTCTGGTATAAAATAAACTGTATTTTTAAGGATACGATTTTTTACTTTCCTTTTATTTTACAACAGTTTGAGATTCAAACAACATTTAAGAGCTATAATGGATGTTAATTTTTGTTTGAATTTCAAATTCTTTTTATTTAACAGTCATTTGTTTCAAATTCAAATTGCTTTTAACAATTCTGGTTCTATATAGGTCTAGGGTATGCAGTATCTATAAATAGGTCATCTATCATATACATATAATGCCTGGTATACCCTGGAACTATAATAAAATTTGTCCTAAATAAAGACCGTTGTTAGAGGGGGCGGTAACTAACGTCTTTGCCCCCTTCAAAAGTTTCCTAGATCCGGCACTGATTATAAGTAAATTTGAATTAGATTTAAAAATATATACTTAAATTCAGTCGATCGATTAAATTCTGGTACGGAACCCTCACTGGGCGAGTCCGACTCTCTCTTAACCGAATTATTGTCAATCGCACTCGTTCTTATTTATCTGATCTTACGCAGAGAGTGATATTTCGTGCAGATCTTTCTGACGAAATTGATAATATTTCTGGTGTTCCACTAGGCAGCCATATTGGACCAGTCCTGTTTATAGTTTATATTAGTGATGTATCTCTAATTCTGAATAATTCAAGAATACTTTGGTATGCTGACGATGCCAACATTGTCCGCATTGTTTCCAATGAAAACGAGCGTAGAATGTTTAACTTGGATTTATACACCTTCCGTTAATGGTGTTCCTCCCTCCCAATATCAGCAAATGTACTGCTATGTCATTTTCTTGTAAAAGGAAACTTTTCGTCTTGAGTTCTATTTTAAACGGTTCTTTATTCATACTAGTGTTTCCTTCGAGAATCGTAACGAAGCCCTGTTAGTGCAAATTCGTTAGACTCATCTTCGATTATGCCAGTCCGGGTTGGTCTCCTTTCTAAGCGGTCTTAATAAATCGCTTCGAAGTTGTGTAGCAGACATGAACTCATTGGCCCCATCATGTTATGCTACCGCCATATGTAGACACAAAATCTTTAAATTAGATTCTCTATAGACTAGATGAAAAACTTTCAGACCTGTTTATGCAGTATACAAGGAGTAATAAATTCCGCGGAGCTCCTAATCATAATAGTAAGTATTTTCAATATGTCTGTTTTACGTACGCACCTTGTGATACCTCGACTTCTTCTTCGTTCCTCAACATAGTACGAACTATGTTTTGCACGAGCCGATTTCATCAATGTCTCTCATCACTTTAAGCACCAGTTTGATTGCCTTGAATTTAATTTTTTGAAAGATCAAATATGAGGTCAGCTAAGATAAAATTAATTTTTCATTACTATTGTTATATTTCAGTTTTGTAAATTCAGTAATTACACTTTTGTTGAAGTTCTAAATAAAAAATAAATAAATAAATAAATGAATAGAGGTCGAGGTCTCCGATACTAGAAGCTTAAAATTCCTGATTATTCTATTAGCCACCGAGAACTTCTTAACGTTAATAGGAAAAACTAATTACGATATCAATGAATATCGATCTTGCAATATTTATCTGTTGTCTAATATTTTGCACTTTTCATTGTTTATTTTTACGCTTAATTGGAGTCATATCGATTTGCACAAGCGAACGCAAATTGTAAACTGAAAAAAGGCGCGCATCAGACCTTGTTACAGTTTTAATTTAATTATTTCTTCATAAATTCGACTTATTTTCATTTTTATATTTGGCATTGAAATACATATACAGACAGTATCATATGTGTACGCCCACGCATACATAGATCTACGCTTTCCTTTTGTAGTAAAACTAATAAACGTTGTGCCAGTAATATTCAATTTGCTTACAGCATAAAAATTTGTATGTAAGCAATTTTGTGTTGAAATAACGTAATTTCATGGTGTGTAGAAAAAAGTGCCAAAGGGCCAAAATTTCCGGATTACTGCTATGTCCGGATATTCCTGTGACCGGATTATAGAATAGGTACCTACCTACCTACCTACTGCACAATCAACTTTTAAGCTGTATGGAAGATATAAATAGGAAGATATAAATAAAGGTTGGAGCAGGTTGAATTCCGGGTAATGGTGGGGGGAGGGGGGTACTCCATTATTCCATTTGCTTGGGATTCTTTCGAGAATTTAACAAAAAGTGAATTTAGCATTTATCTGGTGTTAAAAACAAGCAAGCGTAGGAGTTGAAGTTGGTTTAGTACAAAGCAATTATTGGGAATTCCAAGGACTTGTGATTTACCGAAAATACCAAAAAACTTCATAAGTGTATGCGAGGTAACTTTTCAATTTAAATGTTGAATACTAATATTGCTAACTAATTGTGTTGGATTAACAGGCATTTTTAATTTATTAATTCCTTTATGATAGAATCATGGTTTAAAAATCCGTTTTACAAAGAAAAATTACCTGCCACATGTTACGGACACTAGGTGCTAGCTACATGGCTAGTGACCGCGATTTTATATGTAATTAATTAAAAATGGGAGAAATTCATCGCGAAAATTCAAACGGTTAACAAACATGTTTTTTTTTTTATATTTTCAATACAGAAAAAATATTTCTACAAATATAAGAAATATGAAATAATAATGAATGTCGTGAAAAATATTTAAGAGGAAAAATTTCGGAAATGTAAATTTCTTTTTCGAAAACCATCGTGCTACAGAATAGTGTCAATCAAAAACTTCGACGCTAAATACACTTGAAGGCACATTGAATCGAAGTGCTACAAATATCATTTGCCCCAATATAATCAGATTGCTGGTCAATGGTGATGCCGCAGAAAAAGCTTTCATCCCGAAATACTTACATAAAGTAGTCCTAATCTTAATGGGCACATAACTGACTGCAGTAACTTTCTGTTCACTATGAGGTAAACGCCCATGCCACGTAATTCTTGGGAGAATTGAAACTGTATCAGTCTAAAGAGATTTGAAAGAAAAGCAACATGGACTCAGAAAAAGTTGTTTCTGTGTAAGTCACATAATTAATGTGGACAGGATTTGAATCTCCCTTTGACCTTTGTTGATTAAGAAATGCTATAAAAATTGAGTCACGATGTTACAATGTTACAAAATTACAAATAAAAAATATTCTTATTAAATAAAAAAATAAATAAATAAAAAAATATGTATTCTTCGAGAGAATTTAAAAATAAAATTTTCATTGTTTTCTTATGAAAGGCTCGATAGAGAGAAAACGAATTTTGCAATTTCGAAGAGATTTCTTAAAGAAAATTTGGTAAATTGAAAAAAATATATGTTAGGAGATTTTTGAAGACTCATAGAATTCCTTGAAAAGCAATTGAGTTTATAAACGGTATCCATTAGAATTCAAGGTAGAAAGCTCTCCAGAACAATTCCCCGTTCTCCGAAAAGTTTTTGATAAGAACTCCAAAACTTGAGAAGGATGCTTGTGTCCGCCGATGTTGTTTTTTTTCTTTCATCAACGACGTCCTTTCGAGCAAATCACATAAGAACTCACGTGGCCACTGATCAATTGCAGATACGTGGTGACATCTGTATATTGGCCTACGAACACTATAGCCTTGATGAGATGTGGTAGCTGGTCTGAAATTTAATCCGGAAAAAATGAAGAAAATGCGTAATAATCTCAAGAACGTATTTTAGTCTCACATTTTTAATGAGAATATGGAGTTTGTAAGGAACTATTGTAACACAACGACTGATAGAGTAAAAGATATCTCCTCCTGCATAAATAAAAGAAGAAGTGCATTTGCACATATCGCACATTTTCTGCAACAACGTCACAACTCGATGATTTAAATGTTAATAACTTCCGATAATATTAATATTAAAATGCCAAATCGGCGCAATTAGGTGGAATAACATCCGGTAATGAGATGGAAGTACAGTCAATCTTGAAATTTATACTATACAGTCTTCCACGACTTGTAAATGACCCCATGTTTTACTTATGACGGCTTTGCTGATAAAATCCGTTGTCTTGTGCGATATAAGTATAATGTGACGTTATTGTTTATAATATAAAGTGTAATTGCCCAATATTTTTTTTCGAATTTCCTCATTATGTCAGTATTGCCAATTTTCAATAACTAAAATGATACAATATTGCAAGAAAGTTCACGTACCTAATTTATTAATTTATTATTATTATTATAATATTTCCGTTAATATAAAAACAAATAAAAATACTTCAGTAAAATTTAAATATTATAAGAGTTTAGAAATGAATGAACTGTAAAATTTAGGTATATGTTTTTTTTTTTGGACAAATTCAAGCAGATCCTTCTTTTATTTTTGTTGTCCAGCGCAATTATCTGAACAAAATATTAAGTCTTCATTGATACCTCTATGGCCGTTGGATTTATCTCAAACGTAACGTTCACATTCGTTACTCTTGAGATCGTATATAGTGAAATTAGAGACATTTAGTTTCGACTTGTAACAAAAAGTAGAGACATTGCCTTTAGATATTTGCATTACGGCCTGCAAATGTTAGACTGGTGGTGTAGTAGACCAGGCTTCTCCTTATCGCATTTCTTTTCATTTCTAGACAACTCTTTTTCCACTAAGTGCCGATCGTAATATTCTTTTAACTTTTTTTTTTACTTCTCCCTCAGCATTATCGTACGAAGTGCTTGTTTCACACAAATCCTTCTTTGGAGTTAAAACAGAGATATTAAAATCTTCCGCAAATATTCGATAAAACATTACGTAATTTACGAACGAAATAAATTTTTCTTTACAATCTGTCATATAGTCTCTATTGGCCAACCCAGACGAGAACTTTTTAGGGAAGGAAGGAATTTTGCTGAGACGTGCCATAACAATAATGCCCCTTCGCGTAGTTCCTTATACTATTACCGAAATTAATTGTGTGTGTGTTCAATTAAGTCACAGTTTTTTATATAAACAATAACTGTATCATAAATTCACAACACGCAATGATTATTAAATTATTATATTATCACCTCAAATCTCAAGTAAACACCTGTACAGCTGTGCGATGAGAAATTTCAGAAATTTCGCACATATTGATATTTTGGCTGAATGGGCCCCATGTTATTCGCAATAACTTGTCGTTGTTTATCCAAATAGCATAAGTTCCAATGATATAAAAATTTCTATTCGTTCCTCTTCAGTAAAGTTTACAGAAGAGTTCACTTTACATTTTTCCATACACGGGGTTTCGTCTTTCCCTCACTTCGGAAGTTGTTCCCTTTGGAATGCAGTATTCGTTTCCACTGTTTCTAAAGTTTTTATTTAGGCTACTTTTCCAGCTAGTCTCATTTCGTTTTCGCTTTACTCCTTTCTTAAGTGGACTTGTTAATATGGTCGAAGTTTTGGAATATGTGCAGGAAATGTAGCTATCGGCAATGATTGTCGAAGTGCCTATCCAATGAATGATGAAATGATGACGTAATGATAGTCGGACTCACTCCATCGTTCCCTGTATTAGCATCACAATTACACCCATCTAAGTCATCTTCTTTGTCAGTGTCACTATTAACATTGTCAGGAACATACCTGGTATCAAAAAGTGAATCATCATTATATTCGGAAAATAACGAAGAGTCAAATGACGAAGACCTTCAACTTGATTTCTATTGAGAACTGCTACTGTCAATATTAGCCGTTGCAACCGCTACATTCCCTAAAAAAGTTAAGATGAATTCCACAATGTTGAATTAGAATACAGTTTGTAAGAGCACAAGCAACCCAATGCACGAAAAGAGCTTTGTATCTCAATTGAGTAAGTCCATAAAAAATTATTATTGTTATTTGCATGCATGGTGTGGTATTCCCAAAACGCTATAAATTGCATTTATAATAGTCTACGGTAGTGAGCTAGGGATTACTCCATTTAGTACCTAAGATGCGAACCCCTTTTGTGGTATACTAATTTTGGATTCGTCAAAATTGATCCAAATCTGGCTGATAACCGGCTGAAAAGAAAAAAACTGAACGAGAAAGGGAGGTGGCGACAGGAAGATGGTGAATGTCTTCTTTTTTTTGGAAGGAGAGTCGAGGAACAGAGGGGTGAACTTTGGTTGGCGAGAAGAAAAGGTTAGAAGAAAGAAGCTGAGTTCTGCGACTAAAAAAACAAAGAAGAAAAGAAAGGATTGACAATCATTCAAACAGAAGCTGAGTTCTGTGGCTGGAATTACAATATTTGCAAGCATAGAAGAGAAGCTGAGTTCCTGCGGCTGAAGAAGGTATTTACCCGGGGATTACACGAGATAGTACAGCTTGCATGCAAGCCTCCCTTCCAACGCGATTTTTTACTTGACAGCAGAAGGCAGTTCGGTTGATGTCTTATCATCTTGCATGCAAGTTCATTTAAAAAATGGCATTGAGGCGTAAAGTCATGCGTATATTGGAAAATTATAGCAATAAAGGAAGTAGCAGAATGATAAAAACTCAAGAAAAAGTTAAGAGGAAGGTGTTAGTAAATGATGTAAAGCAAATGATCCCAGAAAATCTCATTTTTCCAGAATAAATTTATCAAATTCTCTCAAGCATTTCTTTTCCGCCATCTTGAAAACTGCATAATGTCAAATTACTATCACCTCAGCTGCCAAGGTTTTTCATCATGCAAGTTCGCTGAAAGCTGTACTGCCAGCATGGCAGTAGAGGTTAAACGTGCAAGAAGTATGGCAGTGTAGCTTCCATGCAAGCTGTACTTGCAGGTGTAACCCCCGGGTTAGAAGTCACAAAGAGAGAAGCTGACTTTCTGCGACAGATATCAAAACTTCTGAAGCATAACCTGAGTTCCTGTTGGCAAAAATCAAAAAGAAGGAAAACAAATCGTTGAGGCGATAGCGGAGTCTCTGCCGACTGTAAGTGGAGAAATTGAATAAACTCACAAAATTGGAGCTACACATAATATACGAGATAAGTACACAAATAAAATTGTAAATTGGTAAAATTGTGGTAGTTAGGGTGCGGCCGCAAAAATGATTGTTAAGGCAGATTTTTTTTGTTTTTTTTTTTAATAAAAATGTAGGAAGAGCGTCATATTAAGAAATAATTCCGGACTTTTAATCATATTTAACCGTAATAAATTAGAGACAGATTTAGTGGACGTTGAGTTACAAGTTATCATTGTCACAAAATAAACTGATTGCTTCACCAAAGTATTTACAAAAATTTTAATTTATGTACATATGTACCACAATCTACTGAAGCCACTTCCCTAGACATTAAATCCTTATACAGTTCGCTTCGCACTATGAAATGTTTTTAGATGCCATTGTGTAGTATTTCCCACTTATTGGCTCATAGTTAGTTGCAGCATTCAACTTCATCGAGGATTGGATTGCATGATTCTATGACCGAAGTTTGAAAATTTATGAAAAAAATTCCTTTCAGTTTTTATAATAAGCCCTTAGCCAATTTAGTGGACATCAGATTGAATACATAAGTAAGTGATGTCTATGCGTAACTGATTTATTCGATGTAAGTTATATATACCAACTAGACTGACATTAGTAGAAATAATTCAGAATAAAAGACGATGTTCTGCCAGAGTGTCATAATGACACACTTTGAAACTGATAATTAAAAAACGAAGGCATTTTATTCGAAACAACCTATTAACACGAAATATTATGACAATCAGGAATATACTTTCGTGTAAGAAAGTTATAAATCTAAATAAGCCAAACGCGGAAACACCAAATTTTACACGAACAATGTCAAAACTTCTGATGCATAATAAGAAACAACATAAAAAGTGATCTCAATTTTGCTGTAATATAGTCACAACAAAAGCACATTACCAATTGAGATGAGACAGTGTTGCCACTAATATGCTGATTGACAAGTAAAGCTACTATAACGGCATTACTGCTCTCTCGCTTAAAATGGTATTAAGCTCAGATTTGCCACTTTACCAGCTAAAAGTATAATTGATTACCATTTTCCTGTAGCAATAAATCAAAAATCAAGAATTTTGAGTCAGACATTATTGCAGCAAATGGGCGATATCTCTTGAGTGGAAGGCGGCGATATTATAGATGTGAAATCGATTCGCGTAAAACAGAAATCGCGAAGAGCCAGGTCCGGGCATGCAGACCCAGGGCCCTAAGCGGTTAACAGAGTCAGTGCAAGTTTTTTAAATAATTGAATAAAACAAAAATTTTATCGCTATTTTTCATTTAATTAACGTACATCGACCTTAGTAAATAAACAAACAGACTTACAAATATCACAAATTAGTACGAGATTAAATGCAAAAAAAAAATAGTTTTCTGTAACCATACGCTTAGATTGCCAATCAAACGAACTACCTTCTCTACAAAGGAACGAATCACATCACCATAGTCCACAGACTGCATTATTTTTGTCTCGTCTATGTACAGCACAGTGAGTCAACTGAGCCTGTTCTCCTCGTTCTCCTCTGTGGTGGATCCTAAATAGTTCTTCGCTCGTTTTAACGCCGAAAATGACCGTTCTACCGAGCAGTTTGACGCTGGTGTACACAGTAACAATCCGGAGCGTTATTTCAATATTTAGATACATGTCTAAAAAGCTTTTTTCTAGGATGTAATTATGTAACTCCAGGGCCGATAATTGTTTAATGAGCTCGAAAGTGCAGACACCCGTTTTCCAAAGTCCCGTCAAAATCTCTTAGATTGAAGACTTTCAAGTTCCGTGTACCCCTGCGGATATTTTGAGATTCCAACTTATGTAGCTTCATAAGAAAGTCTCACTGTATACTCAAGTTCTCGTAAGCAGAACCATATCTTTGTAGTACTGCAACCAATCTGTTGATAATGACGTTAAAAATGGTAACTCTAATTCCGTCCCTGCCGGATAGTACGACTTCGATCTCGTTTCCTTTGGCTTCATCAATTGAGAATATGCTCCCCCAAAAATTTGCCACCTTTTCCTTAAAATTTGGGGAATATTTCCAAAAATGTAGGGAATATTACCTAAGCTTTGTGACAATAATTGCGCACATTTTTTACAGGGTATTAATAAATCTGCCCCTGTATGAAGGAGCAATAAAGTGAAATAATTTTTTTGTAATATCCAAAGTCGTATATCCTCGATTATACTATTGCAGTCCCTGACGGGGCCCCCTACAAGGTTGGACCCCTGGGCAACTGACTATGTTGCCTAGGCAAAAGTTCGCCGATGTAAAGAGGCACCTTTTTTTGCCATTTGTAAGTAAATTCAAACTAGCTTAATTAAAATGAACTAAATAATTTTTTTCCTGACTGGCAATGTCGCCACTAGGATTTTTTATAAACAGGAAAACAAACATATTTACATGAAACATACTGATGATGACAGATCCTATTATAAAGCTTCGGATTTTTCTGTACAGGTTTTAGTGTCGACATTATGAATAAAAAAAAAAAAGGCGACATGGAGCTTTTATTTCTCTTTCAGCAGCATTTTCTGTACGAAAACTTGAGTGGGTGAAAGCGCTGTTTACCTACCGTAATCAGCAAAATATATTTGTATCGTTATATGTTATATCTTAACTAGCATAAATGCCACATCACATGAACAGCAAAAGATTTTCATGTAAGACTGCTTACAACCAAAATCTGAGAAAATTCCCAACACCCATCTATCCGCATCATGGGTGTTAAATACCCACAAGATGAAGTGAAAAAGGTACATTACTCAAAGAGCTAAAAGAAATGACATGGAAAAGGATTTTCCATCTTGACTATAGAATTAGATGCAGTGTGTGGGGGAGCAGCTGTTTTACGGAAGAAATTCATGCACTTTGAGAATTGCAGTTTGGAATTATGCACATACGTACATATATCATTTACCGAACGACCCAACCACTCATCTTTAAATAGTAAATCAATATTAAAGCCATTCCAGTTAGAAGGCACGTTTATGGTGTCATTCTCGATAGAGGTTGCTTCGATAATTTAATTCCGTCTAAGTGCAAAAAAATACTGTAAGTTCCCTCATTATACTTCAGTGCTTCCTGGCGAGGATGCTACAATTGCAACTTCCTGATAATAATTTCTAACGTACGGTTCCATTGCCTTCTTTGAGAGCATATAAATCGAATTCTATCTTGGTGCCACAATCAAATTAATACTATAAAATTCCAAAATGACATTAAAGTTAATTGTTTCAGACCGATGATTTATTTACACGTTTGAAAATGAATTTGAATTAAGTCAAGGCGATGTGCCCTTTACTCAGTTGATTCGATACTGAAATATTTATGTCTGAGATTGAGATGAGTTTTATTGATGTTTCAATATAACCAGAAAGTAACCTGCTTTATGAACCATGGAAGTTTCCTGAGAATGGGATTTGACGTTCTTCGAGAAACGAATTTCTTTCGCTTTTTCGATTTTCGTTCGCAAAATCTTTCAATAATAAATTTCAAGGATATTTTTGGTAGTGATTATTCCTTAACCGAATTTGTGAATAGTAACTGAAACACCGCAATACGAGAATTTGTCATCGGTATCCGCTGAGCAATAGTAATCCATCAGTTTATATTCCTACTTATGGAATCCGATTACACCAACAACGAATTGAAAGTTGTCGAAGCTTTGAATCTTTGACTAGCTTTTGTGTTGATCGGCAAAAGTTACTATTGCATATTTGACTTGAAAAAGTCTTACTAAAAAAAATGTCGACATCAATACTCCAAAGTATTTACTTACAATTAATTGTGGGGTGTTACAATTTCTGGCAAACATTTTGCTGTGCCCTTCTTTTTGGTCAGCTGAAGTTTCAGTTCGACCATTCCAAAAAACGGCGAAGCAGCACAAAGTGCTGAGATAAAGCTAATCCTTCTATTTACTATTGAAATGCTGGCGGAATGCAAACTAACCCACTGGAACGAAAACCCAGCGCTTCGGAAAGCAGGACAATTTAAACGCTTTTCTTTAGCTCTTTAAAATAATATTTCCTGATCTTTCCAGAAAAGTAAGCAACGGCGGAAGTAAGTAACTCACGAGCTTCTATAGCCATCATTTGCAGGTAACTGGGATATGCATCAATATACATTTAAATTTCATAAAACCAGAATCACAATTTATCACAATAATACAAATCATGCTGTTATTGACTTGTCATTACAATTATACAAATGACACAGTTCATTGCAATTACATAAATCCTAATTGAGCAGCCAAAAATAATAAAACAGTTAACACACATTTACGCGTCAATGACATACAACCCAAAATCAAATGAAATAATTACCGACCTATATAAATTGCCATATGCACGTTTCGTCGCGCACTACACATGGAAATGATGTTATCATCAGTTTTTTTATATTAGACATCATTAAATATAGGGTGTTCCATAATTGGTCTGCATAACCGAAGGGTTTGAGAGCTGACGTGTAGGCAGCAAAAAATTATACGGTGAATGGGTGGTAAGACACGTCGGTCGTCTCAGCAGTTGGGAAATTAGGACTTTTTGTACTTTTTTCACTTTACACCCTGTAACTTTCTAACTTTCTTGACCCATACTTCACCCCCATTTATCTCAGATGATAGAAAACCATCTTAGCTTTCTAATGTTGCATAGAATTACATAAAATTGGGCGCAGATTTTATCGTCAGTATCAAAATGAATGAAAGTATGAATCATAGAAACGGGAATATCTCAAAAATGGTTGCATTTAGGTAGGAACATGTGCATAGTCAAATTAAAGGTAAAATTACAGGGCTCCTAAATCTTATAAAAAAACTAGTTATCATGGCTTTTTGCGGAGAAATCATTAAAATTTAATAAAATTAGGAATGATGAAGCATGATTGCGCTTTCATTAGAAAGCTTAGATGGTTTGCTATCATCTGAGATGAATCTCACCTTGATAGGGTGTATATCAAGAAAGTAACAGGGTGTAAAATGTAAAAAGTACTAAAACTCTTAGCCCCCTCCTCCGCCGAAACGACGCGTTTTACTTCCCCTTCACTATATAATTAATTTTTTGCTTGTCTCCAACTCAGCTATCAAACCCTTGGGCTATGCGGATCAATTATGGAACACACCTTATATGTGATGTAAATTCATTGTCGATATAAATAATTAATTACGCAGAGTAATGTAAATTGAAGCGTTTCATCAGAAGCATGCACAACTGTTTTCCTCCATCTAAAACTAAGCTAGTTTTATGGCTATGAATCTATGATCATAGATGTCACAAGAACTAGATGTCGCATTCAGTACTAAAAAAGTATGCAAAATTTATTTGGCTGTGTGGTCCATTCCGGAATGGACCAGAACATTTAAAATGATGTAAACGTCCAGTGATTCATATTTTTCCATATCGGAAATGAAGTCGATCAAATGTATACAAAACTGTTATTAGCAAAAACGTTTTCTTTTGGCACGCTCTAAAACATGTTGTGATCTATTCCAGAATGCACTACCCATTTTACAATCTGTATACTCTGCTCTAGTATGCCATGCGACGTCTAGTTCTTGTGTCATCTATGATATGATGTTTGCAGAGGTAAATGTCGTACTACCGTTCTGAAGTAGTTTTGAAGGCCTATGATTACTCAAAATGCATATTGAAGGTTTTAAAAAGAAAAACTCAAAAAGTTCTTCATACGTCATTTAGCATACCTTCGAAAGCCCTTCTCAAGAACTGCAGTGAAGCGCTTGCCTCTACGGACATGCCTATGTAAAAAATGCAATGAACTGAGATAGAGAAAGGAAGCGCTGCGACCTTCCAGGAAAGCAGTTCAGAATGTTTCTTAGAGTACTATTTTTCCCAATCGGAAATTTGAAGTGCTTTCTATTTTGCTGTAATAGAATATGATTATGATGTGATTATTCTAAGTACTATGTTTCCATGCAGAGTTCAATCCGAATTGGATCCGAATTAGCGCTCATGGAAACGAGAATTGAGTTAAGTTTCGTTCAATCCATATTAACTCCACGAAACCAGTCGGGTTGAGTTGGGTTTTGTGTAAGTATTAGTTAGGGTAAGCCGTTCATGGAAATAGCATCGAGTTAAATCAGCCAGCAAAACTTAACGCGAACTCAATCCTAACTCAATTCTGGCTCATGGAAACATAGTAAAGGAAGACTTGACTTTATTACGACACTTATTCTTTTGAATTTTTTTAATGGTCGTAATCGGTGTCATGGAGTTTTGATTGCAGTACGTTCGAGTTTAATTTTAAAAAAAAATCAGTTTATCATATAATATTGGCATCATAGATGAGTTTATAGTTTCAAGGATGCAGGGTGAACATAATAAAGATTTGTATATTCCACCAAGCAGCAACATGGAGCATACACAGAGAGTTTGAACTTTTGCATAGATTTATAAATAAAAAATATTTGTGGGACTTCGAATATTAAGTGTTCAGATACAAATTATCTCAACTTCATGCATTTCGGAAACAATTCTTCAAATAATACGCAGTCAATATGTAATTTGTTTCCTTTACTTTAAATGTGTTTTCATCGATTTTAATATGCTCTCATCAGACTGTGATCACCGATATATCCAGTCATTTGAGAATTTGGGTTCGATACGTTGGGGGAGAAAGATATTCGGAGAAGCTTTTTGACTTTACATATTAGCTATTTCTAAAACAGTTTCGGAGGCGTCAATATCCTGAAGAGTGCAATCGATTAATTTCAAGTGAAGACCGCGGATCTAATTCTACTGATGATCGTTTATTATGAAGTAACAAAAAGCATCCAGTTTATACAGAAAAACAAAATTTCGAGAGTATGGTGACAGTAATCTTGGATGCTATTAAAATACAAATACGAGATTTCCACTTGCTAAGACAGCGATGCAGTTTTGATACTATGAGAAATTTGAAAATAAAATTTCCTTTTACCACGTCTCTTCGTTTTTAAGGCATTCTCGATATTAGGCCTAAACACAATGGCGACGAGCACCAACCACTGTCAATGTCCTCCGTGGACAAATATGAAAAACAATTGCAGCGACAATGAAGAAGAAGAAGATATCTCTTGATATAGTTTGTTTGTCTCGTATTGTATTCGTGGTGAAAATATACATAAGTTTTTTCCTTTTTATTGGTCCTCCGAAATTGCCAATGGTGTAAGTTACACATATAAATATTCTTGCGGTCGAACGCACTCCATCAACCGCTCTCCAAAACTCATTTTTTGTTTGTTCACTTTAAATTTTATTTTTCCGCGCTTTTCCTGCTTGACTAAGTAAGCCAATCCACTGCCATTCAATTATTTGGTAGGCATGCAGTTGGCGATGAAATTAGAAATTTTACTAATCGCGACGATGAGCGAAATGTAGTCATCGCCGGTAGTCGCAATTGTGTTCGGTTGGATAGAAAAGGGAAGGTTTGAATTTTTTGACATTGGTTGTAGTTGTCGCCAGTCGTCGCAATTGTGTTTAGGCCTATTAATAGTAATTTCAAATAAAGACTTACATATACCCTAGGCACACGGGACAATCAATGATCATTGCATATCTCGTGTGTTATTACATCATTGGCGCAATGATCATTCGTTTCGTCATTGCACCAATTACGCTCCCACAAGCTCATTTGTTTGCAATTATGAATTCCTTGTCATTCCTCTTGCCGAAAAGTGCTCTTTTAGTGGTGAGAAACGGCAAGTTACTGGAAAAATCAGCTGATTTTCCAGCTATTACTGTCATATGTCATTTCATTTCGTGTTTTTAACAGACTGCCAATTTGATAGTACATTCCAAGCGTTTCAAGGTAAATTAATAATGTTTTCAAACCGAATAATTAATTAATTTATACCACTTATAGATGGAAAAAGAGGAAACGAAGAAGAAAAAAGTTCGTTCTTGGAAAACCGGGGAAATTTATAAATTGTGCGAGGTGTGGCGTTTGTTTATAAACGATTTGAGGATGGCGCGAAGAAATGGTCACATCTATACGGATATGTCAATAAAACTGAAAGAAATGGGAGTAATCGCCACACCCAACGAATTAAGGGTAAAAATAAATAACCTGACCCAGAAATACCGGTAAGTTTCTTGATGCCCAAAAAAATAATATATGTAATGTGAATATATTTCAGAAGCGAGAAAAAAGTGATTGGCCCTTCTGGGGGCTCACCATCGTCATGGGAGTTTTTTAATGAAGTGCATTCGATAGTTGGGAGCTTCCTGTATATTGACGTGAGCAGAATGCATGAAAGCATTGTATTTGTATGTAATCAAGTATTAATTGTTATTTGCTTTAATTGTTTTTTAACATTCCAGGAACTATCAGACTCTAGTAGCTCTTCGCATAATTTTCTCTCATCATCTGCAGCTCCTCACGACACATCGTCTGAGTCAGGAAGTGCTCCTCTAGACAGACAGTCAGTCGCCCTCCAGGACGAAGTTACCGTCGCCACCATTATCTCCAGTATTGTCTCCTCCATTCTGTACAACTCCACCACCGTCCTCACCTACACGTTTGTCTTCGTCTCTGCCATTGGCGTCGGCTTCATCATCATCTGCAACGCCATTATCCTCGTCAACACTAGCTATACGTGCTAAAACGAGAAAGCTAAATTCAACAGAAGACATTTGGCAAGATATCAAACGGACAAATGATCTAATTGAAGCTGATTCAAAAGAAACTAAAGTATTATGAAAACAAGTAAAAAAGCTAGAATTGGTCTAAGACCAATACTTATGATACCCTAGATGAATGCCCGTATTAAATTTCGTATGGTCACCGATCTATTCAAGTATTGATTTTGAAGTTGTTTTTCGCATATATTTCTAGAACAGTTTGTCGCACAGAAAAAATGGTAATAACCAATTTTATAGGATTTCGTATTCTGCAGAAGTTCTTAGTACAATAAAAATGTCTTGGACTGATCGTTTTCAAAGTATACGTAAAAAACAGAAATTTTTATATGGCAACACCAAGAAGCAGTTGCCCGATTAAGTCCATTTTTGAAATTTTATTTGCTACTGTAGTAAAAACATCATGTACGAAATTTCAGCTCTCTACGTCGATGCGTTCTCAGGCAGTGTCCAAATATATAGCGGAAAACGAAATTTTTATATGGCAACCCCACGAAGGAGTTGCCCGATTTGTCTCATTTTCGAACTTAATTTTACTTTTTTTTTTAAGTCCGTGTACAAAATTTCAGCTCTTTAAGTATACGCGTTCTCGAGTTATCGTGCGCACAGACGTACAGACGGACGGACGGACGGACGGACGGACGGACGGACGGACAGACGGACGGACGGACGGACATGCAAAAATCGAAATAACTTTTAATATTATGAATGGGTGTCCAATCCATTTTGCTCTACCATCATAATTTCGAGATGTTACAAACGGAATGACAAACTTAGTATACCTATGATTTCATCTAGGGTATAAAAAGAGCAAACGAACTGGATGAAAAATGGATGAAGATGACAGAAAATTTTATGGCTAGAAGTTTAGAAATTCAAGAAAAAATTCTGGAAAGTGTTAAACCAAAAGCTAAATAATTTTAAACATAATTTATAAAGCTTACATACCTATATATTTCGTTATTGCATTTCTTATTTCGTTAGCTGATTCATCTTGGTTACCTACTGTTGTTGAATGATTCGGTTGAAATATTTAGTTGTTGTTGACAAGCAGAAATTTCACACTCTTCCAGCCATGTTTTCCAAACGGAATCTTGTTGCTCGATACAAAAATTGTGTAAAATGCAACAAGCCTCCATGATTTTATGTGCATTTTGTACTTTAACCTCTAAGCCTTTTCCCAATCTGCGAAATCTTGCTTTTAAATAATCGAAAGCATTCTCCACCACTCGACGACATTTTGATAAATGTTTATTAAACATTTTTTCTAAAGGTGGTTGACCATTTGCGAACGGATATGACTATTGAAAATAATCGGAATGCTGAATCACCCAGGAGGACAATAGGTACATTCACACCTTCAATCATTCTCGTTTCTTTAAAAATTTCACTGGTTTGGTGAATTCTTTTTAATGATGAATTTTCAAAAATGTATGAATCATTATTTCTTCCAGTTGCGCCAACATTTATATACGTGAATCTACACCTGAACATGTAAATTAATTGGTTTAAGTTCAAGCTTCTTCTTGATCGAGTCAATATATACATATACCTATAATCAACTGCAGCGAAGAGAACTATCGAATACCATCCTTTAAATTTGTAGTAATCCGTTGCATCCTCTTTTGGTGGCGCTACTTCTATATGGCATCCATCTAAAGCGATTTTAATTAATTTTTGTTTTATTTAATTAATTTTAATTAATTAAACAAGAATTATACCTATTGCTCCACAACATTGTGAGAATCCCATTTTTTCAAAGACTTTAACGTTTTCCTGTATTTTAATTTGATTTGGCGGATATCCATTTAATAACTCTGATTTCATTTTCGAAGAGACTTCTTCGCAAAACTCTAGAACAATTTTCCCTACTGTTGTTCTACCTACACCAAATAAATTCGCTACCGTTTTGTATTCAGCGGATGATGATAGTGCATAAATTGCAATAGCGATACGTTTTTCGAGAGATATCGCTTTCCTCATATTTGTGTCACTTCTTTCCAAATTTTTCATTTTGACAACGAGAATGTTAAAAGCCGCCTTAGACATTCGGACGTTTTCTTTAAATATTTTGTCATCGTAAGTAGGGACTTCATTTTCCCAGAATTTGCTGGTTCGTTCCTAGATAACATATTATTAATTATTATAGCTAGTTATCTTATTTTATATTACTTACAAGAGTCCATATTTTCCTGCGCACTCGTTTTTTTAATGTAACAGCCGCTTTTAATGCCTGTAACTTGTACAAATTCTTTCGTACACGTCTTAATTTCATCATTGCAAGATGTCTTAAGATTTTTGATTTTCGTTTAAAACTATTTATTTTATTTATAATATTTATGCTATCTAACACAATGCTTGATTCCATTTTTCACAAATTACTTACAACTCACTGTTTTTAATATACAAAAATGACAACTGTCATCTGTCAAATCGAATTACCGAAAAGATATCGTCGTGTGCTTGCCTTACCAAGCAATGATCATTCGATCAATTACGTAATTGAATCAATGATCATTCTAGCGCATCGTGTGCCTAGGGTATTTCATTCAGAATACATTTGCATACATAATAGTAACCAAGCCATTTAACAAGGATGATATATCAAATCCTTACGTTACAGGCTTTAAATATATTTCACAGTATGCTTCGATTGCTTATTACCTTGTAAGTTTAATTAGTATTGGGGTCTCGTTTAAGAAATTCTTTCCTAAATACATTAAATGGGCTATACATCAATTAGCACTCACTTAAGCCACTTAAATATACTGTGATATGTATGTTACTGCATTAAAGAGTTAAAATTACTTAGAAAAATCAAATGAGAAAATGTCTAATAATTACACACAGAATTATCTGCATACGCGCATATAGGTATGATGGTAAGTAATAGTTTTCCACCTGAAAACATATGTTAATAAATTTTTATTAGGGACCTACGCAACCATGCATTTTTAAAATGGAAACCTACATTCCTGCGGAGAATTTTCTTTGAATATTTCTCTTTTTAAAGTCAGCATCAGCGAATTATTTTACATGAATGCATTGCAAGTACACTTTATAAAAAAAAATGCCTTCATTACCTACCTGCATAAATAAAAGATTAAATAGGTAGGTGCTGCTTACATAATGAGAAAGCATAATTGCTGACGAAACCATATTTTAATTAAAATCATCCTTCCGCGTTTTGTATAGGTATGGAGAATTAATTTATATAATCATTTTCAAAAGTTTTGAAGTAATAAATAAGAATTACAAAATATTAAACAAAATTCAGAATGCCGCGTACGTTTTTAGATTTTTCATACCCAAAGGGTAACAACGGGAATCCTATTACTAAGACTTCGCTGCCCATCCGTCCGTCATCAGGTTGTCTCTCATGAACCATAATAGGTAGATAGTTTAAATATTCACAGACTGTGTATTTCTATTGCCGCTATAATAACAAATAACAAAAATAAAATAAAATAAAAAATTAAAGGGGGCCCCCATACAAGAAACGTTACTCTTTCGGCGTTTTTTTTTCTCGTTTTATTCTCATTCATTATTATTATCAAAGTGCGCATTTTTTTTCTTATTCAAATGACAGCTTTATTATTTTTTCAAATGACAGCATTTTTTTTCACGTGACACCTGCTCTCATTTGAAAAAATTAATAAAAAGTACATAGTGTTAAATTATGTACGATGGTACGGAAAACTTCGTGCGCGAGTCCGACTCGCACTTTCTCGCTTATTTATAAAATGTTCATTGCATTTTTAAAGCTGTCTAAATCAATTGTGTTTTTTTTTTCCTTTTTTTCATTGCTTTGCATTTAACGATATTAATTAGCTTTTTAAATCAAGCTCTCACTCCTCAAATTAGTCAAGATAAAAAGCTTGGGCAATTAACCAAAATCATATTAGATTTTCAAAGGATTGTAAAACTATTTAAATGGATAGTTTAGGCCACAATTTAATATTAAATTTACTGTCAGATGCAATCTGTGCAACTTGGAAACGAGTACCTTCCATGTTTCACAACAAGTACTGTTTTCACATTCGCGTTGAATATAATCAGCATTGTTGTAATTGATAGCTTGCTTAAGTTTCATATCAATAATATTTGGGATACTCCTCGCAAAGATAAGATCTAGAATTTGCTGTATTCGTCTATATTGCAATATTCGATAATTTTCTTCCCCACGTAACATAAGCTTACTACTTCCTCTAACTGTGTTATGTAGGTTGCATTATGCCGGATTTTCATTAGTCGAACATTATTGGAAAACAGAATGAGCAATTTCCACTTAGCTCAAAATACTTTAGATTGATAGAGTCATAAGATATCACAGCAAAATTTTACTGATTAAAATTCACGAATCCTACTGACGTTCTAAAAAGCATTGCTTTTTATTTAACAGCATGCAATATACTGGTTGCACAAATAACGATTATTTTTCAAATTTTCAAGGAAAAAATCACACAGAAATATTTATTCAATTAAGATCACTTCTATGCAACTGTTCATTGCTAGTAAAATTACAAAAATTGTGATTAATAATATAAAAATTATAGTAAAGCAATTATATTTAAATTATACTCTAAATATTCAAACAAAACAATTAAACAGTCCGTTAAATGCTTATGAAAGGTTTCCATTTTTTAAAGTCATCAATAATAATCGTTATGAGATCATTAATATTTTTTTCATCAGAAATAAAAATCACTTACTGATTTTTATTTTTATTGAAAAGAATAAAAATCATCAAGTGATTTTTATTTTTCTAGTCGACAAACGAAAATCACCAACTAATATTTATGATTTTAATTACGAACTATTTGGAGATTTTTATTTGTAGACCAGGATAATAAAAATCACTTCATGAGCTCTATTTTTGATTAAGAAAAATAAAAATCACCTTGTGGTGATTTTTATTTCTGATTCAGAAAAATAAAATTTAGCAAATGATTTTTATTCCTGATGAGAAAAACATAAATCATAACGATTATTATTGATAACTTAAAAATATAAAAATCTTTCATGAGAATTTTACCAGGACTGAAAACATATGTAAGTAAAGTTCAACTTGTAGAGTAAAACTCAGTGAAAAATGGCTTTTACAATAAAATTTTCAGCCGTTAAGATCCCCGTTTATTTATTTATTTTATTAGTTTATCGTTTGATAAAATCTATTTACATAAATATCATTAATTAAAGAAAATTCTAACTGAGTAGTACAAATATGAGTAGAAAAAACTAAAAGGTAAGATCTAATTAATCAACCTAGATATAAATTATAGCAATATTAAATGTATTAAAAATATTAATAATAAAAAATACTAAAATTAAATATGTAAAGGAAGGAAAAAAGAGAGAAAAGCAAAAATTCTAAACGTAATAAAGCAAAAAAAAAAAAAAATTGTGAGAAGGAGGCAAAAAAAATAGTATTTAACAAATGCTGTATAAGAAAATCCTATTCACAATGCACCATAATTACTACGTCAATTAAAAAAAATCAGTAGAATAAGTAGTTGTCTCATGTCGAAAGAATCAAAATTATCTAACTCATTAGTAAATATTAAAACTAATTTTATAGAGGCTATATTGACCGAACATGTCTATATGGTTAAAGAATTTATTGTGATTTTTTATGGCTCTAAACAGTGGTGATTTGGTTCTTATATTCAGTTTAGCGGTCGTCAATCTAAATTTTAATACATATTACATTTCCGTGAAGGCTTTTTAACATTTGGTTAATATCTTTGAAGAAGCAGTGACCTACAAGAATTAGGCGAACCTTACTAAATATTTATCATTAATCTCATTTATATGGGTTTTGAGTTGAATTATAAAAAACTTTGGTATGCTGATTTTATTAAGCAATGATCGTTTTGCACAAGATGATAATAATAATGGCCTTAATGCTAACAGTAACAAGAATTGTGATGATGTTGATGGTTTGATGTATCAACGTAAAACCACAGAAAGTAAATATTCAGATATCGAGCTCGGAGAGCTCGTAGCAATCCTCAATAAGTTACTGATCTCGGGTAAATATATCATGGGTACGAACCAAAATTTTTTAACAATATAAAAACTTTATTAATCTAGGAAGAATTCAATTCTTATACTCTAGATGGATTGGACACCGACGCATAATATTAAAAGTTATTTTGATTTTTGCATGTTTGTCCGTCCGTCCGAACGATAACTCCAGAAGGCGGTCACTTAGAGGGTTGAAAATTGTCGCATGGACAAACAAAAAATGGCCACCTCCTTGGTGTTGCCATATAAAAATCTAGAATTTTTACGTGTACTGTGAAAACGATCCATGCTAGACGGTTTTAATGTACATACTGAAAAGTAGAGGCATTCATCTAGGGTATCAAAAGAATTGGTATTACAAGTAGAGAGATATGTAGATTTTCAATTCTGTAAGTCGAATTTCAAAGATCGCTTGTAGATAGCGAAAAGTGGGTATGCAAAATTGTTATAGATTTAATTTTTTTTTTTTTAAATAGGTAAATGACATCTGATCTTCTTCAAAAATTTTGTACAGATAATCTCTTAGTAAAAGCGCATCCATAAAAAAACAAAAAATTGGATTAATCGATAACTTGTAGAAAAACATTTCGAAATGAATTTTTCAGACAGAACTTTGGCCATAGAAAATTAAATTTCGCAACTTAATCAGAAGGGGAAGGAAAATATGCTCCAAAAATCAGAAAAAAATTAACAAAAAGAATTTTGCAAGTTTGATAATATTTACCCCACCTCCCCCTTCAGAACACCCGAATTGGGGAAATGAGAAACTATTTCCCATTGATATATGAATGACATTTTGACATTGAACTTATCTTCCGAATTTGGTGGAATTTCGAACGAATTGTAGAATATAGAATAAATAACGTCACCCTTTGAAAAATAATTTAATTTTTAATTATTATTTTTTATAATAACATATGATGGTGGGTTACTACTCTGTAACCCGCTACCGTGCGAATCTCGTAATAGTTTATCATAAAACCCTCACTGAATTTAGCAAAAAGGATTTTGAAAATTGGTTGGAATTTGGCCGAGATATAAAGGTAGCTTTACAGTATATGCAGCTAATTAATATAAGCTGAAAATAATTTAGCAAACCTGACTTCTGGTTTTCTGTATCTGAAAGGTAACAGATTATAGATAATTGTGACGAAAATAAAGTGACTTAAATGTTACGAATATACCCGCAAGATGGTATTTGTCAAAGTTTTCCGAAAAGCGTTAATTTTTACTCCGGGTTTACCTACATTTCGCATTATTTCGATTTCGCTTGACCATCTGGTATTGCTACTTGCGTTTGTGTCACTTTTATTTCTAGTCAAGCCCAACATATACTGTGAATTTAGACGAAATCGGTGACGACAAGAGGGGCCCTCTTTTTGTTAGACCAATTCTGGTTTTTTTACTTGTTTCTTAGAATTTTAATCGAACATATCCCGTCAGAATTCCTGCGCAATATTCTTGGCTACAGACGGTTCGAACAAGTTTTGTCTGTACAGATAAACATTAATTTTTTCTACGAAATTAGCTGAATCTTTTTATTTCAGAATGTCTAAAACAATAGGTACTAGATATTGATTATCAACTATAAATGTCCGGGCTGCAAAATCCAGAACAGACTATTTCTATACCGAATTCAACATAAATTTAACTTGGTTGCTTTGTGACGTGTTATAAAATTATTTTGTGTGTATATTTAGTTAATCAGGAATTTTTTTTTTATAAAAATTCATTTGCCAGTTAACGAAGCCTTCACTTTGTTCTAAGAAATTCTCTGGAAATTGTTTCTTTGAAATTCCCTGGAAATTTTTTCTTTCAAAAATTTTTTTTTCCTTTATTGGAAGCCGACACAAAATGAAAGTACGGTATGTGAAAGTAACTGCTGTTGGCCACGCAGAGTGAATGGAGGGCATACGTTACTGGATCTTAAAAAAACAAATTTAATTTACTTTATTGTTCCTGCATACAGCGGCGGTTTTGCTAATAGTCAGAGCAAGATCTAAAATTTTTAAAGGCGACGAATTCTCAATTGAAGATGTAAACAGAAACGAGATCGAATTCGCCCTATCCGGTAGAGATAGATTCAGAGTTACCGTTTTCAGTGTCTTTATTGACAGGTTGATTGCAGAACTAAAAGGACGTGGTTCTGCTTACGACAGTCAGACTTTCTTATCAAGCTACATAGCTTAGAATTTCACGTAAGGGTGCACGAAACTTGAAAGCCTCCTATCTAGGAGATTTGGATGGGACTTTAGAAAAGGAGTATCTGCACCTGTGAGCTTATTTGTCGTCCGCTGAGGCTATACGGGGAAAAATTTTTTGCCCCTGGATTTATAGAAACTCATCCAGGAAAAAGGATTCTTGGACATTTATATAAATATGTAAATAGCGCTCCGGATATTGTTTGGTGTACCTACAGAACAAACCGGACTGAACCACCACAGATGACATCAGGCACAATTCACTCACTGTGCTGTAAACAGCGTCACAAATAATGCAGTCTGTGGAGTGGAGTATAGTGAGGTAATCAGTTCCTTTGCAATGAATATACCTCAGAGAAACCTCGATTTAGATCATTAAGGGCAATTAAATATCCATGCAACATTCATATTGGAATTGCAATGCCAGATTACGGGAAAACTATTAGTTTTATCAATAAACATTATTCCACCTTTTTTATGGAGAATTTCCCGCTCTTTCTAATTCATTTATATACCATACAGCCGTAAGATTGACAAGAACGCAAATATTCCCAAAAAACCGATAAATAGTAATTTTTCCCCCGTTTTTGGGCCATCACAAGTTATGCGGACAACCGAATTTCGGGGACTTTTCACACCTTATTTGGAGAGCTGAAAGGTAACTTTGTACTAATTTTTAGCTTGGTTGGATTTTATCCGAAGTGAAGTCCTAAAGTTCCTCGACGAATATTGTACAACGCCAACATACATACATCATATATTTTTTATTAATTTAAAGTCAATCTAAATTTATGAAAGAACAATTGCATATGGCTTGAAGGGCTCGTAATCAGTCTAGGCGAATATGGTACCTCCACATATTTTATTTAGTAGATTTTGAGGTCCGAGAACACATCCAAATAATTATCTTATTATCTCAGTTCAATAAATAAACTCGTACAGAAATTTAGTCATTGACAATCTGGTTTTTATTGCTTTAATCCTTTTGCATCTAAAAATTTCAGTAGAAAGTACAGAATGATCTCTAAAATCTTTGTAGGTACACAAGATTTTTACAAATAATTTACATTATGTATTCTGTAAGCCATTTAGACATAGAGAGTATATGGTAATTTTTTTCCACACTCTACAAAAAGTACTGTGTATCTTATTTATAATTAATTTGTATTAATTTGTCTTGTATAATCGTAAATTTCATCTTAACTTAAGTGGTCTGGTTTTTTTTTTCCTTTTTGTATAATTTTTATATTCAGTTTAAATTGAATGTTTCCAGTTATAGTACATTTACATTGCCACGAAATCTCGTTTTTTCAAAATTTCGACGAAATTTTCATTCAAATGTCGCATTTTTCCTCCGTATATATTCATGCCGAAATCTCCAGATTTCATTGGGATTTCAATGAAATCTCTATCGAAATCATAAATTTTTGCCCAAATGCACTCATGTTCCAATGTCACTGAATAAAATTTCCAGTGACAGAAGCTGTCAACAAATTACTTTGACATTAGATTGCTGCTAATATTTAGATATTATTATTTTGTGCGCGCGGAAACAATAATAATAAGTGTAATAAACAGTAACTTGGATAACTGCATGCAATAGACGCTTCTGCAACGGAGCAAGCTAAAAAACCAGGAGTTTATCTAAAGTTTAACTTTTTTGCTACCACAGCTTGCTGGTTGTTGTTAATGCTGTAAAAAGGATTTACTTTTTATAATAGTTGTGTTTTAATACAGAGGTGAGCACTTTCACTTAATTCCTCCGTAATTGGACATTTCATATGAAACGGCCTATATAATATTGGTTACCTTTCCAATAAGGTGAAAATAATACTCGTTTGGTACACAAGAAGAATCTAAGATGTATGTAGTGAAGACTTGAACATGGATAATTGCAAAGGGAACAAGTATAGAGTAACTGTAGGTGTGCTAATCATAAAGAACTAACTGTTGATTGAACTGTGGGAACAAAAAAATATAAAAACGAGGTACCGCAAAAAAAGAAATAATCATGTGTATAAGGAAATAGAAGCTGAAATGGATGAAAACAATGAGAAAAAAAGTATTTAATAATTGCACTTCTAAGGTTATAGATAACGGTAACCAATATAATGGACTGAGATACTTCTATAAAATTAAATATTTTCTGAAGCTATGTACATCATGATGAAAGTTAACTACCTACCCCAGTTTCATAAATCAAAAATCTACAAATTAAATAATTAACAAAACGAATTAAGCTCCTTAAAACAAAACGTACGTAAAAAGTGTTAAAGTATAGTCGGAATTTCTGAAGTTGCCGCTAAGTTAATATAACCTATTTCTCACTAATAATACTGATTAGTTATTTCTGGTGAATTGTTCATATATATACATAGTACTCCAATGAGCAATTTATACTTTATAATGGCCACAGGAATGTTCTCACAACTCATTATAAAACATACTGTTTTATAAAATTGTTGTTAAAAATATTGTGCGAGCTTTAAAAGATCCTTATAGAGCTAATTGGGCGCACTGTATAAGAGCTGTGGACGCTAATTTATAAAGCAATAATATAACATTTTAGCAGTCAGCGAGAAAGTGTTTGAAACCCTTATAAAACCACGTATATCTACAACTTGGTTTCGGAGATTTTTTATAGTAGTTGTGAAAACTTCTATTGTTGTCTTATTCTCTTTATAAAAAATGTATTATAAATTTACTTCAGAAATGTGTGAGTAGGAAAAATAATTTATGAAATCAGAATTTTTGTCATCCAACATAAATTTGTTTGGAATAGTGTTAGCGTAATGCTTATACATTAATTTTCGATTAATATTGGTATAAAATTTCATTCAACTTTAATTTTATTGTAAAAGTTATTCTTCTAGCTCGAAAAAATACAACGCGCCTACTAAATTCTAAAAATAAATGAACTTAAATAAAAATTCATTATTAAATATAGTTTTAACGTTAATTTCCAAATCGTTTAAAAAAATTAAAAATTCAGAGAGAAACATCAAATTTTTTTGTTTTATTGTGGAAAAAAAGATTTGCGAGTCAACAAACGAAAAAGTTAAATGTTAAAATATTATTCGCTGGAATATATTCAACTTTTTTTTTATAATAAAATGGCCGAATATTTTCACCTCACTTTACAGCTCTTATAAAACATTTTAGATTTGTGGGAAATCTTCAGGATCGGAAATATCAAAGCACACTCCATATAATACTTAGTTTTACACAGGTTAATTGGAATTTGTGAAGAATAGTTCTTATTAAAGTATTTAATACCAATGAAAACCGCTTTCATTTTTTATATGACAAGCAAAAATTTATAGCTTTCAAGTTTTATTAAGGGGAAATCCCTTGCTTAATTCAAGTTACAACCAAATTGTTTTATATGTGTTCTAATTTAATAATATCTTTACAAATATTTTCGATAACTAAATTTTCTCCGGAAGCTAAATTCTTTTAAAAGGCATTCAAAAAATTTGTTTCGAACTATTATAAAATACTTATAGAATAAATTAGTTTCCAGAGCAAAACTCTCTTATAAGACGTTCGGAAAGAGTTCTCAGTGCTACCTTATAAAACAATTTAACACCAGAATTCAACAGGAAGAAGTGGAACCTCTATAAAACATTTTAGTTTTCGTATAGCTGATATACAACCCTTATAAAATAAAGTTATAAAGTAGCTGCAAAAATGTTCATTGGGACGTCAACACTTATAATGATTTCTTTGTAACAATTCACGAAGTAATTATCAATCTAAAAAATGGGGCACTAATAAGGCAACGCGGATAAATAGTTTTTGTAAGACGCGCTTCCACTTAACCCTGTTATAACAAGACTGAAGTGTAGCTATTCTTAATTTGGTGTCCATTTCAAAAATACCAATTAGGCACATATGTATAAAAATTCTTAAAGCTTTTTAGTAGTTTTAACAATAAATTTTTTTTATTCTCTTCTTACGTCTACACATTAAAAAAGAATTCCCATAAGAAAATCTATTCAAACAAAGTTAATATTTTTATTAACGTAATTCAATAATACAAAAAAAAAAAAAACTTAAAAGAGAATAAAATTCAAACAATTATGTAATCGCTTCAATCTCAATGAAGGCTTCACATAAACATTAATCACCATTGATTATGCATAGTAAAACCGGAGTCACTCCAAGTCACCAATGGAGAGAAAATTCAAATGTGCATATATTAAGTTAGGCAAGAGACAAGAGATTTTCCCATCAGTATTTCACTTTTAATTGCGCATTCTGTTCTAAAAGAAAACTAGGAAAACCGAAAATATGATTGCCGATGGTTAAAATAAGCATCAGGGTCGCCAACACTCAATTATTTATTATACGGCAACAGCTTGAATGCCTCTCTTTAATAAAAAAGAAAAACAATAATACAAATAAAACAAGAAAAATGGTGACAGATTTTTGCAGTTTTAGAACTTTATTTTTGTTCATTGAATAAAATATCTTTTGAGCTCACTCTGAAAGCAAGAGATTTTCTAAAAATTTTCATTTCTCTGGTGTGGTCGACACCATTAATATTTTCGTTTTTTCTGTATTTTATTTATTTTTTATTTATTACATTGTCTGGCATCGTGCTAATTTTCTCTTGATTAAGAGGAGAACAGAATACACAGAGATCAGTTCATAATTATTAATTTAGCATCAACATTTATTAATTCGGAAATTTTATTGTTTTATGAGCACTTGTAGATGGTCTTGGCAACAACTTTAACAATGTAATAACTTTGATTGTAATTCTGATAAAATATCTAGTTTGATCCTGATTCCTTGTAGATTAATTCAAACACGCAAGCCACGAAAGCCACGCTCATCATTCAAAACTCTTTTAGCCATGCAGTAAAATTCCGTGAAGCATTTTTTTTTATTTCCAACAGTGCGAATGTGGAATAGTCTACCATCTTTTGTTTTTCTCCGGGCTTACAATCAAGAGTGACATACATATATGTGTCAGCACCTCCGCCACTCTCCTCATGGTCCCTAATGCTTCCCCTCCCTCCCTCCTTCCTGCCGTGCTTTGTATCATAGGTTTAAATAAAATTATATAAAAAAAACAAATATTACAGAATAATCCCAAATAATGGAAACGAAATGTATCTTCCATGAAGATGAATATTTTACTTCTAAATATCGTTCTTAGATGATTGTAGAACTCAAAAGGAAGTGCTCTTTGCAGGCATTATAGTTGATTTGCCCTTTATTACTATCCGAAACCGAAAAAGACCCCGAAAATAATCCATTTAATTTTTTCAATAAAAACTATTGAAAATTCTCATCGCTCATTGTTTTAACAGCATACTAAGGATAAAAGAAATTCATTCGGCGTCAATATAAAAAAAAAGAAAGTTGATGCCTTTTTCTGAGGAGAGATATAAAGGGGCTGGGGTCGTTTACGACCTCACGGTACGAATAGCGCAAATGGAAAATTCCAGAAATTTTTCTGGGAAAATTACTAAAACCCAAATACGTAAAGGTGGAGAAAGTTTTACGTAAGATGAAGGAAAAGTTTTCTGCAATTTTTACATATTTGTAGTATCTAGTTTTATCTATACCAAAGGCGGTGTGGTCACATTAGCCCAATTGTGTCACAAATGGGTGGTTCCATTATCGCGGGTGCAACATTTAGATACACCTAAAGTTTCTTAGTAATAAAATAAAAAATATTTTTAATGAAATTATTCTTGGAAGGACTACATTTTAACATGTTCACTTTTTATTCGTTTATAAGAATTTTATTGAAATATTTAAATAGTCAGGAGGGTAGTTCAAAGGGCTATTGCGGGTGCAACAAAGTTGACCTGACCTTTCTAGATCATAAGACAAAAACACAAAAGTCTGGGATTTGGGAAACATATATTATGTTATGTCTTGATATTTCGCAAGGCGTTAAACTAGTCAAGTAATGAAATTGAAAAATATCTACAAAATAAAAATAAGCAATGAATTTTTCACTTTTTTGCAACACAAAATTATCGCGGGTGCAACCTGCCTAATTTAAGTGAATATAAATAGAAATGAAAACTTTTAGAGGAAAGAAATAATAGTTCAAACAATCTTAATTACTAATCAGTATACTCCTATGTCATTTATTGTACTTATTTCTTTTCGAATACGTCAATATTCGCCGTAAATTCTGTTAACATATTATTTCCAGCAATCGTTTTCTCTGGTGCTTCCAACATGTCATTCACGATTTCAGTGAAACGTTTGCCATCAATCGTCGTCAGAAATTGAACTCTAATTTCTCCATCTTCAACCATATTGCTCTGACATACTCCCACATAGCGATATTGAGTAATTTTTTGCCGGACTTGCAGAACAGTTGTACGAGCATGTACAAACCAGCGCGAACATATTTTAGTAAGGCAGCGGCACAGACAGCACCAGTTTCAGGACATGCTTCTGCTGGTAATTTTGAGGTTTGAAGAGACGTTGTTGGAGGTTCGTCATTTAGGGGTTCGTCGTCTGAATCACTGTAAATATCAGAAACGCACAATTTCATTTTAGGTGGCACGAAGGATTTACTCTGATCCGATACTGAAGGCGCAGATACATCAGGACACATAGTTTTCTTTGCACTTTGTAATTTGTAAGAGGTTGCAAATCGTCAATCAATTTCCTTTTCAGTGATGGTTTTCGGAGATTTCAAAATCAATGTGTATTTGAGATGAGAGAGCTACGAGTATAAATATGATATTTTTTATGAAACTTCGCCCAAATCATAGAACTCATGGGCACTGTTGACGACGGCTCTCCGGGACTATACAGCAGTCCACACTGATTTTTGACACTTCCAACAATTCCATCGACGGCACCTTTCCCATGGGGGGCAACGGAAAAGTTCCATTCTGCTTTGAGGGCATTCATGCTTGCCATTACATACCGTTTCTTGAATTGAGCGGCGCAATTGTCGCTGAAGATATACAAAAATGTAAAGTTATCAGTGAACGACTTGAAGTACTCAAATATTTTCAGCAGACAGCAATGTACAGTATATTTACTCTGGCTTAATTCATCACTTACTATGACTACCGAATGGATTTTTTCGATGGTCCAAATACAGCATGTGAAAAGCGTGACATGTCCATGAGACCAATGTGCTGATTGAATCTGGTCTGGACTGATCAGCACATAATTATCGGCAAATTCTATTTGTACAATAGCTTTCTCAGTGGTCAGGTTTTGTTTTGCATTTTGAAAGTAATCGGACTGAATATTTTTAACAAAAGAAATTATAGCTTGAGTTTAGTAGTGCTGTCATGTAGTTCATCTAGGTCTTCATTTAAAGATTTTCTAATTACGATCTGTTTTGGTCTCTGATCCTGAAAGATCCAGGCCTTCCAATTAACACTGGGATTAGAATCTAGGGTGGTTCCCAAATGTTGGATTCTTTGCATACATCGCAACTGTTAGACATGAAATCTTCATTATCCAGACTACATGGTATCTGTTTCAGAAGCTCTTGGTGTGTTTTCGGCAAATCTGTTGCATGTTTCGGATTAGCGAGAAGAAGATTAATATAATTTGAGTGAGTTATATGCACGCAGACATTATGAGGAGTGTCGTTGATAGGCAGACTGTGAGCAGGTCTCTCTTTATAAAAAACAGTCTTGCCAACAGATTTTTCGGGATAAGTTTCTTTGGAAAGTTCGAAAGCTTCAAGGATGCTCATAATCATTGTTCTCTTCTGGAATCGTAACTCCGTTCCCCTATTGGACTTGATTGATTTCACATCTTTTATCCAAGGCATTTGGCGGCTAATATCTTCCTTATTATAGAAATCACAAATCTGTTTTTTACTTCATCCGTCAGTTTTCGAGGCACTGCTTTATTGGAGTCATTTTTGTTAAATGCAGCAACTTGGAATTCAGCAGCTATTTTTTTTTTAAACTTCAACTGTTTTAGTGGGACTAGCTGGTAGATTACATTTCACTTTTGCCAAAACCTTTGCCAATGTGCAAGGACTGCTGTATCTAGTACCTGTTTGTTTAATGTGTTCTTCTTTACAATGCTTTCTAGTTTCCTGCATTCTTTCTTATGATCTGATACTAGCCAGTATTTTCAAATCTTCTGCATCCATTTTCCTTTTCATTACTTCTCTCCGTTTTGAATCACGAGCCCTTTCTCGGCGGAGATGGTCTGCAAGAAGTTGAGGATTTTTTGTTTTAATTCGGCTATATTTTTGCGAAGCAGGCTCTTTACGTTGCCCTTCTGTCATATTTGCTGACGTTTCCATAAAAAAAAGCGGAATATAATATAAACACACCTATTAAATATAAAACATCAATCGTATACAGCATATCTTATTATTTAAGGCATAAAAAAACAATAAAATATTTGATAAATAACACAATAACTGTAGTTGTCAAAAAGTTGCACCCGCGATTATAACATTACAACCAATTTGATTTAACGACTATTTTAATTCAACTAACATTATACTCTTAAAAGCAATTGATTTAAATTTGTCTTTGAATTCTTCTTACTTGTACAAAGTTTCCAAACGCTAGCACTTTTTTTCTGTGAAAACACAAGTTTTTATATCTTTTGCATCGCGACTGCAACAAGCCAATAATGACTTCTAAGAGTCCATGATGCTTAAAAAATAACAACAAGTACTTACAGCTTTTGGCACATAAGAATAAGTGAATATTGTCACTAAGACGTTTAGCGGTAAAATATAACCTCAAACTCTCCGTAACAGCAGTTTCGCGCCAGTGTTGCTCGGTATGATTTTGCAATTTGTACCAATTCTTCGAATGATAATATTTCTAAGCGCTCCAAAAACGTCAGTATGAAGTAAAATCCACAATTTTTTTTTTTATTATTAAGATTTCACCTTCTTCTTTGCACTGATATAATAAAAAGTAACAAATACTGTGATTTAAAAATTGATGTCGAGAATCGCCCAAATATAGTGTCAAGAAATACATGCCAGTGGCCAGTGTGTGTATTTTATGGCCACTTGAATGCTGTAGAAATAAACGCGTTAATACATTTACATCTTTCAAACTCAAGCAACAAAGCTTCTGGTGAAACAAGACGTTAAGTCTTCTAAGACCCTATTTAGAGGAAAGTTTTGAATGCAGCAATTTGCCTACTTGGCCTAAGGAAAGGGTTGCCGAATTAATTGAAAAATAAAGACATGTTGAAGTGTTAGAAGTTCCTCGTGGAAAGAGAGCAACCTGTGCTCCCTGTCCGCGAACAAAAGATAGAAAAACTAACTCGCAATGCGACATGTGCCAGAGATACAACTGGATCAATATAGTATAAAAAATTGTCTTTTAACTATCTTCATAAATAAAATAAAATGCAGACTTAGATGACATATGTGCAATCATAATTTTTTTTAAATTATTAAAACTTTTATACCTACAAAAAAATTTCTTAGTAAAACCGGCTAATTTGACAGTAGTGTCATTCTTGACCCCAGGCTAGGAAAATCAGGGTTGAAACGATGGGTAGTAAAAAAAGATTAAAGGCATAATTAGTGGAGTAAATTAAAATAGCTGTTATTTTTATATATTTTGTTCTTGGGATGAAGATCGAAATAGTTTCGAATCCGTTGATTATTTATCAGGAATTTGATGATCATGAAATTTATCGAATAAATGACAGCATAGGAGTATTCGCAGTTATAGATGCTCATCGTAATGCTCATCATGAAAGCATACAATCATTGCTGAAGCAGCCTTCTTAATACGGTATCCCACATACTAATACTTTTGCACAGACATATCCACCACAATAAGGTCTTCCTAAGAAGGCTATTGTCCCTAGAAAAGAAGGTCTTCCTCGGAATGTATATTATAAGATGCCCGAGGGAATGTTTGTATTCCCTAGTGAGGAGTAATAGAATTTCATCATTCGCAATTTAAGGCCCTTCCCTGACAGATCGGTACGACATTGACTCGGTAAGCGTGCAACATGCCGAGTCACTGCTGCCACGGTGTATTTAAATCAGTACCTACACACAGGTCTGCACTGCGCGGATGAGATGCAACATGTTTTCGTTATGCAGCATTGCGCCATGCGTTGTCAGTAGAGAAGCGTTATTTACCTAGGTAACAAGTGAATTTTGTTAGCAAAATGTCAGTGGTATTGAATTTAATTTTGGAAATAGAGAAGTTCTCTTTTTCATGGAAAAATTTGACGGAAAAAGCTTGGGCAGAAGTTGCAGCAAAAGTAAAACTCTCTGGTAAGTATATATATGTTTTTTTTTTACATAATTTTTATTACAATGTCTTATACACAATAATTATACTGCCATGGAAGCGATATACTTGGTTTAATGAAATAATTAGCCAAGTATTAACGTACTGTAGCTACAGGTGATGCTGAAGTTAAATTAATAATACAATCTTCTTCTACATATATTAAAGTTTTGAGATCTAGGAGCCTGCATAGGTTCATACGTAGGTATTGAGTACTGTATGCCTTCTTTAATACGGACAAAATTATGCAAAATGCAAACAGATTTTATTATGTTGACAATGGTGTTGTAGATTGTATTGAGAAATTTTTGTGTCATCATACCAAAACTGCATTCTATAGTTTTCCTTGCTCTGCTCATTCTATAATTCTATATCCTTTTCTTATTATCGTTTCTTCCAACAGGATATGGCCTCATTAAATAACGCTTTGAAGGAAACCCGCTATCGCCTACAAAAAAATACGGTACTTCTTGCTCAGTTTGATCATCAAATAAGGGAGCACCAGAGTTCTTTAATTTAAATTATTTTTTTGTAATAAACTATTTACACTGGAGACTCGAAAGATTCCTCTGTCATTCTTTCAACCAGCAAATCCCATTTCTATTATGTTAAATATTCTATCTGCGCCACAAACTATTAGAAGAACAATGGGATGATACTGCTTGTAGTTATAATTAGTAGAACTGGAGCTGGGAAGCTTTTAAATCCTTACGAGCTTCCCATCAATTGCTCCTAAGCAGTTTGGTAGATTCCAGATATCATCGAATCGATTGGCTATACGAACCCATTTTTCGGTAGAAGGTATACCCATGTACGAATCACGTAACTTATCCCAAATTACTGATGTTGTTTCTTTTATTACATCAGATATTGTACTATCTCCTCTAGCAAAGTACAGCCCCAAAGAGACAAACGAGCATCCTTCAGCAAGATACCTTAAACATAAATCAAAGAAAAAGCTGATAAAAATATCAATAAATAAAAATAAAATTCAATTGTTAATCTTTCTTTGTTCTAGCAAACGACTGTAAAGCATAATGGAGAAATATAAGATCTGCGTTTCTTAGAAGTTTGAAATGTCCACCTAGTAGATCTGGGTCGAAGGCACGAAAACCATACTACTTAGCAGACTATTCATCGTTTATACTACCCCATACATAAAAGCATCAAAAACTGCCGAAAATCCAGGTAATCTTCCACAACCTGAAAGGGAAACGACTTTTACGCCAAGTTTGGAAGTCATCACGGATACATTATGTGACGAATCACAAACTGCAGATCTCAATACTCACAATGAGATAGCTCTTAGTACTCCTATTCCTACCACAACAAATGTGCAACCAACAACCGAATCTCAGGCGTATTCAGTTGGTCGAAAATGCAGATGTCTAATGCCAGACGTTGATAAAACATTCGCAGACCATTTACGAAATAAAACCGAAAGGAAAGGAAAGGCTGAAGAAACTCTACATAAGCATTGCAAATGTAATTTTCTGATAATAGAGAGAAAACCTATGAGTTTATTTCTCATGAGTTTATTACCAGAATTTTACACCATGACTGACGAACAGAACCGTCGAATAGATTCTTATTTGAGGAATCGCCATCATACTCCTCAGAATCCGCAATATCTCCTCAACTACGTAATCAATTTGAGCCCATTCATTACTCTAATAACACATCACCATCAAGGGAACAATTTCAAGAAAGTGGTAATGCTGTACTTGATGACCATGATAATACATATCCATGTAATAATAACAACACTTCATAAATAGATAAGTATAACTTATATCTTATCTTAATTCAGTAAAGATTGGGAATATTAAAATATGAATTTTATTTACATACCTTAACGTTATTAGAATCCTTTCTTCAGCACTAACACATTCCCTCATGTTAGTATTTTTTCTACTAATAGCTGGCAAGATAACCCGAGCAAGTTCCTGAAAGGTACTCTTTTTCATCCTATCCATTGATTTTAACTTTCCATCATTTTGGGCTAGTTCCTGTGCTGCCACGAATAACCTGCAGTTAATGTTTCTTTCAATGTATGGATGTACCCAATATAGTTTCCTTTTTTTGCGTAACCTCAAATATGTATATAAGACGACATTCTTTTCCGCGGATGAAAAACTACTGAAAGCTGGTCGAAAACGTGTCCCTATCCATATAGCATGTAGGACCGTAAGGGTCCTCTATGCGGTACAACATCGACGGGATAAATGTCGTACCGATACTGTGTCGCTACCGTACCGACCCGTCAGGGAAGGGCCTCAGCTGATTGCGCTATTGGCATAACTCTTCGTTTAATTCGTATTATGCATCCAAAATTGCGACGGTCTTCGAGTATGTTGATCTGATAACCTATTGTCAAATCGCTAATGAGCTTAAAGCTCTCTTTTAGACAATATCCAACAAAGCTTAGGCTGTGCGACCAGCCCCGCCCCAAATATGGCAATGGCATTACATCATACACATCAAACCTAGATGTAGGACTTATAGAGGAGCGTTAGATTCGATGGGGGAAATATTTCTTACACCTTTTATTTTAAAGAGATGAGACAGCTTTGGCAATGAATAGTATTCAATCATAGCCGTTCGTCTCAATCAACAACGAATTCAAGTGCATCCTTTTTTATTATTGATCACTTTAGCTTCTGATATGAAAAAGGAAGGTAAATTTTATTCACTCCATATTTCCTAAAAATTGGCTAATTTGGTAAAAGTAATTTCAAATCTATAAATATCAATGCCGGAATACTTGAATATTTGGGACATATAGGAATAAATCTACCTTGATCCTTATATTCACATTATTAGACCTGTTCCTCGATGCATATTATCGATTTGATCTGGTAAGCTGTTTACTTACAAGATTAATTTTGAAATGCAATCAAATGTACTCAATTTATCCGTGACAAAGTAAACTGAATTAAAATCTCATAAATTCCTTCTGCCGTCGTATATTTTTGCAATAAGTTTTCGAGAAAAATAATTTCTCAGCATTATTTAGTGATCATAGCAGAATATTTGTCCAATAAATTTGATCCTAAAATCTACCAAATAGGAAAAACGTAAATATAAAAAGGTACAGTTTGCCTTGGACCATAAATGATTTATTCCCTTTTAGCCGAAGGTTTGATAAAAGCAGAAAGTAAAGAGTTGCTCTTCAGGATAAATGTTGGTTTCTTTCGTTTTCACTCATCGGAAAGTTTATCGCATTCATAAATGATTCCCTGGACAGTACCTATCGTAGAGTAGGTATCTATATGTTAGGCTTCTCATCTATATACATAGTAATATACATTTTTATAGGCATCGTATCGACTACTACACCCTCATAAAAGTTCTAGATAAAGAAATAACTTTCGATTCGTCGTCGTGAAGGCATATAAATCTTAGACCTAAACAAGAAGGGCAAGAGATTACGCGGTATAAATATTAACCAAGTTGAGTGTCACTTTGGCCATAAATAAATGGTCTACAGGTCGGGCCAACGGATATAAATACTTATATATAAATAAAAAAAAATGAAAATTCAAAAGAAATCCCTAAAGCAGTTTTCACCACTTTGTAATGGTAAATTTTACCTATAGGAAAAGTTTTAATGCTCAACTTTTACGCATTAAAGCAATCAATTTTAATTTTTTTTTCTATTCCACCTTCTTTTTAGCAAAATTAACTTCTTTCCTGTTCTGTATTATTCTTTAGACACTCACTCTAAATCATCGGAATGGTAGCTTTTGAGCTTATAACGAATTTCAATTAAGATGTCGATTATGGGTCATCAGCGGGACAGTGGAAGTTTAATTAAAATTGAGGCCCAGATGGTGGATTATCTAAAACGGGAGGGGGGTGGGGGGGGTGTTGGTTAAAGGAATCAACCTTTTCTTTTTAATTTGTTCACCTAAACATTTCGCTTTTAAGTAAAAAAAGAACCTTTAACTTGATATAAAATTAAGAAAATGAAAGGAAAACTTTTCTCCAGGTACTGAATTAAGGTTGAATTTATATTTATTTACGACGATAGAAATAATTGGGTTAAATATTTAATAAAAACTTGTATATATATTTTTTTTTTAATTAAAAGGACGGAGGTAGGTAGGTAAATGTAAGAAATTACACTTTTACATAACTCTAATTATAAATTATTATTGATTTCTATTTGGTATTCTAAATACTTCATCCGCAAAATGTGAACAATTGCATTTTTGTTGGGGCAATATTTTAGAAGCTGTTCAAATCTATAATGAAGGTGAACTAGTTTTTAGGAAAAATTTATCTTTAATTTAAAAATAAAAAATTAAAAAAACTCCTTGAAAATTGTGGTTTTTGTCTCCCCTCACTGCAATATTATTTGTATATATGCTGAATTTTTAGCATTTTTCGTACTTGGGGTCTTCAGTGAAAATAAATGATGCCTAAAATGCTTAAAATTTGGACCTTTATAACTTATGTGCTGCGATATTCCGAATAATAGATAAAATTCACATAGGCACTCGTAACACATAAATTATGGATTTCATTTATTTCTTAGGGATTTATTTGACAATTTTCTTCATTAATCTTATGGGCTATAATAATTGGCCAGCAATAATTGTTCAAACGACATAGGTTGAATGTTTATTTCGTGTGCCTACACTGCTTCATTATTTTTTTCAAACAAAATTTATGAATTGTTTGAAAATAATTTTTAGAATCTGCCTTCGAAATGCTATTGCAAACACTTTTTTTTGTTCCATTCTTGATGATAAGTTTCATTATCAGACATTTATTTTTAAAGATTTTTGTCTAGAAAATGAAACCTTTGTTAGTTCTTTAATATGTTCTTGGCTACTTCTAAATAATTTTAAACTGTTTGCCTGTATCCCCCTACATGATTCAAAGCTCTCAAGACGAAAGCTTAATTTTTCACCAATACATGGGGAGATTTAAAAGTTCAAAATCGAAAGCTATATTTGTTAGTTATGAACTACGAGTAAAAAACTAATGGACAAATTTGCGTGTTTAAAGTGTTGATTTCTCTCTATTTGTAACATATGGTTGCCTCTCTGTCTACGCGTATCCTAGATGTCAATTTTGTTTACGTATCTTACCCGGGGGTTACACCTGCAAGTACAGCTTGCATGCAACTTGCACTCCCATCCTTCTTGCACGTGTAATCCAACTGCCATGCAACTTTCAGCGAACTTGCATGATGAAAAATCATGGCAGCTGGGAGATAGTAATTTGACATTTATACAGTTTTCAAAATGGCGGAAACGAAATGCTTGAGAGAAATTCATAAATTTATACCGGGAAAATGAAATTTTCTGGGATTATTTGCAATACATCATTTACCAACACCTTCATTTTCCTTTTTTCTTGGGTTTTTATCATTCTGCTACTTCCTTTATTGCTATAATTTTCCAATATACGCATGACTTTACGCCTCAATGCCATTTTTTAAATGAACTTGCATGCAAGCTGACAAGACATCAACCGAACTGCCTTCCGCTGTCAAGTTAAAAATCGTGTTGGAAGCGAGGCTTGCATGCAAGCTATACTTGCAGGTGTAACCGTGGGGTTAGCCACTGACTTATGACAATAGACAGAGCGATTTGCTACTTTATGTAGCACAAAAAATATTGTGTTTCTGTATATCTGAGTTTAAGCATCCTTTAAAACGTTTACTACATAAAAACATGTAAAATTCAACCAATCAGATGAAGTTTTACATCCGAAAATCGAATTAAATTCAAGAAATATAATTTCTTGTGTGGAAGTGATATTTTAATCGCTTATAAGAAATTAAACCTAATCCGACTGTAATTCTTAAAAGGTTATTTTTACCTGAATCTTTCGTATGGGCAATAGAGACGGAGCATGGTAAACACTATCTTTACCTTATTCTTCCTGCGGTGATTGCATTTGCAGCCAACATAAAAACATCATATGTCACATGAAAACGTTGAGTAAGTGATATTTAATGTTGATAGCTCCAACTTTGCCATAGGGCGAAAGAGAAAACTATAAAACTTGTCCCACAATGAAAATGACAATACGCTCCATTGTTATAAGTCAGTGACCTTAGCACAAAAGTCGGAGGTAAGATTAAAATTGGAAGGAGATTATTAATTAGTAGAAAAATATTTACATTTGTTTATGTGGATATTTAGTAATATTGTATTTTTATCCTTTCTTTGTAATAAACCGGGGATTAAAATATTAATAAATGCTTGTAATTTCGATAAAAGTAACTAATTTTCAATATTATTTTCTTGATATAGATTTACCGAAAATTAAATTCTAAGTTATTGGTCAACCGAAGATGGAAATAGGCTTACTGGGGAGCCAGGAACCTCAAAAGTTTGTTGTATATTACTAGCGCTCACTATGCTACTGCTGGCGTAAAGTTTTGCCTCATACTTTCAAAAACCGCGGCAAAATCGTTTGCATCAATTTTTTTTTATAGTGTGCCTAATTACACGTCTATTAGATTGGCACTCCTAGCCTCTCCTTTAGTTTCTTACTCGTGGGATATGATATATGTTTTAGTTAATTAACCGTTTCAGAGTTACACGTAATTAATATATTATACTAGGTTTAAGTTGATGGTATGCAGCACTTCATAGCCTTTCCAATGACTGCTCAACCAGCCCCATACTCGTCTCCCTTCAGGAATTATTGTGGTTTAAACTAAAAATTTTGGTTTTTCTTTGGCCCCTATTTTTTTTTCAATAACATAACTCTTTTTTATAAAAACTATAAACTCTCCTCTACACTTTGACCTATTACATCCTATGTACTAACTGTAGCCGTCAAAGAGCTATTAGCCTTTAACCAATTCTAAAACCTATTCTCAAAAATAATTTGTTCCCTTAGTGATTGAAAAAACACCATTTAAAAAAAATATCGTCTAATTTCGGTATGACTTGCATAGCTAATAACTTTTTAACGACTACAGTTAGGAAATAGGGTGTACCAGGTCAAATTAAAGAGGAGAGTCTACAGTTTACAGTTTTTATAAAAAAGTTATGTTAACTACCTTTAAAAAAAAAAAAAAAATTAAGAAAAACCGAAATTTTGAGTTTAGACCACAATAACTTGTGATGGGAGAGAAGTATGGGGCTGGTTGAACAGTCGTTGGAAAGGCCATGAAGTGCTGCATATAATCAGCATTAGACGGTGAGTGTATTTTAAGCTACAGAGTGGTTTTTGAAAACCTAGCATAATTTCATAATCACCCTGTAACTCCGCCCCACTTTAGCATACAATTTTTTGTTTGCCTATGTGAATACCATCACTTCTCGGTCTATAGACCACTATGGAGGAAACACCCTGTTTAGCAGAACTACAATGACAACATATTTCAATTGCTGTCATGGACATATATTGGCCTGCGTTCATAAATCACACCTCAATTAGCAATGTCAATTCCAATAATTGACGTTGGCTGAGGTGCGTTTATAAATCAAGATTTGCTGCTTGCTGAAATTACAATGGTGGTGAAGTGTGTAGCGATTGAAAAGATATCGTCTAGTTGTTCACTTACTTTTACTCATGCAATAACCTTTCTTTACAAATTCAATTTTCAATTTTCTTAATTTGACCATAATTCAATTTCGGAATTTATTCAATTTTCCACAATTCTTTAGTGCTACAAAGTTCTACTGAAATACTTAGTTACTACTCAAAGAAAAATCTAGCACTTAATTTTAACTTAAACTTATGACAATGCAATTAATTCCACCTTATCCTTAACTAAGACTATTTTTATTTATCAGTTCACCAAAAATAAACTACTAACTATAGCCTTGTACTGATTATTTGTTTTACTTCTGTTAGATTGACATGTCGTGTAATTAATAACTATATAGCCATATTCTTACACAATGCCAAACTAATCGAAGAATGCAAAATTCAGTAAAAGGAAAACAAATGCTTTGAAATTAAATTTTTATTGTGATTAGTCCACAATTTGCTTAGGTTACTGAGCATAACATGCACCATAACTTTTATGGCATGCACTTACACGATGCACCGTAACCTCAATTTGACGAAAAAACTCTAAGTTTAACTAACTGATGTACGACGAGAAAATTGCATATAAAATTAAACTATAACCTCCTGGCATATGTTTAACCTATGACAAGCCGATGCAAAAAGGAGATCGAGTGAATGAATGACGCGCTTTTTATAGACACTATCCATAAAGTGAAATTTTCGAAATATTACCTTTTTATAATTTTATTAGAGTTTTTCATTATTATTTATATTTGTTCTAGAAGGCATTTTTTTGGATTCCCCGGTATTTAGCAAAAGCTAAAAAATTCTTTATTTGTTATTTTATCACACAATCCATTTGATTTTGAGTGACTAGTTTCAAGTCTTGGTTTTGACTCATCAACAGCTCCCAAATAGCGAAATTGAGTGACTTTAAAAACAGATGAAAAAATGGAACAAAGAAAAGGAATAAAAAAATAAAAAAAACCAAAAAATTAGAAAAATAGAAGAAGAAAAATGTAATTAAAAAAAAAAATTTAAAATCAGATTCATTCGAAACGAATCGAACCTGTGATCGCCCGCAATGGGCTGAAAAAAGAAAAAGGAAAGAAGAAGAAGCGTTTCATGTTAGCAGAAAACCTTACACTCATCGGTACGGCTTTTGCTATATACCGGAGAATCAAAAAAAGAAAATCCCTTCTTGAACATTTCGCCATTTTTTGGTTCATTCCAATGAATTCCTCTCACGATTTTTGCCGTTTTGTCTTGCTCGCACCTTTGCTCTCTTTCACACTCATTGGTGTGTACTAAAATCGAGCGAAAAGTATCGCGAAATTAACGCTACCATTAAAATCGCGCGACGATTTGACCCCGATATGACGTTTAATATGTTGTGGGAAAATGATATTTCGCCGTGGTGTTTTGTGACCTCGAAATGTCTAACGCGCGCGAAGTGATTTTTTGTTAATTTTTTAATTTAATGGTGTTTTGTGGAATGTTTTTCTGGAGGTCTCATCGTGGGAGACCCATAATCTTCAGGTATTTATTACAAGTATATGGATTTTGCTATGTTTTGCGTTGTTTTCAAGGTTGGTAGACACCTGTATAGGTGAGCGTTTTTGGGTATTTTCTCACCTGAAATGTCCACCAATCTTCAGTATGCATCTTAACGTTTGCCTAATTGACAAATTGTATGTACTCCTTATATTGTGGCAGGTGAATTATTAGTAATCTCCTGCATTCTGTGTTATTTGTTTGGTTATGGTGTATGTGCAATGAAACTCTTATGAAACTCTTTAGTTTGTAAATTTACTTGTTTTATTGTCTATTTATTTCATGTCTTAATTCATTTTATCTTCTTTGCTTTTTTTATATATCATCGAGGGATTTTCGCACCTGCGGCAGACTCCAGGTACAGGTAAGATGCCTTGTTTACTTTTGTTTTGAATAAGGTACATGTTTTCCCATGAAACCCTAATATTGGCAAATTTAACAATTAACAAAATTTTTCCATGGCCTTACTCTTCTTTTAAGAAAGCACAAAATCGATCCATTTATGCAAGATCATATCCATTTTCATATTGGACTTTTTTTTTCATTCGTGGGTACAAATGAAGTAATCAAAATCATTCTGAAAATCTCAAAGCTTTATGCAATTTTACATTTCCACTTTTATACAAGCTCTGCATGCAGTAGCTGCTGCGGAGCAATTAAATAAGATAAAAGCCATCCTTTGGGAAGCAGTTTCTGTAATGGTCATGTATGCGTCGTATCCATGTCCTTTCAAAACAAACGAAATCTTCTTTATGAATTTATTCTTGTTGTTACCATGTTTTTAATTGGAATTAAAATTTTAATGTAAAAATTTAAAACATTTAAATGAAATATATGCAGGATGGCTTCTCACTAAGATTTTCTTTGGAATTTCCATATTAAAAGTTGCTTCTGAATTGCACAAATTGTTTTCATATTTTATAAGCATGAAAATTAAAACAAAATTTTATTTATGGAATAGGTACATATTGTATACGTATACGTACGTGTGGCTAGTGGTTTTGAATTTAACAGAAACTTTTATATGAAAGAGGAGAAAGTTTAATTAAAATGCTAATAATTAATTAATTGACTAACATCGTTGTATTTATGCTACAACATGTGGATATTAGGTCCTTTTCTTTGTGAAGAGTACGGTATACTGCAAAAATAAGCTTGGAAGGATACACGAAAGTAAGAGATTATTTTTGATATTTCATATGTAGGTAAATATTAAAATACATCCAAATATCTTTGTTACGTAAAATATGTAGAATCCTATTGGTTGCATAACATAAAGACTTTTATTATAGAAACTAATTCATTAACACATAACTAAATAGAACAAGAATTTAATGCGAAAAATAAAGAATTATATTAACTTAATGTTTACAGAGCTTTGTTTTGGGAAAGCATACTTAAGTTCTGTTCATAAGTGTACTATGTACCTAACTATAGGCGCAAAGTCTTCGTAGGTATTTTAGATAATATTTAACAGGCCAAGGTATACTGCCTTTCTGGAGTAAGAAAACAGTCTTTGTGTTTATTACAAAAATAATTTTTATTGTTAGTTCTGTTTTATCCTTTGTAAAAGCATTCAGTTTTTCCTATAATCCAGATTAAATTAATACTTTTGCTTGCTGAATTGATCTTTTTTCCATTGTATACATAAATTTAAAAGAAAATTTTAATTTGGTATGCAATATTTTGCGTATTATAGGCTCCGATTATGCTGTTACTTCGATTATTCGTTTTTACGTAAAGCTGGCCCGCTTCTCAATGTGGGTCGGAAAAGAGCTATTATTGAGTTTCAAGGCTCATAAAATTTAACCGATTTTTTATGCCACGTAGTTTTTGGTGAGAATAAGGAACAATAAAAATCACAAAAATACGATTAATATTTGTAGTTTATTGGACACAATTTGGGTATGAATAATTTAGTTCAAATCTCATGCACTATACAATGGCAATTACTATAAAAACAAAAGCAAGGCAAACTCTATTTCCCATTCAAGTTATTATTCAATCCAACCAAATCAGTGACCTCCACCTTAGCTTTATCATTTTTTTCTATTTTTATTTTTTTCTTCACTTAACTCCTTTTTTTGCAAAAAGGACTTTTTATACCCTATATGAAATCTATAGGGTATACTAAGTTTGTCACTCCGTTTGTAACACCTCGAAATAATGATCGTAGAGCAAAATGGATTGGACACCCACGCAAATATTAAAAGTTATTTTGATTTTTGTATGTCCGTCCGTCTGTCTGTCCATCTGTGCGCACGATAACTCGAGAACACGTATCCTTAGAGAGCTGACATTTTGTACATAGTATTTAAAAGAAAAAGTAAAATTAAGTTCGGAAATGAGACAAATCGGACAACTGCTTCGTGGGGTTGCCATACAAAACTTTCGTTTTCCACTATATATTTGGACACTGCCTGAGAATGCATCGATATAGAGAGCCGAAATTTGGTACATGGTGTTTTCATCATACTAGCAAATAAAATTTAAAAAATGGACTAAATCGGGCAACTCCTTCTTGGTGCTTCCATATAAAAATTTAGGTTTTTTACGTATTATTTAAAACCATCAGACTAAGACACTTTTATTGCACTAAAAACTTCTTCAGAATACGAAATCCTATAAAATTGGTTATTGGATAGTGTTATAATGGAAATAAAGGCAGTGGTAAGGAATCTATGGTGGATAGCGATTAAAGTTATCTTCAATGAGTATTCAGTAGTGATTGGTGCATTATATAGATCTCCAAGTGGTAATATGAGAGACTTTTGTGAACTATACGAGGAAATTGTAGAAGAGATGAGTGCGAGTAATATAGACTTCATAATAGCTGGAGATTTCAATATCAATTGGCTCCATGATGAAGTTTATAAAAAAAAAAAATAGAACAAGTTATGAGGGATAATTCTGCATATCAAATAGTTCGGGAACCGACGAGAATTACGGATAGGTCTAAAACATTTATTGACTACGTTGTAGTGAACACAGATAAGGTGGAAGCTAGCATACAGAGTGATCTAAAAATAAGTGATCATGAAACTATCCAAATAACGTATAAAACTAAGTATAATATAAAAGAAAACAAAAAGAAAATTAAGTGTTTGAAATATAAAAACGAAAGATTCAGAAATGCTATTAGAGAAAGTAACTTTAACGCGATACTATGCTCTGGATCTGTCAAAGAAAGTGCCGAGGAATTTTCATATAAATTAATGAACATAGTAACAAATTTCTCTCACGAAAAGCACATCAATATTGGTATAGACAATAATTGGTATTGTGAAGAATTACGATCATTGAAGGCTAAAATAATACAACTTTACGAAGTAGCAAAAACAACTAATAGGGAAGATACCTGGAATAAATATAAAGAGTTACGAAATATGTATAAAGCCAATATAAAAGCAAAAAAATCAGAATATGTGAAAATGCAAATTTGCAGTACGTTCGACCCGAAAGAAATGTGGAAAAAAATTAAGAAATTTGTACTAAAAACAGATAAAGAAGAAATATCATCAGTAGTGTTTAATGGTGAATGTTATAAAAATAAAGAAGATATAGCAGAAGAATTCAACACATTTTTTGTACAAAGTATTCAGGAAATCAATGCATCGATTAGTTACCTACAATATAATGAGCATTGGATGGAGGAAGTGGAATCTACATTTAGATTTAGAGATGTGAGTTTCACTGAATTAAATGGAATTTTGAATAAAATGAATAAGAAAAGAGATTGCAATCTACTGAATGTTGAAGTACTGAAGGAAAATGTTGACAGTTTAGGACCAGCGCTTTTGCATATTATTAATAGATCATTCTATAGTGGGGAATTTCCTGAGAATTGGAAAAAATCTGTTGTGTTACCAATTAAGAAAGTAAAAAATACAAATAGATGTGAAAACTTTAGACCTATAAACATGATGGACATATATGAAAAGATTTTAGAAAAAGCAGCCAAAATACAAATGGAAGATTATATTGAAAAAAATAACATTATAAATGAATATCAATCAGGATTCAGAAAAATACATTCTTGTGATACGGCATTAAACTTTACTATCCAGAAGTGGAAAGAAGAAATCGATAAAGGCAACATCGTTGTTGCGGTATTCTTAGACCTGAGAAGAGCTTTTGAGACCGTGGACCATGATATATTATTAAAAAAACTATGGAAATATGGATTTAGAGGAAAGGAACACGAGTGGTTGAAGAGCTATCTAAGGGGAAGGACACAACAAACAAAAGTGAATGACTTCATATCTCAAAAAATTCAAGTCAACATTGGAGTGCCACAAGGATCAGTACTCGGAGTTTTGTTGTTTCCGCTTTATATTAATGACATTGGCAATGTGGTAGAAAACTCAAAGGTATGCTTGTTTGCAGATGATACTCTTGTGTACATAACTGGTGATAATTATGATTCATGTGTTAATAAGTTGAATGATGATCTGAGCAAAGTAAACGAATGGCTAAGTATGAACAAATTAAAGTTGAATGTGGAAAAAACTAAAATGTTAGTTATGAATGATGTGAATGTTGGAAATCTAAGAATAAATGGTGAAATTATTGAAAAATTAGAAGAAATAAAATATTTGGGTGTTGTAATAGATAAGAATTTAAATTTCAAAAGTCATGTGAACTATATTTGTACAAAAATTTCCAAAAAAGTAAATTTTTTAAAAAGAATACGTAGGAGTATTACACTGCAGTCAGCAATACATATTTATAACACCATAGTAAAACCTCATTTTGAGTACTGCGCAACTATTCTGTTTACAATAAGTAGCGAAACCTTTTTTCGTCTGCAGAAACTGCAGAATAAGGGTATGAGAATTATACTACGATGCAGTAGATATACAGCAGTGAGAAGAATGTTGGAGACATTAGAATGGATGAGTGTCAGACAAAGAGTGTTTTATAATGTGTTATTCTTTATATATAAAATGAAAAATGGTTACTTACCAAATTACCTTAGAGATAACTTAATGTATGTAGCGGATTGTCAACCATATAGTTTAAGAAGTTCAGATAACTTTAGAGTTAACAACTATAGATTAATGAAAACACGAAATTCTGTGTTCTACAAAGGTTTATTGCTTTTTAATGAAATCCCAAATCATATTAAAAATGAGGTAAACGTAAATAGTTTTAAGAGAAAGGTAATTAAATATGTTAAGGAAAATTTTTAAGCAAAAACAAAAAAAAAGGGGGTAAAAAACATGTTTTTGTATGGCAAAATTATAGCTAATAAATATTATCTATCTATCTATCTATCATTTTTTCTGTGCGACAAACCATTCTAGAATTATATGCGAACAACCAATTCAAAAATTCAACTGGCATAGATCGGTGACCTTACGAAATTTTATACAGGCATTCATCTAGCTAGGGTATCATAAGAATTGGTCCTAGACCAATTCTAGTTTTTTACTTGTTTTTTGTAAAATTTTACATACTATTTCGCAAAAAGCCCAGCCTGTGTCTACGAAAAATTTATCGATAGTCAGTAACACTTTGGACAGGCGAGAATTTCGATAGACTTTTTTGTTCACAGGTGAAATTTTAAAAATGGAAGTAAAATTTAACAAGACTTATGGTATATGTTAAACTTTTTTAAATTTATACAATATAAATAATTTTATACATATTTTATATAAATCTACATATAAATATACAATTTAAAATTTCTAACCTCAATTCCAGGAATAATGCAAAGAAAATTTCTTGAGTTTGCGATCATCATAAAATATTTAGAGGAGCACCATGAGATAATAAATGGTAGCTTTATCCGCTTAAAAAGCAGCAAAGTCTTCAGGATTTGTGGAAGAATTTTTCTGAAAAATTAAAATCAAAAGGTCCTGCCATAAGGAACGAAGTAGGCTGAAAGAAAGAAATCTGCCCTTTATTTATTATTAATGCGTTATGTTAAGTTACATTTCTTAACTTGAGGTGTGGGCTGACTTTGTAAACAAAATTTAAAATGTCAACTAAAATAGCTAGAATTGGTCTAAGGCCAATTCTTATGATACCCTAGATGAATGCCCGTATGAAATTTCTTATGGTCACCTATTTGAGCAATTTTGATTTTTACAGTGATTTTTCGCATGTAATTCGCTTTGTCGGACAGAAAAAATGATTATAAGCAATTTTATAGTACTTCATATTCTGAAGAAGTTTTCAGTACAACAAAAAAAAATCTAGGACGGATCGTTTTCACAGTATCCGTAAAAAACCTAAAGTTTTAAATGACGACTTCAAGAAGGGGTTGTTTGATTTATTCTATTTTTGAAATTTTACTTGCTATTGCTATAAAAACACCATGTACCAAATTTCAGCTTTCTATGTCAGCGCGTTCTAAGGCAGTATACAAATATATGTAGAAAAACGAAATTTTTGTATGGCAACCCCACGAAGGAATTACCCGATTTGTCTCATATTCGAATTTAATTAAAATTTTTTTTTTTTTAAAGTTAGTGTACAAAATTTCAGCTCTCTAAGTATACGCGCTCTCGATTTATCGTGCGCACAGATAGAAAGACGAACGAACGGACTTTTAATATTATACGTGGGTGTCCAATCCATTTTGCTCTACTATCATTATTTCTGTGTGTTACAAACGGAATGAAAAATTTAGTATATCCTATAGATTTCATTTAAGGTATAAAGATGGTGTAGCTCCACACCATAAGGGGTAAAACCGAAGGAAGTATAAGTAAAATGTCCTTCTCAGCATTTAAGGAACACGTCATTCAGCTAACAGGACTTATCACTTCTGTTGTTGGTTTGGAAGCCGATGATATTTGTGAAGCAAGCCATAGTGATGACCAGCTTGCACTTGAAAGCTCTGCTTTGGCTACTAGTGCTGTCGCAGTAGAAGAAGCAGGCTACTCAAGAGCTGCGCACGGAGTAAGTTCTATTACCAACAAAAAACGAGTTCGACTAATGACCCAAACCTTGGTGTAAATAGGACCTCAGGAACAAAACATTATTCGTTTAATGAAAGAAGCCAATACAAGGCGATTGAGAGTCGAATAAGAATTTCTTCATGTAAAAAATGATTAACAAACTACAAATTAAATTTTCCTTTTAAATTTCCTATACTTGATACATGTGATATATGTTTTTACTAAAAGTTTTTTTTTTAAAACAGTTTTTATTAATTTTAAATTAATGCGTTCAATAATCTTCGTCAGATCTCAATAGCCATATCATCATGGCAATTCTCTGAATCTGAATCCGATTAATCTTCGTTGTAGACTTCATCCTGTATATCACTTTTAGAAATGAAATATTAAGTAATGCGTAAAAAACATTCAAAATTCGGACAACTTTTAAAAGTTCGTATCTCAATTTTCTTTCCACAAGTAGACAGCGTAAAGTTCCCTTGAAAACTCCTTTACATATTTCAATTCCATTCCTTCCTTGAGCATGAACATAGTTGAATTTTCGCTCTCCTTCTGTTGAAGGATTTTTAAAATATGTGATTAACCATTTCTGCAATGGATATCTAGAAGCCCCAAGCAACCACGTATTTCTTTCGCCATTTTCATATTCACTTTCCAGTCTGCTTCTCTCAGTTGACATACACCAAACCGCGGGATCATTTGTGTTGGATCTGTAGAACCGAGCATTTACTGCTCAGATTCATAAATCATTCCTGGATATCTAAAGTATTAATCATTGAATCATTTTACATATTTAACCGTAGAAAAGTTGCTTACCAGTTGAACATTTATAGAATGTTGACCTCTCCTGTCTACAAATAAATGTTCATTTTCAGCTGGAGGTATCATGTCAACGTGTGTTCCATTCCAATAATACACGAAATTTTCACTTTCTTCGTAAAATATTCGCTTATTTTCGGATTTTTCGTGCTCGTTTGGAAAAATTACTCAATTAGGGCGTAACTTCCTTGCCAAAACACGTGTAATTTCTTCGATATATCTGTAAACCACAGACAGGTTCATTGAATGGACACACTTCCAATCGTTCTGAGATAGAATCCAGTTGTATAGAAGTTCAACGTACAGTTTTATATACACATAGTAGAACTTTTGATATGCTTGATGACACATTACCGATGTTGAATCCACCTTTAATCTCCTCCAATATTTGAGTTAAAATAAAACTGTTTTTGATAAGCCAAATGATTCTAGAAACCTGTAAGAGTATTTGTTAAATTCAAAAATCAATAAAATAGAACTTTTTGTTTAGCATATCAATAGCATTATGCCGCTTCCTTAAAAATTTTCTTCGTTTGGGTAATTAATTATTTTTTCTTCATTTTCGCTATTCTCCATAAATAAACCTACTACGCTTGAAAAATTCACAGTTTAAAATTTTAAATTAAAAAATTTATTAAAAACTAGAAAAAGGAGTTATTAATAATGTTTATGCTAGGGGAAAAAAGTTCGAAAATAATTTTGAAACAGTCAAAATCGCCTGTCGATCGAAAATCTTTTAACATGCCGCCAAAGTAATATACTCGCTTCGATAATCGTTTGCCATGCGAAATTATTAACGGGTATTTTCTTTTTTGCTTCCGAGTCATAGCTCCGGAGCTTGTTGGAAATAGAGGCAATATAGCTTGGCTCCTCTATTTTGGGGACCATAATTTTCTTCAGTCGTGTAATAATAATTAAACTAAACAAATCGTATAACAATATGAGAAAAAGTCATAATTGGTCTAAGACTAAAAATATTATACCCTGGATACAAACAAATTTAAGTAAAGTCAAAACCAAAACTTTTGTATGGCAACACGAAGAATGGGTTGCCCGATTTAGTTCATTTTTAAAATTTTATTTACTATTTTTATGAAAACGTTGTGCACAAAATTTGAGTTCTCCACATAAATGCGTTCCAAGTATCTATCCAAATGTATAGTGAAAACGAAATTTATGTATGGCAACCCCTGAAGGAGTTGCCCGATTTGTCCTATTTTTTATTTTAAATTTACCTTTTTTCATAAGACGTTCTGCAAAATTTCAGAACTCTAACCCGGGGATTACACGAAGAGTTCAGCTTGCATGCAAGCCCCCCTTCCAACACGATTTTTAACTTGACAGCAGAAGGCAGTTCGGTTGATGTCTTATCATCTTGCATGCAAGTTCATTTAAAAAATAGCATTGAGGCGTAAATTCACGCGTATATTGGAAAATTATAGCAATGAAGGAAGTAGCAGAATGATAAAAACCCAAGAAAAACTTAAGAGGAAGGTGTTGGTAAATGTTGTAATGCAAACGATCCCAGAAAATCTCATTTTCCCAGAATAAATTTAGCAAATTCTCTCAAGCATTTCTTTTCCGCCATCTTGAAAACTGTATAATGTCAAATTACTATCACCTCAGCTGTCATTGTTTTTAATCATGCAAGTTCGCTGAAAGCTGAACTGACAGAATGGCAGTAGAGGTTACACGTACAAGAAGTATGGCAGTGCGGCTTGCATGCAAACTGTAGTCTTACGTGTAACCCTCAGGTAAATGAACGCATTCACGAGCTATCGTGCGGACGGACAGACGAACATGTAAATGAAAAAAAAAAACTTGTACACAGAAAATTCCGAAATTCGAAAAAGGATTACAATATATTCGTGGCGACACAATGGGGTCTACTTTTTTTTTGCTTCCGAACGCAAAGAAGCAGACTCTTGTTCATATTCTCAGAGTCTTGGCAACTGGATCCGCATTCCTGTGTTCTTATTTGCTACTTTATGTTTCTGGAAGTAGCTCCAAATGCCGTTGATTCTTGTTAGGCGCATTAGTGTTCTAGAAATGAAAAAAAAAAGAATAAAACAAGAAAAACCAAATACGGATTTTCGAAGATTATTTGAATTAATCAAGTTGAATTTTTTTGTTAGCATAGATATATCAATAGCTGGCGATAATCTGAATTTAATTATAAGAATTTTTTATAATTACTTTTAATCTTAATTTTTCACGCAAAATTTTAAAGCTAAACTCAATATTTAGGCAGAAGTGGCAACTACTTATGGTTTAAAAACGAAACAGAAATTTGAAGACTTTCGACACCACTCGCCAATGTCAAATGCACAAAATTTTTCATTCAAAAGATACGGGTCGAACAGATAAGCAAGTGGCTACCACTTTTCAGAAATCCAAGATATTTCGAAGCTTATTTGGCGACAGAGAAAATGTCAGCTGTCAAGTAGAGCTCCATTAAAAGAAAAGGGAGTGGAAAAATTATGATCTTGTTTTAAAGAGATAAGACTGCTTTGGAGCACAGATGCACTGAGTTCGACGCTATTCGGTTTGCCCCAAATGAGGATATTATAAAGAAATCTAATCGTACAATCTCTTTGGAGAGATTTGGCATTTCCACTTAAGTCCGCAAAAGTGTCAAAGCAATAAGCGAAACCAGTGGTACCGTCATCGGCAAAATTATGGATGGGATAGAAAGTAAGAGAAAGTAGATCATTAATGAAAAGTGAGAAGGGAGATGGAGATATAACAGAGCCCTGAGGCGCACCGGCATTTATTGGCTGAGATTCAGATGAAATCTGTACTAAGCGACCAGATAAAATAATACACTTCCATAATAAAAGAGAACGGGAGGGGCAAAGTACTTTAAGTTTGGCTAAAAGGGCTGGATGCCTGCCTCTATCAAAGGCCTTCGAAATATCTAGGGCAATGATTTTTGACTCACAAAAATTATGAAGACTACAGTTCCAATGTTCCGTAAGAAAAGTCAGCAAGTCTCCAGACGAGCGTCCAACTCGGAAGCCATATTGGTGATCGTTGATGAGTTGATTAGTTTCTAGATACTGCATTAATTTGGAGTAAATGATAGACTCAAAAACCTTTGAAACAATCGAAGTGATTGCAATTGGTCGATTAAAGTCGCTACCCACTCTTTTCTGGGGAATAGGCTGAACGCGAGCTATTTTCCAAGCAATTGAAAATTTTTCTGTCGAATAAGACTAATAGAGTAGTTTTCGCAGAGGTTTAGCCAAGAATGATGCAGATATTTTATTTAACAGGGGGTTTCAAACTATCAGGACCTGCAGCTATGGAGACGTTGATCTCCTTAAGAACCTTGAACACATCTCTAATACGGATATGTATTGGCTCTTGTACAAACCCGCAAGGGGGATGCAAAACAGGTGTCTGTAAAGTGGGTTAAAGTGGAGAATTTTAAGTAAATCTAACAGTCAAAATTTTAGCTTTATCCAGGGAGTCAACAACCACTTCATTGTTAAGTAGTGAAGGAATAGAGGAACTGTTGAAGTTGTTCCTAATGGTTTTGACCAGGAACCTTTACTGTCTTTGCGTTTTGCAAAAATTCTTCGTCTAACATTCTGGTAAAAAATGTGTATTTAGATATGTATTTCTTGCAGTCTTGGAGACTTGTTTCAATTCTGGATATGGATGTAATTGATTGGTGTGAAAAGAAAACTCTTTCGATTTTCTTGCTTGGTTGCACTCATCGTTAAACCAACAGCGATTTTGCTGTTGTTGAGATCGCCACTTGGAATACGGAATGGTCCCACGCATACCAAGACTGAGAATTCTACCAAGCTCTAATGTGCATTCATCAACATCTCTTGATGAAAAACAAACCGACCAATCAATGTCTCTAGGATACTGATTGAGACATTCCCAATCAGCAGATTTAGTTTGTTTTTATTTTTCGTTTGGGCTAAGTATTCTTAGTAAAACGATTGCACATTTATTGAAATAATAAAAAAAAAATCCAAGATAAATCTCTTGCTTAAATGTAATAACACTAACTACAACAATGCATAATAATTTGTTTGCCGTTGTATAGTTTCGCTGCATTTCTCCAATGAGAAGTTCTAATTGTTTCTGTAAAAGTTCATTTTTCTGCTCCGATAATATTCTAACAAGCCGTATTCACATCGAAGACTTATCAAATACCCTTTGGCAGCTATTTTCAAATAAAACAAACCTTCCGTCGCATTTACCCGAATAAGCTCCGTCCTGCCTCAAACACACGCGCTCATGTACAGGTATCCGTGCTTCCTGTTTTCTCTATAGGCTTCAACAGCCACAACATAAATCGGAGCCATAGGACGTTCTTAAACGTAATTGAACGCTTCCATAAATTTTCACGTTTTTTTATTAAAAGTGCAGTAGAATAAATTTACTGCGCCGTGAATCATTTTGTTAGGAAAAATTCAGAAGATCTACTGCAATTTTTGTTCAGTGGTGGTCTTCAGGGAGGGGCGCGCGCCCCCTAGCTGTATCCGCCCCTGGCTAGATTCTAGATGAATGATGAAATCGTAGGGTATACTAACTTTGTTATTCCACTTGTAATGGGCAGAAATAATGCCAGTATAGCAAAATAGGTTGCGTGGCTGTCCGCATACTATTAAAAGTTATTTTGATTTTGACAAGTCCGTCTGCCTGTTCGTCCGCATGATAATTCTAGAACGCGTTCACGTAGAAAGCTAATATTATGCTTTAAAAAAAAAAAAGGAAATTTAAGTTCGAAAGTGGGAACAGAAGGGTAATTTCTTTGTAGGGTTGCCATACAAAAACTTCGCTTTCACTATATATTTGGGAACTGCCTGAGAGCGCGTCAACGTAGAGAGCTGAATTTTTATAAGTAGCGTTTTCATAGCAATATTAAATACTATTTTACAAACGGACTAAATCGGTAAGACCTTCTTGGTGTTGCCACACAAAATATTGGTTTTTCACTGTAATAATGCCTGAGAAAGCGTCGACATATATAGCTGAAATTTTGTACACAGCGTTTTAATGAAAATTTAAAAAAAAATGGGACCTTAACTGAATTCGAGAAACCCTTCTTGGTGTTGCCATACAAAACTTTTGATTTTCACTTTATTTATCTTCTATTTTCATCTAGGCTATATTATTTTTGATATTAGACTAATAATAAATAATTCTTTTGTTCTATAGTAAATTGAATTTTGTTGTTATGTTTATTGAGCAATTTCAGAAATCATTTAACTCTGTATATGACTGAACGTAGCCACAAATCCAAAAGATCATCCATATATCTATAAAAAAATTCTAGGTTAGATTGTAACGGACAGCTATTATTACAAATAATCTTCGTACATTCTTTTGAAAATACTTGGCTTTATACTATAACATGCGGACTCGACTCGATACCAAAGAGAAAGAGAATGAACCTCTTAAGTTTCTTCCTTTTATATAATTTGTAGGTAGGAAAACTGAGTCAAGTTGAACAATTTCCAAAGGTGAAAACTTCGTCTATTTTCAATTTTTTTTAACTTATTGTTTTGTCGAGGTGCTTATGTGAAATGTTGCTGTTGTCATTTTGCGTTATTTTCCAGAAAAAACGTGTTTATGATGATTAAATGAAAGGATTAATTATTAAAAATATTTCTAGGGACTACCCTTTCAGAGATAGCCGAGTAGGAAAGAAGAAAGAAGCTGTAGTTCAGAATTCTATATTTTGCTTGTTTTAAATTTATGAAAATAATTCCTACATAATTATGATTTGATTTGTTTCGTGTTGTATTGCAGAATTTCATCAATTTTCATTTCTGGTGATAGCCACATTTCAGTAGATTTTCTAGGCTTTTGATGAATCACCAAACATATCCATGAGCAGGATTTTACTTCGCTTTATCTCTTGCATATATCTGCACGTAGGAATTCGAGTCAGGATGAAAAGGGGTGTTTAGGCCATCCACATGATGATGGTCCCTCGTTATAAACTTCATCAAAAATATTCTCCAATCATTCTCGCATCGAAGAAAAGGGAAAAAGACGCACAAAGAATTCAATTCTAAAATAAACCAAAGAAAACCACTTATCTGAACCAAGAAATTCCTTCCTTTGGTCCAGCGATGTCCAAATACTCCAACAAATATTTGTATCACCTAAAACATATAAAATTATTATTAGTTAAACAAAATTGTACATAATATCATTAACATACCTCAAATGTATACATCCCTCTCATATATTTACATTTCGTAATGACACATAGTAACTTTACGTCAAATCATTTGATTTCGCCTCAGTCATTCATCAAATTCAACAAACGTCGCTAGGGCAACACCGAGAGGCGAGGGCTCATAACTGGATGCGGCGGCTATATAAAGCCGGCGAGCTGCAGCAGAAAATCATTCTTGGCTCAGAGTTTATCTGATTCGGAAAATAGCCCGAGTAACAAGAAGAATATTCCCAACCTCGTTATAGAAGATTAATTCTATATTTCAGAGACTAATCTGAAATTCCTATCATTTCCCGCACCTAAACAGAAGAATAATTCTGTGCAGAGATTAATCTGCAATACTCCTACCCACATCTAAGCAGAAGAATAGTTCTGCTGCAGAGATTAATCTGCAATACTCCTGCTCACATTTACAGAAGAATAATTCAGAAGCAGAGTTTAATCCGCGCTTCTTCCTTATAGTAGCATATCGCTACACTTCTGCGCACGCGCAGAATACTGTCAGAGACTAATCTGACTCCTTTTACCGACTATAGCACTTTGTTACCCTTATACCCTCACGTACGAGCAACGGTAATTTTGCTGCCCTTGTGCCCACATGCACCATAAAAAAGATATTACTATATAAAAACAGATTTATACCACCTTGGGTACAATAAATCTATATTCAGAGACTAAGCTGAATTAGTTTTTCTATAGAAGCATTTTGCTGCCCTTGTGACTTCATGCACTAGCAGCATCAATATTTTTTTTTCTTTTCATTCGGATGACAGATAATCAATTCTGGTCTTCTGCTATTTTTTTCAGAACTAAAGGAACAAAGAGCACAGGCGGTTTCTTTGGACGTAAGCAGACGGAAACGTCACTGTTAATTTGAATTTAATTTGTCTTTATTTTTATTTTATTTATTTGAAGTTTTTTTTTATTGAATTTTTGCATTGAAGTTTTATAGTCGTAGTTTTAAGTTTAAATGAATTTTTGATATTAGGTTAAGCAAATGAATTTTAATAAAAATTTTATATTTGAAATTTTAAACGACTGAGTTGTCCTTTAAAAACCGGCACTCCCTCCCACGTTCGAGACTAGATCTAACAATGATTGATATTTGGGTGTTGAGTTGACGGGCTATTTATTTTTATTTATTTATTTTTATTAAAATGCAAGAGGACGAGAGATCCCAAATACCGAGGCCAGAGCGGTCCGTTGTGCTATCTTGATAGCAATCCTTCCACAAAAACCTTTCTGTCCTCTTAATGAAGCGCAGCAGTCCTTGGTGAGAAAAGTTTTTTAGATCATCTACACGTAGGGGTGCATGTCCAAGAAATAAGTGCAACTTCTATTTCAGGTGAGTTTATCAAGTAGCATAAAGTTTTATTACGTCGTATCTGTAAGAAAAGTTGTGTGCTATTTTAAGTGTTAGTTATGCTTAGATTATGCTAGATTCACAATAGAGATCGTCAAAATCTCTAAAAACCCCAAAAGCGGTCCTAATCCCCAGATGGACAAAATTCCTAAAGTCAAAGTCTCAAAGCAAAAAATCCCCACAGACGAAGTAAAAAATAAAAAAATAAAAAAATAACTCCGAATATTAACAGTTTAAAACATTCAGCAAGTTAAATATGCAATTAGTATTCAAAAGTCTCCGCATAGTCGAAGTATGGGAAAAGAACCTTTCTTGGATGGATATGCCTATCATTTTCAGTAAGAAATTAAGAAAAAAATGGAGATGGTCTTGCATAGAATGGAAAAATTATACTGCCATGCTTTTGCACTGTCTGTGAAAGTTAGTATTAAGCATGAAGTAGTGCAGTAAAATATCCATCACAACCATCACCCATCGAAGTTTGCCATTCAAATAACAATTTAAAAAAATTAACAGTAAAAAGTGAATTATTGCATTCTCAGATAATTAGAGGAATTCCAATTAGTTGTGATTTCAATTGTCGCGTTTATTTGCAATCCAAGCAAGCACAAAAATCAAAAACTATTAAAGAAATCAATATTCCTGCTGATGTTAGTTGCTGATGCTTGGAAAACGAGGCTTGGTGATGCCAGATGTGGCCTGATAAATGGGCCATTTAAGATTGTTCCAACTATCACACGACAGCTTTTCAATATTCATGGCGCAATTATTGGTGAAAGTGTGTCATTTTATCCTTAATCAGCGAAAATAAATAAAAAGGCGTATGACGAGTACTTCTATGAGGAAAGGCAAAATATTGTTGTTAAACCGAGAAAAATTATATCCGATTTTGAGGAAACAATTATCTCTTCGGTGAAAATTCATTTTTCACTAACTGAACAAAAAGGTTGCCTTTTTCATTGAGGGCAGACTATTTTGAGAAGGATCCAAAGATAACACCTATCCAGGAAATATAGAAAGAGCCAGGAATTTAATATATGTACATACAAAAATGATAAGAAGTCTTGCATCGAACATGAAGTGCCAAAATATTTTTTGGTTCCGGATCCTGATTTGAAAAAGTTATGTAAGCAATTTCAGCAAAACTATATTTGTACAAATCACGTAATAAAAAGATACATGATGAAAAATTTTTACTGTAGAGGAAAGAAAAGAAAATTTAGCACGTCCGCAAAATAGTGTAGAGGCATGACATCGACGCATGGAGCCAGTTGTAGGTGGAAAAAGCTTAGATTTATATGAAATAATATTAGAACTTTGCAAGGAAACTACAACAACTAAAGCAACTATCTCAAGACTAATGTCAGATGAACATTTAAAAATTAAAGAAAAACTGTTTGAAGAAACATAAAAACTTGAAAAGCATAGTTTGGGGATTTTGGTTTTGGGGATTTTGGCTTTGGGGGATTTTGGTTTTAGCGATTTTGATTGTGGGAATTTTAGTTTAGGGATATCGTCTGGGACATCCAGAATTACCAATAAATTTCTTCCAGCATTGGTTTTCAGTTTTCGGTTCCGTTATACGATTCGTCTGCCTTTGTTTGGGTCTGTATAGTAGTTTTATTTTTTTTTCTCGCTTTATCGGGCATTATTACTACCTTGCATTGTAAGGCCGATGACCTTACATTTGTAGCTGTGTTTTTCCTTGTGATCTATTTTATATTGATTTGTATCGAAATCTTTTCATCACAAAAAAAAACAAACATAAAAAACATTAATTTTAAGATCCATAAAAAAAATTACAAAACAGTTGTTCTGAAAGATTCAATTATCAAGAACTTTTCTCTCCAATGAAGTTCTTCCATAGAATAGAACTTTCTTTTAATTCCTAATATAACCGAGAAAATTCTGTTAAAAAACTTTTACTTACGTAGAATCAGAGGAAACAGTCTCATTAAATTCTTTAGACCATCTTTTGACACAAAACTCAAAGTCACATTAGTCCTGTTAATGATGTGCGTCTTGAAGTTTTTAGTTCTGTCGAGTTGTTTTAAAGAACTTTCTTTAATGGTATAATCAAAGTGCAGAGTAATCCTTTTGTGAGAAAATTCATAGTTGTGCAATTGTTGACATTTAAACAGAATGGTAATAATGAATGTACGTGGGAGCCCAATAAATATATAAACTTTTTCAATGAATACTTCACCTCCGCTAGAAAAAAATTAGTCTGTCTGTTGGATATCCTGTTGACATTTATTTTCGCTACACATCTGCAGAGGTGCTCTCTCATTGATTTTTACCCTATGCGTATATTACCGTTTTTAACTAAAGTTTTCGAGAAATTGATATGTGTTCATTTATAATCTTGAAATTTTACTTACTAGAATCCGATTAAGTTAACTGCTTGAGTTCTTTTAACCCTTGGTACAGATGAATTGAAGTCGCTTCTCTTCTTATCCTCCTCAACGAGTCATATTATCAGTAGCTATCTAATAAAATGAGTGCACCAAGCCAAAATAAATAACAGTTTTTCAATCAGATTTCCAATAATCCCCGATATAACTGTCAGGTGCCTCGTTAGCTCTAGGTGAGTATGCCGAGCGGGAAACGTGGACCGAGGACGTCACTTCGGATTACCCATGGTTAGGTCTATAAATTTTTGTGGATGGCTTCCCCGTTCATTAAGAAGCGGCTACTTGTTTTTTTAATGAATGTAGATTTGAGATGGTGTACTCGGTTGGTTGCATACTAAAGTCTTTCAAGTGAATTCTAGCTGTTGATTTGGAAGTAAAATCATCGCTTGAACATCAAGGGGAAGCATATCGATACGCGGATGCTCCAAAGGCTAGCCAGGTAACTCTTAATACACATGGGCCTCAATTGGTTCATTGGATCACCTCTACCACTACAATATACAGAAATACAAACAAGGCAGGTTCGGTATTTGTTAGATCCGGCTCTAACATTCCTTCTCTTGTAGGCTATAGCCTAGAGAGCTTGTTACTTCAGGGATTGTGTTTTCAATTATAGAAGAGATTTTTGCGGGAAATATAAACACCATTCAGGGAAACCTAATAACTTTTAGGTAAACAAATCTCTTTCTTTTGGAGCAAAAAATAAATTTCATGGGTTTGCTTTTGGGATCGGTAGAACATTATGTTGATATGCCCGGATGGTCATAGTGCGCTACACATTTAATTATTAATGAGAAAGCCACGGAATAGGAATTTGCAAATATGTAGACTACGCATGGAAAAGATGAAGCAAAAAGTTACGGTGGCGAATAATATTATTACTATTATTTATTTCATTCAAATAATGCAGATTTAGGATATATCCTTTAAGAGTACAGGCTCCAAGCTATGAGTTAGGAATCTGTTAATTATCAAGACTTAAAACTATAGCAATAAAACCAAAAAATTCAAAAAGGAAAAAATAAAAGCAAACTAAATAATAAATTGTAGAGATTAAGTAACAGCTGTATGTAAATATTTAAACATTTATCAATAAAAAATAATAAATGGGAATCAAGACAAAATATAAAAAAGAATAAAATGAAAAGATAAAAAAAAATATAAAAGATAAAAGAGTAATCAGTAGTAGTTGGAAATTAAACACAAGTAGTAAGATAAGTGAAAATGATACGTTTGAAGGTGTCAAAGGTGCCCAAATGTAAGGAGTTCCTCAGATTAATCGGTAAAGAGTTCCAAATGCTGATTTCTTGGACGAAAAATTGGCAATCGCTCACTATAAATCTGCTGCGAGGTGGTATAAGAGTTAGTTCAAGAAATTAAATAAATCGTCCATACACTGAAATTTTATGACCTTATTTAGTAAAGATACTGTCCTGAATTTGAGATACCGCTGAAGAGAGCAGCCAAATATACAATCAGCAAAAGATGAAACGTGGTCATAGCGCCAAAGTCTAAAAATATAAATAACGATGGAATTGAAAGATATGAAAAGCTTCCTCTCCAAGATACTATCGAATCCATTGTAAATTTCACAGTCATATAACAAAATCGGTACGAGTAAAGCTTTGTACTAGTTTTAACCGAGTTAATAAGGGAATGATGCAAGCCGAAAGACGTCTATACCCATACTAAGTTTCCTAACTACAGAATTTACATCATCACTCCAAGTCAATCTAATATTAAATATGGTATCTAGATTCTTAGCTTAAGTAACAAGAGGAATTACTACACCATTTAGGTGAAATGAAGACAAATCGGAGCAATCAGTGCCTAGTCTACTTATAATTAAACACTTTGATTTACTTTCATTCAATTTCAGTCCACTGAGTGCAGTCCATTTAGCAAGTACATCGATATCGTCATTAACCGAGCAAATTTCATCCTCAGACAAACCAATAGGCCTAGGATAAAGCTAGCTGCACGTCGTCTGCATATAGATGAGGCTTGCAGTTTTTAATAACCGTAAATAAATAGTAAATAAGTCATTTATGTACATCGAAAATGATAGAGGGCCCAAAACTGAACCCTGCGGAACGCCTGCCAACAAAGGGAGAAAGTTAGAGTAACTTCCATTAATATGTTCAGATTAGAATCTGTCAATCTGGCAATTAGCCTTAATGGCAGGGGTGAAAAAGTGAAAAAAAACATAATGTAATCCCTGTCAATAACCTGTCGAAAATCCCCTGGAAACTTTGAGCAGAGCAGTAATGCAGCTATGCTTAGCTCGAAATCCTGATTGACCACAATTCAATAAGCTCTTATTCCGAACATGATGAGTAATTTGTGTGGACATAATCTTTTCGGTGACCTTGGAGAATAACTGCAAGATACTTATTGGTCTGTATTCACTGCAGCCATCACCTTTAGATATGGGAATGGCCTTAGAATATTTCCACATACAAGGAGTGTACAAGTATTAATAATATGCGTTAGCGGTGGGATTTTAAATTGAAAAGGGATCCTGATAAATCGAAGGTCATTCCCATCGTAGCCCACACCATTGGATTTTATGCTTAGTAAGGTTGTAAGCCAGGTAGTCCAGGGGTCTCCTTGGCCCAAACTAGCTAACTGAAAAACGGTATCCTTAGGTATATTATTGTTATAAAAAAGAAGATTTATTTAAATTTTGTGGAAAATTTTTTATTTAACCAAATTTCAAGATTCATTGATATGTATTGATTAACACGAGATTGAATAATAAAGCTTTCTTAGTCCTCCCTATGGCCGTCCTAAATTACAATTCTAACCAAAATTTGCTTTGTTAGAAGGGTTAGTTACTAGGTTTTTATGTATTGATGAAAATTTTTGTGTTTGAATAGTATGGTTAGAGCTAAGTTCTAAGTGATTAATAAATTTATATTGATATGATTTTTACCCCATTTATTTGATTCTATTCCTTTTGGATGAATACGAGGCAGTGAGTCCTTTCATACGAATACGAGGTCGTGATTCCTTTTGGATGATTAGGCAGTGATTTTCTCCACGTGGACGTAATCCTCCTTCAGGCTTGCAACAAAATGTTGCTTCTTTTGCTTCTTTTATCCGAAGTAACGCCAAAGAAAAATAATGCTGTAAACTTGACGGGCAACTCGAATTTTGCCTAATTCTCTTTATGTAAAGAAAAACTAAACTCTGCAACTTTTTAGTGTGCCCTCTCGTTTCAACTTTTCTTGTCGGAAGAGACCTATTCTCCCCTGTCATCTCATTTTTTTAGAATGTTCTCCCTATTTTAATGTTGGACTTACAGCTGTTCCACATTTGTAGGGTTTAAGGTAATAATGGCAATGATGGTCCACATATGGACATATAATTTCGTCAAGTTAATTACTTCGTTATTGGGTTGAGTATTTGTGAGTATATTATTGTTATTTATTCCAATTTGTTTTATTCGTAATTCATGCCTTTTATCATAATCGAGTGATTTATTTATTATGTTTATTTAATATATTATTTCGATTTTATTATTCTTACTATAAGGAATCTTGTACGATGGTTAATTAACGTCTATTTGTTAAATAAATTAGTAAATAAAGATACAGTTTTTCAGCTTTCGGAACCTTGCGAATGTACTTTACATTTGGCAGCTCAGCCACATCAGACCCAACAGTATCATTCGACTCCGCCGTAGACGCAAATTGACTAATAAGCTCATCAGTATGCGGGAAATCACCAGCAACAGTACTCCTTACAATGCCAGAAGATTTCAAATTCCTCTACAAGATCTTAGCGGGTTAGTTTATGTCTGGCTTGTGTGAAAATTATCCTTCTTTAGCTGTACGAATAACAAAATTAGCATTATTATCTTATCGTGATGATCATTGCAGACTTTTTACGATAGTTAATTAGTCTTCCCTTATCTTTTCATAGTTTACCTCTCTTTCCTTTATTCCTGGATATAAATTTCTGCTATTTAATTTTCCATATTCACGTGGGACCTCCGCCTAAACTTTATGTATCAGAAAACCATTTTGATTTCCTTTTATTTTACAGAACACTTAACTGATATTTAATATTTTCATCTCAGCGTAGAGTTATAAAAACTGAAACGTCGTTACATTACATAATATTCTTATCCACATCCTTAATTGCTAAAAATCACACCGATTTCCAACTATGTACATACGTTAAATCGAAACTAATTCAGTTTAAATGTAATATCCGAATCTGATATACCTACTCTATCATTAGGGCTAGAAAATTATATACACTTGGTATATCTAGCGGGTAATTAGAGTCCAAGCAGATTTCAGTAAAACGATTAACCAATGAAACGATAATCATTGGCCCAGACAGAATTGTTCAAAGTTAAAAAGAGCTTTGAGAAAAAGCGATAACAATAGGTGGCTAACAATATAGGTGTGTAATTAACACCAAAACCATTCGCCTGCATAATTTCCGCGGAGAGAATTCAATTCTTATTATACGCGTGATATCAGATGAAAGCCCCTTGGGACGTGCTGTGTCATACAATATATCCGTCGAAAGGTTGACCACAAAATAAGCTTACCAGAGAATTGGGCGAGCTTATAAATGAAGCGTGATGAAGTGATGTGGACGAATGTACGATTCAATGCAGAAATTTTCTTATCAGTAAAAGCTCTCAAAGCTTTCTGTCTGCACAAAAGTACTCTCTAGCTCTTGTATAAGAGCGAAACTTTTCCTCTGTTTATACTTCGTTCGTATAGAATTTCTGTTAGAAGAGAAAACCTCCCTTATTCACTATGCGGCACGGCAGTAGGCCCTTTACTGGGTCTACCTTTCTCGCCAACAACAATAACGAAAAATATCCCGAGAACGTAGAAAAGCTCGTTTGAATTTGATAGCAGTAAATTCGCGCGTAAAATTTTCTATCTACCGGTGGGTGGTGGTGATGGTGGTGGTTGTGTTGTTCGCGTCGCTGATTCTGATTCTGAATTTACGCTCTCTGTTCTATTCGCTCCCTGTGCTACAGAGGCCTGCAGCCACCGACAACAGAATGCTAGCACAGCACTTAACTAAACAAGTCTTCGGCTCGAACTTACTTCATGGCTTTCCCAGTTTTCGTCGGGTCCCCAATGTGTCCATATATACCCTGTCGGGTACTAAATTTCTCTCTGTGGGTTGAGGTCACAGAAATTTCATAATTTTTGTGTGTGCAGCACACAATATTCTTATCAGGTGTTGTGAAAATTACAAGTGCAACTATTAATTAGAAAAAAAAAAAAAAAAAAAAAAAACGGGAGCCAGTGTAATTATTTCGCGAGTATTTGACACCAATTAGTGTGCTGAGATATATATCTATTTCTAGTGAGCAATCTTTGGTATAAATTTGCCCCAAGTTGAAATAAGGGTAGAAAAGTGTAAAGTGAATAAGTGCAGAGTGAATAAGTGTTCGGTTTAGTGTGTAAAGCTGGAGTGTCCTAGTTTTTTTTCTGTGTGAAATCCAAAGGGGATTAAATATCAAGCTTAAACAAGTCTTACCCACATCTGTAGCGGATTACTCTAATTTTGGATTAAGTGTCAGCATACAGTAATCTTCAAAACGGTAAGTTTTCATTTGTCTACTTCTTGCGCATCTTCAGTTTTCATAATTCCATATCTATGGGATTCCCTACTAGCAATCTCGACTTTTGTTTGCCGAAAGTAAATATGTAATGAGTGTATCCATCGCATTGCAGATTATTCCCTTACTTGCTTTGCAGTCATCATACGACACACGAATGCAATTTGGACCGTTTGTATTCAAATGTTAGCACGTTCTCGCCATTATCCATGATTAGAGCCTATACAATTTCAGAGATATACACTTGGATAGAGATGGCTTAATTAGAAGCGTTTTAACTAAAATACGGGAAGCACTTGCACAAGTTGCATAATAATTTGTTCGCGTGCATCCTCAATGAAATACCGGCAGCGACGACGCGACGGTGCATCTCATCCATTCATTCATATTAAATATGTAGCGGGGCTCCATTGAAGTGCTCATAGGCCTCAGGCTAATTTCACTTTGTACTATGAAAGAAGACTTTAGATTTTGATTGACTTAATTGACAGTGGAATTTCATTTCATTTGCTTCATGGTGTATGAACATGAATTCATGAAATTGAGACAAATTTTCAGAACAACGGAATGGCGTAATGCAGCAGAACATTATGTACCTACATATAAATGTATGTAGGTGTACCGTTTATACCTAATATCCTATAATTAGGTTAATAAAACGGTATTTTGAAATTTTGTGAAACTTAATTCGATTGATGTTGTTATAGTTATCGATTTATTTATTAATATCATTATAGGTAGTATGTTTTCAGAGGATTTTTTAACCCTTGTGTTCTTACCAATTGTCAACCTTGGCTCGGTTATTTGGGCAACGGGCTCGATAACAAAAAAGCTATGCAATGGGCCTGGAACGAATATCTACATAGGTAGATTGATTCCCAAATTTATCCCAGACAGTTCAAAATTAATTCCCGAAAAATTATCCAAAAAGTATTAGTTGCAACTGTGAAATTGATTGTAATTAACAAATCTGTGGCTGCCGAAAATACGACTAAAAATATACAAATTTATGCAGTAATTGTAATGAAAACTGCTAAAATAGAGATAAAAATATATTTGAAGACGTAAGTGATTTGGAAGAGATTACTCATGAAGAGTTAACAAAAAGTCTTTATATTGAAATCGAGGAGCTCGAAGACGTTGCTAATCTCGAAAATCTTTCGGATTTTGATAATTTCATTGAATACTTAATAATTACGTATTCAAATTATTTTATTCAAATATACCTAAAATAGATTAATCATCGTATAACTATTTATTTAGTGAAAAAATAGTAAAATACGCGTTAATAAAATTGCACACTGTGCAAACGAGTCTTAACTCTAGCTTACGACTTTCAGTACTGTACAGTGCATTGCCATGAAAAATTTAAGTTGCAGGATGATTTCCACAACTGTCTTCAATTAAATTGATTCAGCTTTAGTAATATTACATTAAAGTAAATTTTGCAATTAAAATTTAATCCATTATTTACGTAAATAATAAAAAAAATTGAAAATCATAAAAAAAATTGAAAAATTCCAGATCCGAAAAGTAGTTGTTTTTGTTTTACTCAATTTTAAGCGGTTTTTTCAAAAATAAACTATCAACCATTTTAAAGTAGAAACTTCATTGGTTAAAATGAGCCGACAGAGAATAATTAAAGCGAAAAAAGTTCTTCGTGGAAGAGTTTGATTTTTTTTTTTTTTTTTTGAAAATTCTAAACATATAGGAAACTACATATTTCCCTGCTTCCAAAAAAATTGTGCATATTCAATGCAAAAAATGGTATACTTTCACAAATTTTCATGTAATTTAAATTCTTTTTATGAGAGAAAAAAGTTAAATTCTAAAAAATCGGTTTTCCACAATTTTTTTGGAAAAATTGAAGATTATGTTGAAAAATGCCTTATACGAAAGTTTTAGATATTTTCTATTATCTATAAATTTCGCAAAGAACATTTTTCGCTATGAAGTCACATTTCACCGTAAATTGCGAAAAACCACTTTCAATCGCAATTACACTTTATGTATATCGTGTTTAATTTTTGTTTTTTCTCTTAATTATAATCTCCTACTAAATTTTCCGTCTGGTATTTGGCTGTTATTAATTTTTTCCGTTTTAGCCCTCACAATCCGTTTTGTCCCCAGCCTAACATAAACATAAAATCGGCTTACTATCATAGTAGCGCGAAACAATGGATATAGTTCAGATTTCCATAATTATCTGCTCTGCTCTGAGCGCGAATCACATACGCCTGTTGTACCTGTAACCAATTATCCCAGAAAATCATCAAATTCTTCCCCAATCAGTTTACAATAATTTTTCTGATTTTACACCATTTTTCACATTCCATTTATTATAGAAACTAGTCTAGAGCTAGCCTTCCTATTTTTATACCCTAGATGAAATCTATTTGTCATTCCGTTTTGTAACACCTAGATATAATGCTAGTAAAGAAAAATGGATTGGACACCCACGCATAATATTAAAAGTTATTTTGAATTTTGCATGTCCATCTGACCGTCCGTCCGTCCGCCTGTCAGTTCGTCTATCACTCCGTCTGTCCGTCCTCACCATAACTCGAGAACGCGTTCACTTAGGGAGTTGAAATTTTTTACATGGGCCTTTAAAAAAAAAAAACTTAAATTTATGTTAAAAAATTTGACCAATCGGGTAACCCCTACGTAGGGTTGCAATACAAAAAGCTCGATTTGAACACTGCCTACGAACGTGTCTACGTAGAGAGTTGAAATTTTGTGCACTATGTTTTCATAGTAATGGTAAATAAAATTTCAACAATGGACTAAATCGGGGCAACCCGCTCTTGGTATTGCCATATAAAAATATTGGATTAGATTTTTTACGTATACTATAAATATGATCAATCCTAGACGTTTTTATTATACTGAAAAGTTTTTCAGAATATGAAATATGTTATTGACATTTTTGCTGTTCAACGAACCGTTTTAGAAATATTAGCGTAAAGCCACTTAAAAAATCAAACTTGCACCAGTCAGGTGCCCATACTACCATACCTAGGGTATCGTCAGAATATTGGTGTTACACCAATTCTAGCTTTTTTACTTGTTTTCTCTTAATATTATGTTACGCATTGGATAGGTAAAAATGCGCTTGAATATATCGAGAACAGTAAAAGTCCTTCCTTGGTGATTCTACTGGTCCAGTTCTCTGACGCAGAATAATATATCTTGTAGTGCGAGTAGTATCAGAGGGTTTTCGTCTTCATACTGTATTTTTTTTTTTTTGCACTTAAACATCCGTCAGAAGTACTTTCCTGAACTAGATCACTTCCTCGTCTTTTTCATCACAATCGCTGTCCTGCATTTCATAGTTAATTGTACATCCGCCAGAACATCTCAGACATCTGAAAATTCTTCATCCATTTGTGGAGCTTTTACTCTACGTGTCCACCCATATGCAAAGTTATATTCTGATCCTCATCGTCACTAATTGAATCATAGGGCACTAGTTTTCGCAAATACTCACAAGTTCTTCGTAGGATACTCTAAGGTAAAATTAAACAACGTATTACAAATAATCAACTTAAATGATCCTAAGCTAAATTACTAGATTACGTAAATTAGTTTTCAACGAATTTCATAAAAGTAAAAAAATATTACCAATTGAATGCATCACTAGAACAATATTCGTCATCCATATTGAATTAGTTTTTATATAAAAACGTATCAAGAAGATATCACAATAAAAATTTAAATACATCGACCTTTTTCTTCAGCATAAAATTTTCAATACTCTCGTCTTCAAGTACATCTGTATTGGCATTGCTCATCTATCCACCTAAAGATTACCACTATGGGAAATTGTTAAGGTTTTCAATTCAATGCTTTCATATTAAAGTAAATGTAAATGCACCTGCACCATGAATTTAGTACATATTTAAATTAAATTTGTCATATGTTGGTAACTGTGATTCCACCATCATGATACCAAGAAACACTCACTTTATCACTCCTCTGAAATCCTAATTGAAATCTGGTTACCAAACTTTCTTCCATTTGTACACAAACATGTATATACCAACAAGAACTCACAATACAGTTAACGAAGCGACGTGTATTAAATCTGAACAGTTTTTAAATTAAATATTTATTTATTTATTATTTATCTGTTATTCCATAAAAATTAATAAAATTTTCATACAAAATATATGGCGGTACCTGGGTGCGGCTTATTTGTGAAGTTAAAGGTGAACAAATCCGGGTCAAGGAAATTTTAAATTATTATAATTTTTTTACTTCAAAAATTTATTTTTTTATTTTCAGAAACCTAACACATTTTGTAACTTTTTCAACAGGCAACTACCATATCTCAGAAAAGATATTACCATATGCATAAAAAAGGATTTGACCACCGGAAAATTTTGAAATAATAATTACTATTAAAATCAGCAATGATTTATTTCATGCATATGTACAGTATTGAGGAATGCTAACTGAATCCAAATTCCTATTAGATAGTGATTTTATTGTCAAAAGTGTAGTTTTCAGCATCCAGTACGAAATTGTTGCTAGGTCCCACCAGTGAAAGCTTTTTTCCTACAGAGTAGGTACTTCATTGATTTTATATTAATTCGTGAGGTGCTGGAAATGTTGAAAATTGTAGGTCAACGGTGTAAAATGTTTTGGCCAATAATAATAAAATTTTAAAATATCGAAACAGTAATTAGTTGCGATAGAAAAAAGTTAATATTAAAAGAAAAATAAATATATAATAACAACAGAGTATAATAATTGCTTTAGAAACGAATCCAAAGCTTTTTGAAAATTTTGCTATTGCTAAAGTATAGACCGCATCAAACAGACACCATCCTGAAAAACCTCAGTACAGAAAGTACCAGATAGGGAAGCCACCTGATTTTGGGCAAAAGTTTGAATGCTGAGTGCTTAAGGATGACAATACGAACAGGATTTTTAGCTTTAGAGATTCGTCGTGGGTACCTACCCATAAAAGTTTAATATTGCAACTAACTATATACAAATATGGTCGAAAAATCATCACCAATTGGACGAAATACTCTGAATATTATACAAAAAAGTCTTTAGAGAAGTGACTATTTCTAAGTATGTATATAGAAGCATTATACAGAATTAATGTTTTTTTTTCCAGACTTAGCAATTTGTTATTATGCAAAGATATTCTAAAAATTTTATAAAGCGTACTGTCCTATTGTGCAGCCTATAACGAAATCAACACAACGAGCTAAGATTCATTGAGCGAAATTTAATGCATGCATACTTATATGAAATCTAAGCTCAAACACAATTTTGAATAGAAAATCTTCCAAACAATGTTGAAAACCGAAAATATTTATGCACGATCTAAACACCAAGGTCAGACAATTTTGGCACGGAAATTAATTTTGTTTATATATTTTTTTTTTTATTTAAAATTGAATACGAAAAATAAATTATTTATATTTTGTTTATTTTGTGAAGTATACATTCATAGTTCTTACAAAGTTTCATAAAGAGGGGCAATTAAAAAAATCTATAGAGTTATTGCATAGGTATTGTTTTTGATGTTTTTTAAAAATCGCTTATGAACATAGCTAAATTTCAACAGATAATTACTTTAGCAAGTCATAGATAATATTAAGAACTAAATATTGTAAGAAATACAAATAACAGCTGTTTAAAAGAATCTCAACGAAGGTTAAAATCAGAAAGCTATAGCATTTGCTTAGCCAATTTTCCAGACGTGCAAAGTATTCAAGTACATTGATATTTAGGTACTAGTACCAGTACCACAATAAATTTTGTTTTAAGTACAAATACAAGTATCGGTACTGGTACTTTAAAAATTTTCAAGTACAAGTCCCAAATTGGTACTTACAAATTGTTGAAGTATAAGTCCAAAATACGCACTTGATACAAACACCGACATAATGCGAAGTACTTCACCTCGTGTCAATTATTTAAATATGCGTTCTAATAATAGAGATTTAGAAGCAGAGACAGGGCTGAAGTATTTCGCGTTATGAGGATATTTGTAGTAAGTGCGTATTTTGATACTTAAGCTTAAATATGGGACTTGTGAGTTCCAGTACCAGTAATCGAACTTGTATTTAAAAAATGTTTAACTACACCGTACAGGTACTTGTTGGTACTTATATTTTAAATATTTTAAGTCCAGGTCCTAGTACTGGTATAACTACTTGGAATTATACAGGTCTACAATTTTCCATAATTTCATCTCTCGAACAAAAGAATTCTAATTCAGGTATAAATAAAATCGTACTAAAGTTTTTCTTGTCATATAAATATCGTCTTAACTATCCCTTGTCAATGCTAAAGTTAGTTAGTACAGAGGAAAGATTTTTAGTAATCAATATAATTTTCATAGAAGCAAAAATCAAACATTTTCGTCTGAAGTAATTTTGAAAAAAAAATATTTAACATAATTTAAAGCAGTATTTTATAAAGTATACGGGGCATTTCAAATGTGGAAATATCGGTTTTTCCTAAATGCGACAGAGGAAAGACGTCATTCGAAAATTGTTTCGGGAAAAGGTGATTTCTGTACATTAAAAAACTTCTGCTTTGATAATTATGGATTTCCATTACTTTGAATTTTTTAATGAATTCAATTACGCCCCTTTTTTATTTTTGCATTATATTTATGAGTTCTTATATTTTTCTCCTCCTCAGTAGGAATAGGTAAACTATCAAAATAATGCCGAGATTCACATGTGAATCTATTTTTTTTTTCTTAATTTCAAATTTCTGCCTTTTCTTGGATTTTAGTATTAATAACCCTTGTGACTTCTTGCTCTCCTCGATTAGTCCTTGGGAGTGGCTTAACTGTGATGTATGTATTTTGTGAATATGTTTTGATCTACTTTATTGGAAGAGGAATAAAAATTAATGGCGGCAGAACATTTTACTGAGCTACATACATATATTATAAGGTACGGCTGGTTTGTTTTGGGGTGAAAAAAATTTTTGGTAGAGCTTTCTTTTTGTACAGAAAAAAAAACTATTTTATTTTACCTATTGCATTTAAACAACTCCAATTTATTCTGTCCTTTTTTGTTCTGCAACTTCTCATTTCACATCGCATTTTGTCTCCTTTTCTGCCTATCTGATATTCAATAGAAATGTTTTGCATTCATTATCGATCAAATACTTCTTGAAATTATTATTTTTATTAATTTTAAATAAAAATATTTCCACTCTCTTTGCTAAATTGTCTAGAAATAACTTGCAAAATTACGGAGCTAAGGGACACCTATTAATTCGCCAAGTATGGAAACAGAACTCAAGATAAACACGGATCCTAGAAATTGAAATGTACTGGAAATGAAAATTTCCCATCAAAGGGTATGTCGACTTTTGCATACAAAAATGTTTTTATCTCCGTTTCATGGAAATGAATTGTGGCCTTTTGTATCAAAAGTTGACTCTGGAAATGTTGCGTGTCTGCTACAAATACTTTATTGTCTTGAAACTATTTTTAAATAGAAAATTGAGGTTTATGAAATGAAATTAGGCATGTATAGGATTAAAAGTTAGTAAAAACAGAATCACATGAAGTTCCATCTTTATCGGATTTTCTTCTTTCAAATGGATCTGATAGACTTTGTATCTATAGGACAAATATCATTTTTCATATGGCTAAGTTTAGGATGACAGATTGATCGGGTAGAAGTTGACGACCTCACACGTTGATTTACAGAATTATTCAGACTTAAACGTGATTGTCTAAATTGAAGAAAAAATTATAGTAGGTACCTGTGTAATAAAACCTATTCACAAAAATATTTCTTTGAACTTGGTGAAGTAAAAACAATTATTTTTTAATCAATCAAATTGTAGCTGGCATCACGAAATACCCTTCATCTAGCCAATTCAGCTTCCTTTAGGATTATTTAATAAACATCTTGTAGCCGTTCTCAATTCTAGTAGATTGAATTATAGAAATTGACTTTCAAACATTATAGAATAACCTGCAGGGATTACTTCAACTATGTACCAATAAATTTTTAAAGTTAGGAGTCTTTTGCAAAATCGATTTAAAAGTTGGCCTTAATCTATGTAAATATGTACTATCTGTTCCCCGCGGAATTGCCAGCAAGAAATTAAATTTTTTAAATATATATTTTTCGTACGCTGCATTACCTATATTATAAGATCCATTACAACTATTGCATACTACACTGTAATTCTTCCTATTTGGAGTTAGTACATAGAGATTTCCTGCATTGGATACGGAAACCCTCGAGAATGCCACCTTAATTTGATCGTGCGAGGAAGACCCCTTCTACTGCGCCACCCTCAACGTTTTTGTTTCCTTTTACCTTATTTATAGTCATCGCAAACACTACTGGGTGGGAAGCGTTCTGCTCTGCATCCATAATCGTCTCTACCAATAAATATTCAGCAGTTTTCCCCGTAGCTTTATTTGGCCAATAGTTTCATTTTTGGTGCCGCCAGTATGGTTCTTTCATGGAACCATTGGATATCATTAATATTAGCTTGCAGTATTTGTTTGATATTAGGTCTTCGTCACTGTGTACAACATTACAGAAATCTGTGGTAAATATGATGGAACGCTCCAAATCCATTTCCAATTGCCCTCACCTAATTTTTAAAGGTGTTTCCGAGTAATTTCCGTTCTTCACGTAGTCATATACATAGATGTACTCTCATATTTGTGGTTTAGCTGTATTTCGTAACATTAACTTCCAACAGGCATTAATTTCATTCACGGGTGTGCCCATCTTTTGCTAGTAAGCTGGATATTAACAATTGTAAAGAATTATAGATTTATTTCACATCTCAGTTCATTTATAAACACTCAAATATAAATTGTAGTGAAAAGTTTATAAAAAAAAAATAAATAAAAAGAATTTAGAAAATAGTGTAAAATTACATTAGGACGGAAATCTAAGGAATCAAAGATGTTGGCAAGAAAATTATTACACGCTAAACGGAAATCGAATAAAAATTTAAAAGACCCCACACAACTGTTAAAGATATACCAATACACGATAAGAAATATTAATAAATGGATTTAGATTTAACGTCAGTTTTAGGTTGCTTAGAGGTCTATTTTTTTTTTTTTTTCCAGAAAATGTTCTGTTATGCAAAGGAGAGTCACCATGCAAAAATAGAGCTGAAGACGATTCACCATGTGGAAATTGAGAGAAATAAACGTCGAATTTTGGACACTTAGAATCTGAATTATTGAATACCCTTAAGTAGTGAGCATTAAACATAATGAGACATACCACATTGCGAAATTTTATCGCTCTATGGTTTAAGGCCTTATAGGAATCAAATTTGTCAAACATAGTGCAAAATTTCAGCTTCCTAAGCCTTGTTGTTCTTGTGTCACAGTGATCATAGTGAGTGAGCGCTCTTTGGCTTTCATAGTTACAGATGACAAAAACTGTAAATGATTTTCTGGTTACAGTAAGATAATTACTGCACTAAGCTATAATTTTAACGGGATATAAGAATATTTAGTTGGAGTGTAATTATTAAGAATTTCCATACTAGGTGATATGTAGCGAACTGATACAAACACTTAGCAATGTTTGTTGCCTTAAACTTCCGGAAGTAGCACATCCTGACAGGACATGAACAATGCCATGCGGTGTACGGGACAGCAAGTATATATAACTGTTTTGAGAAGATAAAGTAACAGTTTCATTTTGTAACTTTTTATACAATTAAGAAAAACTTAAATATTCATGCTAGCAATACTCCTAATTAATTATTAATAACAGACTTTCTTTTTCTGATGTGTTCGCTTTGGAAAAAAGTTGCCATTTTTCTATCTTTCGTGAGCGGTCTGCGGTTCCGCAAACTACAATATCAGTACAAAAATAAAGGGTTTTCCAATAAAAGGTGTTATTTTAATTAGCCCGCCATTTCGGTAGATGTCACTTTTGGAGCTGTCATTTTTTGACATTTGACAAGTAGAAACTACGCCATTAATAAAAGTGGAACGATACACGATTCAACGACGCATTGAAAGTATTAAAATTCACTATAAAAATGGTGAAAATCTGGCAGAGACGGTTCATAAAACTCGAATATTTTTGGGTCGTCGTGAAGCACCATGTCGGACCGCAATACAGAAATTGGTAGAAAAATTCGAGCTGTCGAGACAAGTTAGTGATGTGAAGAATAAAACCCGTGCAGTCCGCTCAAGAACAGCCGAGAATATTGCTGCTGTAGCCGAAAGTGTTGAAGAAAACCCAGGTTTGTCCATTCCACGTCGTTCTTTGGAATTAGGCATTCCACAAACGTCATTACACCGTATTTTGCATAAAGATTTGGGTCTTAAGGCTTATAAAGTTCAGTTAACACAAGAACTCAAGCCGGCCGATTAACAACAACGTCGAGTCTTTACTGATTGGGTCTTTGAAATGCATGAAAATGATCCAGAATTCCATCGAAAACTCATCTTGAGTGATGAGGCCCATTTTCACCTCGAAGGCTTCGTCAACAAGCAAAATTGTCGCATCTGGGGCTCGGAAAACCCAAGAGTTATTGTTGAAAAGCCTCTCTATCCTCAACGTGTGACTGTTTGGTGCGGTTTATGGTCCCGCGGGGTCATTGGACCTTACTTTTTCGAAAATGAAGCTGGAGCAACAGTTGCGGTGAATGGATTGCGCTATCGACAGATGATTAATGATTTTTTATGGCCGAAATTGGATGGTATTGATCTAGACAACGTTTACTTTCAACAGGACGGCGCTACGTGCCATACAAGCAACGAAACAATTGATCTTTTACGGGAAAAGTTTCCGGACCGTGTTATCTCTCGAAGAGGTGATCACAATTGGCCACCGAGATGTTGTGACTTAACACCTTGCGACTTTTTCCTTTAGGGCCACGTGAAAGAGAAGGTCTACGCCAATAGCCCAGCGTCGATTCAAGACCTCAAAGATGGAATTCGTGAGACTATCGAGGACGTAGGCAGTTATGGAAAATTTCATGAAAAGGATATGGTCCTGTAGGCGTGGTCATGGCGGTCATTTGGCTGATGTTATTTTCCGTTATTAACGGCATACCTTCCTCTTTATAATAAAGTAAAGATTTGATCATTGATCTTAAAAAATGGCATTTTTCTTGGAATATCAAAATAGCACCTCTTATTGGAAAACCCGTTACATGGAGGATAGTTGGCGTCTGACTGACGTGTACGCCTACTATTTTCTCAGGAATATAAAGCAGCTCATAGAAGTAGATTTGTTTAGAATAAAAATAAAAGGTAAATAATATTGGTGCGGACTCATTGACCGCGCGCCACTTCCGTAAAGTTAAATGTTGATTCTTTTTAGATTTAGCAATGTGAATGTGACACAAAGTCTGGTATCTCCTTCCTCTTTATTACAGAATCTTAAATCTGACCAACGAGTTATAAAGCTCAGCATAGAGCTACTCTTTGACACCATGTAGTTTATGTGGGAGATAAAATTCAATCTATGGTCACATTTGATACCCAAGTCACAAACAGCACCCACACGGCGAATCGAGGATTTCGAGAACACATAATCGTAAGAAATTGGTTTGTGATTCCTGTGGAAGGTCATAACCTCACATTTGTCGATATTGAACATCAAATTATTGCTTTTACACCAATCGTAAAATCTGTTAAGGCCACTCTGTACCTGTTCACAATCGTTAAAAGATTTAATCTGAGCGAAAAGTTTAATGTCGTCAGCATACATCAAGACTTTACAGTGCCTCACAATAGAGACAATGTCGTCAATAGATAAAATAAAGAACAACGGTCCTAAATGACTCCCTTGAGGTACGCCAGACGAAACCTTCAGGACTCTTGAGAAGTAATGACGACATAAAATTTGATATGTTCTGTTATCTAAATAAGACTCCGTTCATTTAAGAAATGTTAGAAGAAATCCATACTTTTCCATTTTAAAGAGTAGCACGGATTGAGATAAGTTCTCGAAAGCTTTACTAAAGTCTATATAAATACAATCTGTCTGGTAGCCTTTTGTAAATCCGTCAATAGTATCTGAGACAAATTCAAAAAAGATAGTGGTTTTAGACCTGTCCGAAATAAATCCATGTGGGTTTGAAGAGAGAAAATCCTTACAGGAGGTTGCTAGTTGAGAAAAAATAATTGATTCAAATAATTTTGGCATGCAAGATAATTTTGCAATAGGCCTATTAGTTAGAAATTTCATTTTTACTACCTTTTTGGTGGATAGGTATGATAAATGAATTTTTCCATAGTTGCGGGAAATAACCACTATCGAACAATTTTTGGAAAATTATTCTCAACGAAGCTACCAGAGTAAAGCAGCTAGATTTAAAAAAGGCTGGAGGTAACCCATCCGGATTCCATACGACCTATTCGTGATCAGAAACATCTAAATATCTTCAAGGGCAAAAGGAAGACAAATTCGAGAGAGATTACAACGTCAACATAATTTTGAATTAATTTTGATACAAGCGTGGCCTTAGTTCGTTATTTAGACCAGAATATTTAAAATATTATTAACAAGTTCGTCCTTTATTTATCTATTCTGTTTACTTTTATAACATTCAGAACCAATTATAAAATCAACTCTAGTTTAGTTATCGCTAGTACTGTACATCTTATTATCGTAATCGAAGTAGTTTACTTCGTTCATTTCTCTGTCTGAAATAAGATTCGCCTCGTGGTAGTAAGAAACGCCGTATTTACATTCTAGACATTATCCTAGAACCTTTCTGAACATTCTGTTCTCGAAATATCGATGCTCCGAAATTAAAGTTGTTTATGTATTTATTTAATAGATGTCGCTTGCCCTTTTCTGTGATACGATTCTACGAAAATTGTTTATATCCGTACTTAATTAGTTATTTCACGCAAAGTATGTAGATGTCGCTTGTCTTTTTCCTCTTGCACGTAACAATATGTTAACTGATGCCCAAATTCAGTAGAAAGTTCAAAATCTTAATGATTAAAGTTAGAGTTTTGTGACGACGACAATTATGTCAGTAATCTTAAACAAGTTATACTACCAATTTCCTTAGCTTTGTTCTATGTATATGCTTATGGGAAATCATGTTGATCCAGAATAGCTTTGATAGACTAAAATTGAAAATAAAATTGCGGTTATCCTTGATATCGAAATTATAAATGACTTAAAAGTTGATTGTGCATTTTCCATTTGCAAACACCATCTGTCGGATTATGTGGAGAAACTCAAGAGAGAAAACTTCAAAATTCAGAAATTATTTCATTATGAAAACAAGAAATAAAGAGAACTCACCCTAAAAGTTATTCAAAATTATGATTATTAATAAAATTTAATACCCAAACCATACTTGGTAGTCATTTTGGAAGCAGTTGGGCTGTGTGAATAGTGGTTTTCAACTACCATGGTCATTTCATAAAAATATTGGACATCTGGCATATGGCGTAAGGGTAACTGTATTATAAATGACTATGCAAAATTGTCAATTTTCATGTGATATTAGCAACCATCATAGAAGTAAAAAAAAAACTGGCACTATACGAGTATGGCTATCCTGTACAGTTCCCTATTGATAATTTAATAATACCATTATGCTAGTAGTGAGAAGTGAGACACAAGTAGGATTAGTTTTCTTAAGAGCAAACGAATTTTTAACTAATTAAAGCTCTTACTGCAATCCTTATAGATAGAGGGTATATATTAAAGGTAATCATCATCACGAGGCAACTATGGCCTGTTTAGAATAGGAAGATAACATTGAAATTCCTGAAAGAGAGCAGAGGCGACACCAGAAAACTAGTAGAAGTGTTAGCAGACCAGTGGGTCATAGGTAAACAAGTTAGAAGGCTGAGCCTAGAGTCAAACAATATCTATCGTAGCTGTAGCTACAATTCGAGTCTGTTCGCCATGTACTTTGCGTGTGTCCTGTTCTAGCGACCAAAGAGGCGTGCTACTTCTCCTCAAAGCTGGGAAAACTGTACGGTAAAGATCTCAGATGAATCCTGAGGTTCCTTAGAACATCAGGAAGGATATAGAGTTTTTTCTCAGTACACCAGATTTCCATTAATCTATAGCGTGTAATGAGCCCGTTAGTGGTCTAAGTGTAGCAGGTGAAGCCTTTCTTGGCTACACTTCGCTAATCTGACCTAACCTAGAAAGTATCCATTTGACCTATATACTCTCTAAAATATCCAAACAAAAATCAAGAAATTTAAAACTGGTTGGCCGATTTCACTTTTACTCAAATTCTAAAATTATTTTTTGTGGATGGAATTTTTCCTTTTTCTTTTTCTTTTGTATTTGTTTTCATGAAGACCATCCACCTCATACAAACACCATTATTTTTTCTATTTATGGGGATTTATTTGATCAGTTTTAGTAGTCTTTATATAGCGAGCTAGGACGAAATGCAACAAAAACTCAACAATTTCAAAACTCAAAAATAAAGTCAACCTCCAACTGCGCCAGTGGTCACTTGAAAGACAATCGAATAAAAAATTACATAAATTTTTGGTGAAGAATTAAATTGCCTAAACATGACTAACTAGCTCGTATTTATTTTTTAAGTTGGAATATTCGGAGTATAGAAAACTATTCTTAAAGGGATCCAATCATTTATGTTCAAATGAATATCTTCTTAATTACGACGTATACTAACACTTCATGGAAGAAACAAGGTTCAAATTTTTCACGTGTGTACACATTTTGTCACAGGGAAATAATTTACGCGTCTATCTATTTCCGATATGTTTAAAATGATGATTATAATTAGATCTTATAACAAATTGACGGTTATTGAGAAAAAATTTTAGTACGTAAAATTTGTGATAAATTGAGGTTGACTTTTGAAATTAGCAAAAATTTGTCGAAGTGCCAAATATCAAAATTCATTCTTCCAGTGCGAATTTTCGCATCTTCTTTTTTTTTTTTTTTTTGTTTTAAATGTAAATAATTTTAATGTGAATATTTTTAAAATAGGTCATAAAGAGGCGGAATATTATATTGTCTTTTATATATGTGTTAATTTGATTTGACATTTGACTAATAAAAATAATTTAATATTTTATTTTTTAGGTCAGTTGGGATTTTTTCAGTACTTCCATTTAACATCAGATGGGGTAAATGTAAGATTCAAATGGGGTTTTTATTTTATATAAAATTTTATTTACTATTGTGAAAATAATTTAGAGAAGAGTTATAAAAAAATTTCATTCCTTTTAAGGATGATGAAGGAGGGAAAAATTGAGTTTTTTTTTATGAGATTCAGGATAGTTTCAAGAAAATATTCAAAGGCGATAAACAGATATTTTTAATCATATTGATTGTATTTTGTGTGGGTACTTGGTGAAGAACATTACACATGATGTAAGGGAAAATAAATTAAACAAATGAACTAAAAAAGTGCTTTGCAATTTATGTTTCACGTTATAAGTTTGTCTTTTTTAACTAAATAAAGCCGACGGGTCTCGTTCGAATCACTTGAACAGCTGTTCAATAGCAAGAGATTACCCATCAATCAGAGTAGGCATCATTTCAAAAAAAAAAATAAATAAAAACAAATAAAAAAAATAAATTAATAAAAAAAAAATTAATGCAAATTTTTGAAGAAAGAATTGCATGTAGCATTTCAGGAAATTGAGGATGTGTGTGACAAAGAAAAATCCTAGTTTTTTTTCTGAAGAACGAATCGTTACATTTTTTAATAGCTAAGCACGCGTTGTTTTTTACACACTGGCGAATAAGGGTATATTGAACAGCTGTTCAATAGATTTCTCTATTAGCAGGGATGTAAAGGACTCAAATTTTGACTCAACGCAGCGCTCAACTCAAGCAGTGAGTCCGCTCAATCATTGAGTCCGCTCAAGAGTTAAGCGGTGGTTCATCGCTCGAAATTTGAGCGGACTCACTGGTTGAGCGGACTCAATCTTGAGCGGACTCAATTCTTGAATGGACTTGAGCGGACTCAAATCTTGAGCGGACTCAAGTCTTGAGCGGACTCACTGGTTGAGCGGACTCAATCTTGAGCGGACTCACTGCTTGACCGACCTGAGTGGACTCAATCCTTGAGCGGACTCATAATTTGAGTTGAGCGGACTCAAATCATGTGTTAAATAACATAAGGAAAATCTGATATAATTGAAATTGAAACTGAAACTCAAATAAAAAAAGCTCACAAAAAGTCATTCATTATGTTATCTTATTTTCGGTTTTGCTATTTTTTTTAGCCAATATGTCAATATAATGTACAAATTCAACAAATTGTAAAACCTGTAAGGAAAATACCATACTTGAAAATGTTATAATTAAATTCAAGGAAATTGTAGTTACATTTTTCCATAGAACAGCGTCTTACTTTATATTTTTTCCATTGATATGTAGCATCACTTGCATTTCAAAATTATCGTCATTTAGACGACATCTATTAGGAGTTAACGTTAATTTTCCTATGCTAAATAATGTTTCTACCGAAGCACTACTAGGCAGTGCTGTGTTGTATTCGATTAAAAGACTTATCACCGACAAACGTTTGTTTTCAAATACGCTCGAGGTTTTGTCTGTGGAAAAATTATACTTCAAGAACAATTTCTGACCCTCCATTGTATTTTGATCATCTTCACAATCTGAATCCCCAAAATGGCGTAAATTGATTGTTATTTTGGGAGTGCGTATTCTTGTCGAAACATTCCAGGTTTCATTAATTTTGGAAATAATAAATTTCTCAACCATATCACCTTTTTCGGGAAAATTCTTTCTGACGAAAGACATTTTAAATTGGTGGTGAAGGGTTGTGGCTATTAGAAAATCGAGATTTTCGCAGGCATTGGAAAACCTGTAAGAGTTGATCAGCTGGTAAATGTTCCATATTTTATTTTAGAAAAAATAAGTATACCTAATCTTAAGACTTTATTTTAAGATTCTAGCCAAATCTGAAGCATTATTTCCAATCTTTTCGAAGAAGACAGACCCTAGAGATTTTATCTAGGATCTAAAAATCAGACAATGACAATTATAATGTTCATAACAGAACTTTTCAAATCTGAAGTTAAGACTTATTTTCGGCTATAAAACTTAAATGAGTTTCCTCATGTGCATATTTCTTTCTCTTCATATTTCACATAATTGTATGTAGAATCGCCATAAATTGAATCATATCATTTTCAAGTATGGGAAAATACTATACGGTCTTTACACATTATTGAATAAGTACAAAAAAATAGCAAAACCTAAATTAATATAATATCTATAATGAATGACTTTTTTGTGTGCTTTTTTTATTTGAGTTTCAGTTTCAATTTAAATTAGATCAGATTTTCCTTATGTTATTTAAAACATGATTTGAGTCCGCTCAACTCAAATGATGAGTCCGCTCAAGCAGTGAGTCCGCTCAAGCCGGTCAAGCAGTGAGTCCGCTCAAGCTGATCAAGCAGTGAGTCCGCTTAAGACTGAGTCCGCTCAACCAGTGTGTCCGCTCAAGTTTCGAGCGATAAACCATCGCTCAATTGTTGAGCGGACTCAATGATTGAGCGGACTCAAGTCCTGAGTTGAGCGATGAGTTGATATGACAAATGAGTCCGCTCATTTACAACTCTGTCTATTAGTATACGCTCGCCGGACTAGATGCTATAAAAACTGGCTTTAGCTGTAACAGGATCTAGTAGATGGCTTCAGTTACTGAAATCAACTTGCTCATTAACCAGAAAAGTACCATTCTTCTGTTGCTTTCTGATTTCATAGATTCATACTTGTCTAATATTTTCCTTCTTTTAAGCAATGCACGAGTTCCATGTCGTTTAGTTTAGGTGAATGTTTATTATTACGTAGATGTTTTGTATAGCCTGAATTCGGTTTATTGGAATTACTAGAATTTATGTGTTCAGAAAATTTTATCTTAAGAGATCTCTTTGTCTTCGCTATATAAATAGCTTGGCAACCGTGACAGTTTAGCTTATAAACTCTACTTTTATCCAATGTATCAATTTCAGGTTTCATATTGTTATTGGCTAGTAAATTTTTTAAGAGTATAACTGTTGGGGCTGGTATTATATTACCATTTTTCAATGTAATTTTAAATTTATTAAATAAACCTTCTTTATGTGAAATTTTATTTTATTTGGAATCTTTAAGGCAGAAACACATCAATTTCTTTCTTTCTTTATTTCCACATTTGATTAGTACCAACTTTCTTTCAGAGTTTTTATGCATTGAAGATATGAAAGACGCTCCTGGAAATATTTAAAAATATGAAAATAAAAAAAATTATGCATAAATAAAACACGAGATATAACCAATAACTTACTTATTGATCCCCAAAACGACCATTTGGTATATAAGAACTATTATTTGTTGTGGGACGAGTAGTGTGGTAAGTAGATAAACATTCAATCTGCATTCCTTTGTCGCAAGCTGCACATTGCTTTCTCGCATTGCATTTACAGACGACACACTTTCTATGCCTTCCGCCTTGAAAACATTCTAAGGCATATGAAGTCAGTCATACTTCTGTATTCAAGCAAAGTATTAGGACGTCTTATTGGGATTCAATATCTTCGAGGTTATATTCAAATGATTTCTGGTTACTTTTCTTATAAGATTCAAATATGGTATTTTTCCATAAGATAAGCAGTAGATCAGATTAGATTCGTGGAAGAGTGTGCAGGCTCTGCGCTCGCATTATCTGCGACCTGAAAGATCTACTATGAGACCCTGGTTAAATTAATCCCTTTCTCAGATTAAGACTGTTAGTAAGGCCAGCATTATTCTGGGATTCAGATTCAACATGTTGGAAGCCAAGCATGCCATAAATGTATTGTATGTTACTACATAAATTGTATTAGTGAAAAGACAAAAATACCAATCCTTTCGTGAATTTTCACACAATATTTGCTGACATACCAGTCCAAATTGTCTAATCCACGCTTATATTTATTATACCGGGTTATGACATTAGTTTGTTCTACATCAACTTTATTCTTTTCGACCTTATTATACCTTTTCGCCTTTATCATTGGCTATAGCGTTTGATGATTTCTAATTATGTTCACACAACAATTCGTATTATTCAAAAATAGTTCATTTGTTTTGTCGAATCTATACATAATCGTAAGAACCTCCATTTTCTTCGTATACCCTCTATGAAATCATATTAAGCTCGTCATTCTATTTGTAACGTACAGAAATAATGCTCATAGAGCAAAATGGGTCCATACGTCAGTTCGTGCGTTTCTCTCTTTGAGGAGAGAACTAAAGGAGATGACATCCCATAGTAAAGTATATGTATGGCAGCGTAGCCAAAAATTTTCGCCATCTTGATTTTGGCGGGGTGTTTGACTGACACTTTTCTATAAACAAAGAGCGGCGAAGTGCGTTTGGCGCAGAGACGTAGTTACAAATGGATAATTTAATTTTTATAGGGAATGGTTAATGACTATTGGACTAAGTGAGAGTAATATAAAAAGGAGTTATATGTGCTCGAAGATTTAGATACAACAAGCCGTGTTGAGGAAAATGCTTTAAAAATACTTTTGTGGTAAATTCGGTAAATTCCCCTGACATGCATATATAAGTAAATTCGTAAATAATTTAGATATATCGTCAGTGAGAGCATACTTGCTGTGATCAAAACTGATGCCACATGAAACAGGAGATCAGTCGGTCCATTTATATACATGGCAGTGGGTGGTGCGGAAGATTGTGCCGAGTTTCTAAGAAATGTGTTTGAATGTTCGCGCCATTAATTTGTTGTGATATTTAAACCATCAACAATTTTTAACGCCTCCTCTGGCACCTCACAAAAACAAGAAGAAGAACGTAAGTTGCCACGCTTTTTCCATCAAATGTCGCCTCCTTTAGTTCTCTCCTCGAAGGTTTCTCTGTCCTCGCGATAACCTGAGACCGTGAGAGAGTTGAAATTTTCTACACGATTTAAAATAAAAAAAAAATAAATAAATTTACGTCTGAAAATGGTACAAATCGGGTAACTCCGTCATACAAAAATTTGGTTTTTCACTATATATTTGGACACAGTCGAAAAACGGGTCAACGTATAGACAAAGAATAAATAACTAAAAGAAAGGACACAGAATAGTGTTCCGATTGTTTTCCATTTAAATGTACACGGCGAGAAAATGAAGGAAGGAAGAGAAAAAAATCAAAAAAAAAAATCAAACCCTCTTTGAACATTTTACGAATAAGACAAAATATGTGAAAGAGAAGATTACATGCAACGAAATGGAATGACAAATGATTTATTTTCGTAAATAAGAGAGAATGGGCGGAGTTTTCTGATTTTACGCTCATAAAATGTTCCCGCGTTTTTATGAAAACACGATTTTCAGAAATTGTCCCAATGTTTTTCGCAGGTATTCTAATGTTTGTTAGTGTAATCCTATGATATGTGAACAGCAAGTTTTTCTGTTTACATTTGTTTGCTCGAAAGAGTTTAAGTGGGGAATCTCATGCTGGATTCGGGGAATTTTATTTGACAGAAATTTTACATCTCCTATTAGTGCGTTGTTCATTGCGAAATTTATCTTTTTCTTGCCAAATGGAGGTGGGGTTACCCAATGGACATTATTATGAATAGTTTCAAAGAATTTTGAGGGATTTAATAAGATTTTGTCATTAGGGTAATCCTACGTTCTCTCGATTTTTGTTTTTAACTCGTTATCTCAGTCGCACTCACTGACTTATAACAATGGACTGAGCGATTTGCTATTTCATGTGGCACAAAAAATATTGTGTTTCGGTATATCACCGTTAGAGCACCCTTTAAAACGATTACATAAAAAACATGTAAAACTCAACCAATCAGATGAAATTTTACACCCGAAAAACGAATTAAATTAAAAAAATGTTTTTTCTTGTGTCCAAGTGATATTTTAATCGTTTATAAGGAATTAAACTCATTCCGACTTTAATTTTCAAAATTTATTCTTAACTGAATCCTGCTTATGGGCAAGAGAGACGGAGCATGGTAAACACTATCTTTACCTTATTCCTTCTGAAGTGATTGCATCTGTAGCCAACATAAAAACATCAAATGGTATAAGCAAATGTTCCCGAATGCAATATTTTGTGTTGGTAGCTCCAACTCTGCCATAGGGCGTAAGAGAGAACTATAAAACTTGTGCCATGCTTTCCTATAGGAAAATGGCAATACGCTCAGTCCATTGTTATAAGTCAGTGGTCGCACTACAATAATGCATAGCCAAGTTCTTTTCCTCCCTTCATGCAAAAGGCAAAAGTATACATATGTGATTACCTCTTTTGGTCTAAAAAACATGGAAAATTTCCAATTTTGTTCGCCTCTGTCTCTACTTATTCTTATTTATACTTTGGTATAGAGCTGAAATTTTGTATGTGGCATTTTCATAGAAATAGTAAATACAATTTCGGAAATGAACTGAATTAGGTAACCCCTTCTTGGTGTTGCCATATGAAAATCTAAAATTTTTGCGTATACATACTGTGAAAATGATCAGTCTTAGACGATTTTAATGTACTGAAAAGTTCTTCAGAATATAAAATCCTATATAATTGGTTATAATCATTTTTACTGTCCGACGAACCGTTTTAGAAAAATATGCGAGAAGCCATTTCAGCAATCAAACTTACACAGAAAACTGGTCATACGAAGTTACATAAAGGCATCCATCTAGGTAGGGTGTCATAAGAATTGTTCTTAGACCTATTCTTGCTTTTTTACTTGCGTCACGATGTCAATGTTTTTCGGGCAACTCCTAGGAACATTGGATAAAATTAACATTGCAATTTAAATAATTGTGCCAATTTCCAAATGGAGCTTTTGATACGGAATGGGGTAATAAAGAAAATTCAAAATTCTGCTCAAACTCGATAGCAAAATTTCCCAGCTATTGCTATCTGAGAACAATTTAAGTAGCCAAGTTCTAAAATTATATCTATAAATGTTATAGATATAACTATACAGTAATATACTCAAGTAATAACTCGATGTTATATGTGCATTTCGATATACTTCAGATAGGGTTAGATCCAACTTCGTTGCGATAAAGTCAATGAAATACTTCTTTCAAACTCTTTGGCTGAGGAGAAGACAAATGAAGCCACTTATGCAGCAGTAATAAACTTCCACAAAATTTGTAGTACCAAGTATCATTTAATCATCAGTTTAGTGTGATTTAGCTATTATTTCCAAATGGCCTGCTGGTTCCCATGTCAGCATTAATACTACAATCATCAAAACCAAGAGCAGCATCAACATCAGCACGTGCAACCGTTTTATCGGCCATTAATCAGAGAATTGCTAATAGCGGTTCGGTTATGAAAGCCGTGACGTAATGTTGCTAATATTTTTATCACTAAGGTCTCAACTATGTTTACCGCAAAGAATCGACATAATTCATATTAGTGATATGCAAAAATCAAATCCAAACTGGGAAAAAAAATTTAAGAGCAAATATAAACGTATCCGAATATGTAGGGGACAGTATCCAACAGTGAAATACTTTTTTTTTTTCAAAACGATATAATTTTTTCATGGGGGGCAAAAATGTTTTATAGTATTTCCAGTATTTTCTTTATCATTGAGCTGTCATTTGATTATATAAGAATTTTACAAAAAGCTTTGTAAAGTATGAAAAAAAAAAATTAAAACGTCTTTGAATTCCAAATGACTCACTATTAGAAATGGTTTCCTACAGTGAATCAAACTATTAAAGCTTAAAAGAAACTTATATTTCAGATAAAATTAACATAATAAAGTACATTCGGAATTGGCTAGAAAGTTAAATCATATTAAATCAGTCTTTTAAGAAGTAAAAGAAAAAAATGGTTAGCGAACATCAACTAAAGAAAAATCAACGCCAAAATTATAACTTAATTTTTGTCTCGCCGTCCTTGAATAAAAGAAGGCCTAGGTAATATCATTATTACAACTGTTTCCGGGACATTTGGCCTTACAAATTTATATTGAATGTTTTTTCGCAAAAAGAAATTTGAATATCACCATCCTAGTTCCTGTTGCCAATTACTTTTCAAAAAAAAAAAAAACTTCTTTCCTGTTTTCATGTTAAATTTAACTCAAACAGAGTCTTCTTCAATTGGAGTTCTTCGAGAAGAATCAGTCAAATATTGCAGCTCAGTTTCATTTTCACCCAAATCATTTCCTTCTGTTATTTCTATGCCTAGAGAAGCAATCTTTTTAACTATTTTGTTAGCTGGAATATAGAGATTAATCAAAGTTATCGCAAAAGAAGATGACAGGTGACATACTAACGGCACAGTAGAAAGATCAGTAGCGATTTGGAGTCTGTCACTTACATAGTTTGGTAGAAAATCGATTTCAGTGAAGACATGTCTATCATATGGGTACATTCCAGTTTTTTCATAAATAGAAATTGGATTTCCAGGATTCTGCATCATACAAAAATCAATTCAGGCATTATATGCGGCCCTCAAGGCCTTAAAGTCCTACACCATCAAGTCAGGGATAGTCTGGGAGTGTCTACAAACCCTAAAAGATTTATCAAGAGGAAACAAAGTTATCCTCATGTGGGTACCTGGACATGAGGGCCATAAAGGCAACGAAATTGCTGATGGCCTAGCCAAAAGAGGAGCGGAAACTCCCTTTGTCGGACCGGAGCCATTTTGTGGCACCTCAAAATGTTACCTCAAAGCTGCCCTAAATAACTGGGAGAACAAACAAAATTCCCTATACTGGGAAAGGCTACAAGGACTTCGTCAGGCAAAAAAGTTTATCGACACCTCTGGAGGAAAAACAAAAGAACTATTACTCCTCAAGAAAACAGAGTTCAAAATAATTACAGAACTCTTCTCAGGCCATTGTCCCTTGAGGTATCACCTTAACAAGATGGGCTTGGCTGAGACTTCATCCTGCCGCTTTTGCCAGGATGCTCATGAAACCTCGGAGCATCTGCTCTGCAACTGCGAAGCATTGACCAGGCGGAGATTACTCCATCTCGAACATGCTTTTCCTACACCTAACTACGTACGAAACCTCAATCCCAGAAGGATCCTAGACTTTATTAACAGTCTGAACCTAGAAAGGGAATAAATTCAACGGGGACTCACAATAGATCTTTTAGGTCGCGGTGATTGCGAGGCTGTGCCTACACACCCCTCTACGAATCTAATCTAATATGCGGTCTTGAATGGTTTAAAGACCCAACGACAGTGATTGCAGGTCGAGTGTGGAGGAATTGCTTAAATTGTAATTCCATTTATTTTTCTAATTCTAAGGCAGACACAGATAAGTGAGCTTCATAATTGTCATAGATTGAAAGATTTAAATTTTCTTGAGAGCTACATGTGTGCTTTATGAAATGCTTCATGACATCAAAAAATACTTCACCATTCATCCATCCTATAGGAGTAGGATTACCCTTTGGGGATCGTTGTAGGGGGAATCGACTGTCCTTACTATGCAGCATATTGTCACCATGGTACCCCTTTCAGCGCTTATCACCTCATTTACTTGACAAATGTTAAGATGGATAGGAAAATAAAATTCTGACATATACGTATTAACTTAAATGAACAGTTGTCATTTATGAAGTAATGATTGTAATCAAAAAATTAAAATATCCTACTAAATATGTATGCACCTAATTTCGGAAAACAACATTGGATGAACACGTTTTATCTCGTTTAATTTATGAATTGGAGAAGCACAAAATAATAAGGTTATCAACAGATATACTCAAAAATAGATGGCTGCTTTAGGTTTTTCTTACACAAACTTTCTTCTATTTTTTTTTTTTTGAAATCTTGAAGACTCCTTCTAATATTTCTATTTCTTTATTGTCAAGGGCATATCGCCTTAGCACGTCTGAAGCTTTCAATGCATCCTTTCCGGAAACTACCTGGTCATCAGGTTGTTGTTCGCCGTCATCAGTTGAAATTTCAATTTCCTGCTTCCATTGAAATTGTATTTGTTTCTGTATAAACACTTTCATCTTTGGCCACGTTTCTTTAGAAGACACATCCTCGACATTTGTCCTTATTAACAAAGGTAGTAGATGTTCCGTACTTACTTCTTCCATAGCGTCCATTTCTTGAAAGAGTTAGGGACACACGTTCCTGGTATGTTTTGTATTGCTTCCTTAGTTCAATAAATAACATCCAGATAATTGACCGTTTTACCTACTTCGGAAGCATTACCCGTATTTTCAAGAGACGCGACTAAACGCTGATGACTTTTAAAACATTTAAGGTCGTAGTCTGGTAGCTTGCACGTTTTTAATGCTAATGGCGGAAATTTTCTTTAAGGGGCAAAAAAAAACTCAATCGATTTGATTTTTTAATATGTTATTAATAGTATCTAAGAGTGTACAAAAAAATGTTTTTTTTTAAATATTTTTTTGTATAGTTTTCTAGCACTCAAGCAAGCATCTCAACAAAAGATAGGTGGCTGGCCGTGGTGATTTCGCCGCTTGAAGACATCTTAAATAAAAAAGTCAACAAAATTATTGTTCTGTAAGGTTGTCATTCTGGATAAGATTTAACAATTTTGTTGAAAAATAACAAAATGGGGGGCTTCGAAGAAAAGGGGAATCGGGCTGTAAAATGCAAAATTAGGGACAAAAAAAAAGATCCTAGTTCCTGCGAGAGCTATTAATGAGTAGAATAACATATCCAAATTTCAGCCCAATCGGTTGGATAGAATTTTTTTTTTACCCCGGCTGACCGTAAAAACGTTGTATCGAGAAAAATCCTTTTAAAGTTTCCTTTTCAATCCATTTTTTACGCTCTTCGAAAATGAGTAACGTACGTACACTGACCAATCGTTTTAAATTTCGATATAACTGAGCTCCAAAATAAATGTATGTGAAGAAACAGGTAAAACTTTTAGAATACACAAAGTTATCCGACGCTCGAAGCAGCTATAATGGTAATGGTAATTGAAACAGAGCGATTTTAATGCTTTAGCAATAAACAATGGCTTTTCAAAAGGTCCGTCATCAAAAGTGCAAAGGAGCAATGTAAGCCTTTCTTTTGATTCCTTTCCATTTTTGCACTTTTCATTTTCTAATAACAATGTTTTATTTGGAAGGGCTCGAAAAAACAACGCCATTTCGTCACAGTTGGCTATATCTTTTATGTCAAAATCTTTGACAATATCTAGCAATTTTGTATTCCAGTCATCTACTGTAGATTGTGGAACGTTTTTAGATTCTCCACGTATTGTAGAGAATTTTATGTTATGGCGAGTTCGGAAGCTTTCAAGCCAACCATTTGAAGCCTTAAGCCTAGTATAGAGTTCGAGCAAAGTAAAATTTAACGTGTTCTCCAAAAATTTCACATTAAAATCGCTAGTAAAATTTTGACATATAATAATTTGGAGAAAACAACGTGACAAATGTTAAAAAATGTTATCGCTGAAAAACTTCAAATTGTTTATGAAGATTAGATAAACATTTTTAAAATTAACAATTAAAAATGGACTTAATTAATCTAAAACTTATCAAAAGAAATTAAATCATTCAAAAAATTAACAAAAACAATATGAAAATTGCCAAGAAATTAAAAAAAAAGAAAAACAATCCGAAAATTGTCATAAATACGGGAAATGTCATGCGCATTAAAATGTCCAATAAAGTAAGTGGAAACATGCAAAGCGCCATCTATCTTAAAATAGAGAAATATTCACTTTTTACCAGTGAACTCCGTACTGCACTAGTAAAATCATCAGTAAAATTTTTGCTTGCGATTTTACCAGAGCTAAAATTTGTATGGAACTGTCACATTTTACTCGGAGTCGATACTAGGCTTTAGAGTTGGCATTATTTAATGATTTGGAAATTTCCCTTGCCCAATATTGGTATGTTTTTGGTACGGGCTGTAGTGATCCTTTGGAAAACCATGTGGTTAATTCTTTCAATCCCACTTGCCTTGCGTTTCCTCATAATCAAATCATTTTGCGTTGACACCCATTTGTCTGTAATTTCACTTCTGTTCTTCAAAATGTTGTAGATTTAAGTTTTAATTCCTGCAAATTTAAGCATTCCGTGTTCACGATTCAAAGATTCCGCCTTATTTAGGTCAGTATCCATATAATCTCAGTCTTAAATTTTATGGGACCAGCGACTCTGTTCGCCTTAAACAGGTTTCCGCTTTATCCAGATTTTACTGTATTTATTGAGTGATGTCGCTCTTAAAAGGCTACATCCTTCCCGTGTTCGCAAAGACAATTCCGGATACCTTTTGCGGAAATTCAGCATCCAATATTTCCACGCAACCTTTTCAATTTGCCACTTCTCTGGAGTTTTGGTATTTGGACATTTAAATAAAGGCAATTCATAAAATATTTTTGAACATGTCAGAAAAGATAGTCGAGTAGCGACTTTTCTTGTACATCCATATATACTTGATGTAAATTATAATTTGGCGTATAAAGCATAATCCCGTCCTTAGTTTTAATCCAGTATCTTCTTAAAGTAGTTAAAGTGCTTCTTTCATGTCCTTTTCAGAACATTTTTCAATAATGCGTCCCATAATGAAAAAAAAAATATTTCAGAAGAAAATGAAAAAAACTTCGACGGAAAATATTAAAAATTTACAACAGTGAATCAAGTTCACTGTCGGATGCTTCGGATCGGTTCACTGTTAGGCTCTATCTATTTTAACAATGCAACATATAATCTGACGCCCTAAGAAACATTTATCTATGAAAGAACCAATCAAAAGATGCTTAATTAAAACACAAAAACTTATGCATACAAATTACTACATACTCAATTTTACAATGAAATGTCAAAATACATAAACCACGATCTAACACTGCAAGAGAAAACCAGAAACTAAAATAAAAGAAGCGGTACTGTTACAAAAAAGTATTGCCAAATCTAATTATGAATAAGTCGTCGAAATTTTTTTGGCTATGGTTCACTGTTATAGATATTCTCTCCTACTTGATTGCTCATGAGAGAAAAAATTCTTATTGTTTATGGATCTAATTAATTTAGTTAAATAAATAATACAAATGGTCTTTTCAATAGCTTGCAATAAGATAAATATAATTAGTACATTTGCAGCAAGTTAGGACAGAGCCAGGACTATTCTGAAGTGTTGGATTCTTTTCGGAATTTAAAATGGACCATATTTGGTAAACTAGGCTTAATGAATTCAATAAAGGCAATTACGCAACGGTAGGTATAAGAAATATTGCTAATTGGTGAAGGAACAATAATAGTAATCCAGCGCAAAGAAGGAAAAGAACTATGCCTTAAAAAATCATCAATATCCTAGAAGAACTGTTCAGCTCAATTTGAATTTCCTCTGAAATCTTATACAACAAACTCCTATCGTGACAATTGAGCAACTACCCAAGGAGTCTGTAGTTGGTTATTTAAAAAAACATCTGCTGAATATCGGAAAAGTTTGTACATTGGGGATTTGAATTCCACCTAATGCTTCAGAGTCTTATATCCAACAGAAACTGAGCTTGGGTTCGACTTTACTTTCATGTCTGAAAACTAAGTACTTCCTACAATGGAAAAAGTTATAAAAAAGTTCACTTTAATTTTTTTTTACTTTAATACATAATTTCATTGAATAAAATCCAGTTTTCATTCCAGTTCGACAACGAGCTTAATGCAATCAAAAAGTTTAATCCACAAAGAGCACACTGCTCTGAAAATTGCATATTTTATATTTATGTAAATTTTCTACAATGGTGCAATGTGGAAAAGTGCAAATTTTTTACACTTCACTGATGAAAATTCATTTAATTTTCTTTTTTAATTTGGTTTTATTTTGAAATGCATAGATGATTTTTTATTCGATGAACCGTATCGGATTCAATTTTGCACATTCATTTATATTTCGAATAGATCTGTCAAAAAACAAAAAAAAAACATTCCTATTCATCTTCATAGAGTTCCATGCACCAAAGAATTAATTGTTTTGTGATAAAGTGTATTCTGATGCATAATGAATAAAAATTTGGATTATCTAACTCTGCAGTGCACCCGAGTTAGGTTACCTCACCTTAATTCGCTTAGTACATGAAATAGAGATTCAATTACAAGCCTAGACATGAATAAAATTCAAATATAACCAAATTTCACATTTTCCCAAATTTCCACATTTACCTGTAAAATAAATAGAAAAAAAGTTAAAAAAAAATGTTTATCTGAATTTGGCGTGAGAACGATGATTAGGTAAGCAGTTTTGATATTCAGAATTTAGAATTAAGAAGACAAAAATTCAGTTTTAAGACCGACGTGATTTTGTTCGCCACTAATTAGGAAAGCTTCATTATAGTAAATATATGTTTGTGTATTGTGTGAACAGGGACCAAATTTTGTAATAGTAGTGCACATATATATAGTTTGTTATATATACGTCTACAGTGGAAATTGTGGTTTTATTTTTCGAAATTTATGTGTTTTTTTTTTCCTGTTACCAATCCTAAAAGAAAAAGTTAATTCACGTGGGCATGATAGGCCTAAGTGAAATTTTAATCTAAATATATAAATAAAAATGCTGTTCGATGGTAATCACATCACTTGAGAAAGGCTGGACCGATTTGACTATTTTTTTTTTTTTTTGAATTAATGTTCGTAATAGTCCGAATAAGGTTTTTATGGAAAGAAAAATTTGAATCGGCAACGCTTTCTTGGTGTTGCCCCATACAAAGCTTGGGCTTTTCACTAAACGTTTTGACGTGGAGAGCTCAAATTTTGTGAAGGGCATATAAAAAAAATGTAAATTTAAATTCCAAAATGGAACTACACGGGCAAATCCTTCGTAGGTTAGCCATGCAAAAATTTCGTTTTAAACTATATATGTGGGCACTCGCCGACGCGACGTAGAGAGCTATAATTTGGAGTATCAAAATTTGGTACATGGTGTTTTCACACAGCATGGTATATAAAATTTCATAAATGGACTAAATCCGGTTACCCCTTCGTAGTGTTGCCATACAAAACCTTTGCTTTTCACTATATACCTGGAAGCTGCCTGAGAAGGCATCGCTGTGGTAAGGTCATATTTTCTACACGGCGTTTTCATAAAAATTGCAAATACAGGTCCAAAAGTGGAACAAATCGGGCAACCCTCTCATGGTGTTGGCGTACAAAACTTTAGTTTTACACGGACCTATTTTAAAAAAACGGAAAATTTAAGTTCTAAAATAGGACCAATCGGGCAACTTCTTCGTAAGGTTGCTATACAAAAATTTTATTACATTATTTATTACATTAGCTGTGTTCTTTTGTGTCCGCAGAACAGAGCAGAACAGAGCAGAATAAAAGATACACAAAAGAACGCCTCATACATTTTCATAGAAGATGTATAAATGAAGCGAACACTACAAATAGTTCGCTTCAATCTACAGAATAATTTGTTCTCTCCAGTATTTGGGGATTCTAGAACAAGGTACACAAAAGAGCACAGCTTATATGTTTGGGAACTGCCTGAGAGCACATCGACGTGCAGTTGACGCTACACTCTGCCACGCATATGAACGTATGCACACACACGCACACACACGCACGCACGACCGCACACACTCGCTCGCACAAGCGCGAACACAGCCACACGCGCACACAATAACGCACAGAGTGAAATGCTAAAGTCCGGAATCACACGATCGAGTCAGATGATAGCTTAGATATTATGCATCTCTAATTACCCCACCACACCCATCTAGGCATCTATATTATCACCGGTCAGGCAGCCCTAGTCGAATATAAAAATTGGACCGTTTGAAGTAATGTTTCCACATCTCGCGTAGTTTAAAGAATTTCTAACAGAGAGTGTTAAGGACCAAAGAGGACCCACGTGTCAGCTACTACTGATACGAGCTACTCAAGAAGAAACTGTACTTTTTGCATCAAAGCATAGACAAGTCGTTACTTACGTGGCAAGTGCAACAAGTAAGTACAACTGTTTTCAACACGCTCATTATATTTGTCCACAGTATTCCGGAAATATTGAAGCAAATATAGATTATGATGACGTGTGGTGTTAAAGAGATGTTGGTTTTTTATGAGGTATATACTGTTATGATTACTAGCTATCAAGTTTGAGTTCAAGAAATAATTTGGAGATTGCAAATTGTCTTATTTAAAAAAATATCCTTGCACATTTTCAAATCGAAATGGTACATACGTGAAAATATTGCTTCTTATATAACCGTTTGCTCATGCTTTTGGGATCTCTTGTGTGTCATAGGATATTTCCAAATTATCATAAATCAGTCCAGTTGAAAAATCTTGAAAAATATAGGTTTATCTTGCTAACATGTATTTAGTGCTGTCGAAATTTAGAAAAATGCATACAAGCAATATTAAAATTGGATGGATGGATGGATTAAAGCGACATAGGGATCTAGACTGGATCCCTTGAATGTACACCACAATGAGGTCCATTATTCAGAATCCAGACTTATGAGCAATGGCTCATAAGTACCAACTGGACCCTCTAATAAAATTCAGTATTGGCCCTCAACTGTGCTTATGAGCTTCATGCAGTTTTTCCAGGAGGCGTGATCCAAGGAATCTGTAACACTTTCCATACAGACCCGGACAATGGCAAAGAAAATGAGTCACCGTTTTCGGATTCCTTTGCACAACCTCTGCATACCAGATTGTTAACAAGCCGCAACCTATGTAAGTGAGCCCTGAGAAGAGAGTTTTCAATGAGAATTGACACTAGAGCTCTTAAGCTTCACTCGTTTAATCCCAATAACTTGTTTCTTACGTCTGAGTGGGTTCTGCTACACTGCTCCTTTATACTTCTACCAGAAGTGTAATCTCACTAAAGGCAACAGTATAGGCAGGTGGCCCAGACCGAGATTCAGGGTGTTTTGATGCGAACTCAATTGCGGAGGAGAATGCCTCCAAGGTTGCACTAAGCCGAACAAGTTCATCCACCTTTTCATTCCCGCTAGTTCTGCAATGACCTGGCACCCAAAGCACCAGTACCCTGTTGTTGTTGGAACGGGAATTCAGGATGGTTTTACATTCCAATATAAGTTTGGAGGTTGTAAAAGGCTTGAACAAGACCTTTTGCAGCTGCTTGGCTGTCCAAGCAGATTGCAATCTCCTTGTTCTCAGTATCTGTCTTAAGGTCATATCTTCCCGCTTCAAGGATGGCCTTGACTTCTGCCTGGAAAACTGTGAAATGGCTTTCAAGGTGTATGCCAATTTCCATGTGAGGCTCCTCAAAAAACGCCTGTTCCGTTGTTTTCTTCCGATTTCGAGCCGTCTGTATATATGATAAGGTTTGTCAATAGTTGAAGCATGGAATGCGATACTCATTCTGCGGTATGTGAAGTTCTCGATTTAAAGTTGGTTTTCAACATAGCCTCGAGGAGGTGATAGCACCCCTGTTCATGTCAGGCACCATGGATTGCAAGAGTTCAAAGATCGATTTATGTGGAACTTTTGTACCAGTGTGAATCCAGCTCCGATTGAAATTCAGTTTAAGATTACCGATACATGCAAAAAAAAAAACAAAAAACAAAAAATGCTTGTAATATGAATACCGCTGTGAATATAAAAAACAAAACATTGGAAATATCTCTGGAATTGATGAAAGTTATTATCAATCTTGAACACTTTGAAAAATTAAAAGAAATTTTCACATGTTTAATCGTATTAATCTAATCTCAATAGAGTATCCAAGCCGTTAAACTTTAAGAAAAGCTAAGCAATCGCTTGCATGTTAAATATGGTGTACCACAGGGAATTGTTTCAGGACCGATACTATTTCTTATTTATATTAAAAAATTATATGGACATGAAGAGCATAGATTTAGTGTACATAAAAGGAATAGTTTTAATATTCTTGTATTTTGTTATATCCTAATAATATAAAATCGCTTTGATTGACTTTTAGACAATGCATCATCAGTCTCCTTTAGTCCCTCAATAGATACAGGGCGGAAAGGATTGCTCTCCTTCTGCCGCTGTTTTTTGTGACAAGTTATAATACTCTCCATGATCTTCTAGTTGATGCTGCTTCTGTGAGAATAGTACTCCTCCGTAAGGTTCCCTCTCTACCTATACGACGGGTTTCTTGCAAGTTCTAGTTCGTGGCCTACTTTGCGATGTTATTTTTGTAACATCGTGATGGCTGGCTAATCCAATTTCGAGCCCTTCTTCATATTTTTTCCTCGATCCTGTCCAGGCTTGAGAGCCTTGAAAGCTCTTCGTTGGAGACACGATCTTTCCAACGAATTCTTAGGATTCGGCGAAGACACCCATTGACAAAGGCTTGCAATCTGCGAGTTATGAATTGATTATGACTTTCCAGGACTCGCAAACATATAGCTATAGCAGTACTATTTTCATATTGGAGTTGAATAGGTGTAACCTTGTTTTAATGGAGATTTCGTTAGAGTTCTACATTCGGGACAGCTGGGAAAACTCTCTCCTCGATTTCTTTATATGGGTGTTGACGTTCTTATTTTGTAACCACCAAATTTGGTAATTTGTTTTGCGTGTTATAAAAAACAAATAAAAGTTTAAGAATGTAATGATACAGCCGATGAGATCCCCGTCGGCTTGTTATTGTTAAGAATGTGTCCATTCTTCTCGGTTCCGAGGGTAATACGAAGAGGTTTAGATTTTATGAGTTTATGATAGGCACATCGCAAAAGGGAAAGTATTTATTAGTTCTGGATAGAGATTCTTTCAAGAGAAGTAGTTAGAAACAAGACAAGGAGTCCACGTACCTACATGAGTGCGCATTTAGATGTATATAATTACGTCCAGGAAATATTGTTAGGAAAAACTAGGTAATTAGCTTGGCGCCGTAAGTAGTGAGGATCAGTGATGAACTGTAGCTCGATGAGAGATTCAGATTACATACGGGCTAGGAATCGAGTTGATGTCGTGGCGATTTTTAAAGGCAATTTTTCTTCTTTTTTTAATAAGCGTGTTATAATAAATAAAAATAAAATAATAATTTTTGCCCATATGCTTCCTTTTTATTTATTTATTTATTCAGATATGTCTACCGATATAATTTATTTTACAGACCACCATATTGAATTTACAACAGCACACTTCAGTAAAGTTCTACTGAACGTGGATAAGCCAAATTATTATATCGAAATGTTAAATGTAATTTGCTTGCTTAATGATACAATCCTAAAATTAATGACTAAAATTCTTTAAATTTTTCTCTATGCATTGTAAAATCGTTAAATACAAAAATTGAATTAAAGTGTAAAATACAATTTGAAAAAGCTCAGTTCATTCTATGTGTGTGGACCATACAGAAAATTTAGTCAACGAATTCGTTTCTCAGGTACATAGAAGCAAATTAATGACAAAAGTTCAGACGATTTTATTCTAGATATGAGATAAAATATCTCTTGCAAAAGTAGCACAGTTTGTGGCTGTATTTTCCATGAGCTACAAACACCGCCCTTGTGTTAGTAATCGCGACAAAACATTTGTAGGGATCTGTAAATGCGAATGGGAATCACTTTGAGCATTTGAAAGGGTTATAAAAAAGTCGTTTATACTCTAATTTATACGAAAGAGAAAAAATTAAAAGAACTGAAGTAAGTCTGCCTTTGTTTTTGTAAGATCCGATATGTCGATGAGCACTTTTTTGCATTTAAAGTAATATTTAAAAATTATTCTTACCGTCGTCCGTTCCAATGTAATTTTTTAAGTTTTATTGTCCGTCCGTCTTTATTGTCAAATAGTTAATATTGTTGTTGTTAAATCTTAAGCTCTAAGAGAGCACCTTTATTGTCCATCAATTGTGATTATTATTATTCAGGTTCCTGCCCCGAAGTGGGTACTACATCCATTAGAAGATCTCAATTGAGATATTTAGAAGCAACGTCGAATTCCACACAAGAAACAACTTGAGTTCTACTCACTTGTTAAAGATGCTCAGGCATTCGACTACAAGTAACATCGTGAGTTCTCCTCACATTAAATGAGATTCGGGCATTCACTTCAACAGGCAGATACTTATTCGAGAGTTTTGAGTATTACACTTCAAGTAATAGGAACCTATTGAAGATGTGCGTTGGCGTCAAACATTGCCCCATATTATCCTAAAAGTTCACTTCCCGTCTGAGCTCAAGAATTGATATAAACCCAAAAGCAAATATCTTAAATGGGAACATGAAATATTGTCACGGCTATAATTTGATTTATATAAAGCAAAACGAATAAACGACTTCTGAACAGACTCGATGCGATTAATGTGAACATCCTCAAAGGATGCGTATTCAAGAACAGATCTAACAAGCGAATAATACAAAACTTTTAGTGTTACTAAATCATTAAAATCTGTAGAATTGTGCTTCAAGAAGCCTACGTTGCGGAATGTTTTAGAAACAATTAGTTCAATATGTGGAATTAAAGATAGTTTTGGATCAAGTATTACTTCTGGGTCTTCAATAGAAGTAAGAATATAGTTGATCGTGAAACTGAATCGAAATACATAGAATTTTCTGTTAAAACTCATAATTTTGCATTTAGAAATATTCAGTTTGAAGTGAGAAACAGTCAGTCAAGGAATCGGGTTTTGCATAAAGTTTAAAATCACCAGGAAACAATAAATTCTTGGCACAGTACAAATTCTTAACTATGTCTTAATGAAGAGCAGAAAAAAAGTAAGGGTTCTAAATGACAGCCTTGAAGAACACCGTAAGTAACAGAAATGACTCCTATAAATAAGACTTACTTATGGGTGCTGAACCCTAATAAGTCAGCGGGGGTCAAATTGACCTTATTTTTTTCCAAACTTCTGGTGGAGTCCCTTAATCATGCAAAAAGGCGTTGGGCCGTCTAATCAACTATACTTCTGTGCTCCTAGCGTGAGGAATCATCAGTGTTCGTCTGGCGTTTCAAGTTCAAATTAGGCCTAAAAAATCGTGTGGTCTTAGTGACCCCGTGTAACCCAAGTGAATTTTGGACCAAAAGATATTTTTTTTTATGCTGATTATAAAAATTAAAAATTCTGTAACGTAAGTATGAAATTGCAAGTGAAATGATGTTTTTCGGTGCAGTCGTTATATCTTTACGCTTAAAATAAGCGCAGTATTTATTATTAGAACAAAATGAAAAATTCTGTTTCCATCCACTGGAATAACGCTGCTCTTCTATACTTCTTCTGTCTTCATCTTACCCGCATTCTACGAAGACTGCTGATGGAAAGTCAGATATTATATTGCATTACAATGGAACTGAAGGGGGTAAACATAAAAACAACCTGTTGGCCGATGCGGATATTTTATGGTATGTTGGACGATGCTGTTTTGAATGCGCGAATTCTTCTTTCTTAGATCTTTCCAAAATATAAAAGTAGGCTTTCAGGATTGTCGACGCAAATTATCTTTAGAATTAGTACGGCCGCATTTGGAAAATGGACTCACGAGGCTTGTGATTGAATTTAAAGTATGGAATCATGATGATTTTGAAAAAATATGTTCCCGCTAATGATGAAAGACAATACCAAACGCCAACTTTGTCAAATTAGTAAAAGAGCCAAGGATAAAAAAACGATATACATTTCTCCATCTTGTAAACGTCCAATATGCAGCGAACATGTGCATTAAGTCTGTGGGTGAAAATTGAAAAAAAAAAATTATTTCTGCTCTATTATTTTATATTTTCATATTAAAAAAAAAAGAATGTTTTGCAAATAATTATTATTGCTCCATTTATATTGATTCTTCATGCGACATGAAGACTATTTTTATTTGACATTTTTTGCACTTTCGATCTTCAAAAGATATACACACTTTTTGAGACGGGCAATGTTGGAATGATTTTTGTATTAAAATATCAAGTTTGAAGAATGAATTCTTCGTGTCGTATTCACCAAGCCATTTAATTGAAATTTAATATAATTTCTGTTTTAGTACTCCCGTTAGAAAGAGTTGGGACCCCCTTGAATTAAAATTAAGGATATATATGCGTTGTTATAACATAAAATAACCCAAATTAGATTTTAATTTAATTTTAAATGTGCCCTAGCCCTTTCTTGCAGGAGTACTAAATCACAAATTAAATTAAATTTCTGTTAAATGGCTTGGTGAATACGGCCCTTTCAGTTTTTTTTTGCAAAAAAAAAAAAAAGCTGTTTTCCTTCTCTTTACTTTACTAAACAATTAATTTTAATTAAAAAGACAATAAAATCTCCTTTCGGGAATCTTAAGCAATACCAAAATATTTTTTTAATAATTTAGAACTAATTGTTGAAGTTTGAGAGCACTTTTTGAAAGCTAGGGTCACATTGACCCTGTGTGACCATAATGCGATTCTACTGAAATGTGTCCAATTAGGCTTAAATAAGAATGAATTAACTACAAGAATAATGAAAACCAATACATTGCAGTTTCTAAACTAAAAGCGGAATATTAACCCTATATAATGCCTCAGCAATTTCAACATAACCTTTATCTACCTTGGCATCTTCTTCAATTGAATTAATTGCAAAATTGGAAAATATTTCTAAATAAGTGGGACAAGATTTTTCAGCGCAAAAACAATATTGGTGGGAAACTGTAAGCGCGTTTACAATAAAACTAACTTTAATATCCACTAAAAAATGCAATAATGTCGAAACCTTATTCATTACAGATACTCTACAACAATTCGTTATAACTTTTTTTTTTAGCTCGGATTTATAATTTTGTGTGATAAAAGAAAGAAAATAGAGATTAAAAATTAGGTAAATAAGGTGGAAGCGATGTATTGTAATGATTGAAATTTGAGTGGCAAATGTAATTAGTATCATGTCTAGTACTTAAACTAAGATTACATAATGCCTTAAAGACATCGTCATAATCCAGCGATAAGAACCCAATGTTCAGGAGAAACCGGAGAGGTATCTGATTTGTGGCATGGGTACCATAGCCGTTTTGAAAATACTGTGAAAATGATGGGATTTAATATTATTACACTCTAATATATTAGGAAAACCTGAGGATTGACACATATTATTAATATAACATGAAAAAGCATACGACTGTCGGATTTTATACTGGATTCCACCGACCGCACGTATTGTATGTACAAAAATTTATGTAAGAATTCATATAATTTTCTCACACGCTTAGATTAAATAAGCCATTAAGATCAATAGTAGATTAATAGAGCTCATCCGCCTTACGTTTCGTATTCCTTAATTTTGAGAGACCATTATTGAAACATTTTGTGTGCTTATTTAAACACGTACGATTGATAGGAAGGAATTTAAGTAAACCTTCATGGGCCGATTCGATAAATTTGCTTTAGGCTTGCTGAAAATCATGAGATATGCTAATAAAAAAATACCAATTAATATTAGAAAATAACGGGTTTAAATTATCATAATCAACACGAGTAAAATTAAGTGTAAAACTAGAAAGCTGTCTAGTGAAATCATAAAATGACAAATTTAATCTAATTGATTTGTTATGGATATTTTTTGACATATTAACACCGAATATAAAAGTATGTATGACCCGGATCTGTTGCGAGAATTTATCACTCGAAATTTAGTCACAAGCATAGTTCAAAGTTAATATGAAGTATATAGAGTTTGCAATACCTGTCTAATGAATATTCTACCTTGTTCAGTTCTAATACATAGATGTTATCAAGAATCCAAGCAAGGAATACATAAAAATCGAAAATATCAATACCATTTAGGATTTAGTGCCCCTTATTGCAATTTGGTATTTTAATTTCAGAACAAATGGGGCTTCCTTAAGTACCCTGAATAATCTTTTCATGTCTCACTTTCATGCAACATATTTAAACTTTTTTCGCGAACAGTTTTCGTTACTTTAATTGTCATCTTATAGCGCTTTTCTTTTGGTATTAGTGAAACTCGTAAAAAGGGCAGATCTTGAAATTATTTTTGCAAAATACAATACCACAGTCCCTCAAGATGAAAATTACCTATGCAGTTACTCATCTTCAGTATTAAATTATTTTCCCTGCTTTACATAATGTGTATGTACGAGTATATAAAATTATAAACAGTATCCAATTTTTAAGAGCAATTGATCAAGCTTTGTAGTTGAAATTAATAGGATTGGCTCTTACAAATTATTTTCACGGATGCTGTTTAATAATGTTATTTAAAATATTTGTTTACACATTCGTCGATTAGAAACATTAGACTCAATTGGAACAAATTGAATAAACTGCTGTTTTCGTGATAAGTGGTCTGATCTTGCAATATTTATCTCTAATATTCCAATTGGAAAAATTATTTGAAGTCTGTCTGTAGATTTAGATTTTTTCCAGTACATGAGCAACAGATTAATCCTATAAAAATTAAAATTTCTCTTTTTTGTTTTGCTTAGAGTATAATTCTATGTCAAATCCTATTTTTCTTTGCATCATTATGGCTGATTTATTTATTTTAGTTAGTAATTTCAGTTTCTTCTGAATTACATTTACATGATTTTAAAACTGGCTGTAAGAAAAATTATTCATCGCGGGAGTCCTGTTCAGTGTACCTGAAAATGGAATATTCACTAGTGAAGAAATGTAGACTATATTTGGCGAATTTCTGGGCTCTACTCGCTTAGATATTATTTACTTATCCACAAATAATTAACACACCTGAAAATTGTATATGTAATTGAAATCCTTAATAAGAATAAAAAAAAATGTTTACTGAACCTACTGATAAAGTCATTTGCATTATAATTTTGCTCCTCTTTAACTTTACTACTTAAAACATGGACAAAACTAAGATTAAAAAACAAAAAAATAAGAAATACCACCAAAGCCGGGGATTCACCCAATTCCTTTAAATTTAGGAGAGTTGAGCTGATGCAATTTTTCTTTGTAAATTTTTTATAGGTCAATAACTGCAGAGCTCTTTTTCGATAATTGGATAAAAGTGGAAATATGCTTAAATTTGTTTTCTGAATTTAGGTAAATTCCTCTTACACTGCTCAAGTCATATTGCTTATAGATAGATCACATGATCAGGAAATTGCACGAAGTCTTAATTAATAAATAATCCAGGATATTTCCCCCCAAATTTGATAGATCAGATCCTTATTTGTCATTTTGGAGCTGGTCTGTGTTCATAGTGGCTTAATTCATGATGATGGCCACTTTGTTTCTTTTCTTTTGCGCCCATCGAGACATTTTTTTTTGTACTGTACTGGTAATTTTTTCTCGAAGATTTTCGGCAACTGTTTTTGTCGGATTTCGACTTTTAACATTCCCTACGATGAAGTTGTATTCCCTGCCACTGCCTAATATCGTTTTCGAACATCTTCCTAGTTATTTGTTCGTAAATTTTTGTTTTCATAGGGACAGATTGTCATCTACAGCAGACCGTCGTATTTATCATAAGAAGTGAAACTGTTAGTCGCAGTATCTATGGTTTGCATACTACCGGCTAAGCTCCTCATTGTATGCTCTTCCACCTTATCTTTGAAGTTATTAGGGCCCCCTTATTAAATATATTTTAGGCTTTTCTCGATTATGCCATTCAGAATATGCAAAGGGTTCCATTATTTACCTTCTGTAGACTTATTTAAGACATAACTAACAACCAAACATTGAACTAAATATAAGAATTATACTAAAAAACGGAAATTGCTAAGATTTTTTAATAAAATCCCCAAATTTATATTTCATTAAAGGAGACCAGAGAAAATTTCTAATCGCAAACTAAGAGAATCGGAATTTTGTGTGCTTCTTAACTTATATAGGTACTGTAGTTGTGCCCTATATATTAAAAATTTTAACTGCCTATTCTGAACTGGAATTCTCATAATTTTAGATAGTACCTACTTGTTACAAAGATGCTCCCGGCAGTTATGAGTTACGGTAGGTAGTACAAATATCAGATTCGAAAAAAAAAAAATGATATGGATTCTTGGCATTGCCGCCATTAGACCGCGTGTTATCAAGTTCGAATATTTTATCCTCGTTTTATTTTGTCGGTGATGTAAAACTCACATTAAAGAGGAATTTAATGAGACCATATCCGGTGATTAATGACACGGAGCTTTTCAATTATCATCTTTGAAATGCAGGAAAAACCATTAATTTTTTTTTTTTATAATGAGTGCAGGAGTTGGAGGATATTAATGAAAACGTTCCTTTGTTATCCTAAAAATACACATAAAATTGTCAAAGCAATTTATGTTTTTTTTTTTTTTATATATATTATTTCGTGCTAAACTTCAGTCCTACTAATTACATGGATCATTACGAAAATGGTACTGTGATCTGCGGGTTTTGAAAAAAAAAAGGAAATAGAAACTCTACAATCTCATCAATATAGCATGCGAAGTAATTCAAGATGATACGTCTTTAAATTTATACTTAGACACTTTAAAAAATTATTTAATTGAAAAATTTGTCATGTTGTAGCTACTAAAAAAAACAATACTTAAATATGCACCGTGTACGCAATGGAGAGGAAACATTTTCGGTGAGGTCGACATAAGCCACAAATTTTTCAAAAAACCCCACCCAGGTTTTTGTGAGTTTTGTACTTTTTTACTTATTATGCACCCTATAAAGATAATTTATGTGTGAAATGATAGCAAATATTTCAGGGTTTATTAAAAATAGCGAGCCATCCACACAATCAAAGTGAAAAAATTGGAAAACATTTCACATTTTTTTCACATTGTTCCTTGTTTCTCGTCAAAATGCATGATAAACAAAGCATTTCTATGAACGATTCAGAAACCCCGCAATGCTATCTTTCAATTGCACCTACCTCCCAAATGACACATTTTACTACCGCCCCCAGCCAACATGTAGAACAATTTTTGGCTTATCTTGATGATAGTCATTATCCCGTTTAAAATTTGCCTCTCCATCTGGGACACGTAAATGAAATCCGACAGTTATATCCCAGAAAACTTATCTATGGCCATAGCTGGTATGACATACTACAGGCCTTAAGCATCTTTCCCCGAAATATTTAGGAAATATTAAATACGTACTGAGTACAAGAAACGTAAAAACATTTTTCTGTTGCAATCGTATTATGAAAATAATTAAATTTTCCTAGCTTACTTGCATTTTGAATTTGAAAATCCGCAAAAAATTACTTTATTTGCTCTTAGATATTTTATTTCCAACTAATTTGCAAAGAACTTCTCGAATGGAAAATCTTTAAACTGCCGGCAAATTTAAATTTCGAGGGTGCGATTCCGCACTAATTTTTAAATGTTTGCACAATAAAATCTAATTTCCTTTGTGCAATTCGAAATCCAATTTCCTTGAAGGTGATGTAGTCTCTACATATGAATCTGTGTATTTTCTTCATAAACTAATTATAAGGATATTCTGCAATTTGCTTTTCATAAAATCCTTTCTCAATAAACAAATCTTGAAAATTTCTACATTAGTAGATATACTAAAATAAATACTTAAAATTTATTTTCCTTATCCTTAGCCGACTTGTCTTTAACTTTTTATTGACTACCTACTTCATAAAAACGTAAAGTTTTCGTTAAATTTGTAAAAACTCCATTCCATTGGAACCTGGTGGTCCTTGTGTTTATTGAGTTGATGTGTCCGAGTTTAATATTGGCAGTACTGTCGCTTTCGAATATTCGCTTCAAATTTCGTGGCGACCTTCAAAATTTAACGTGAACTGTTTATTGATTGCTTCTATGATTTTTCTATAAATCAGAGGCTCCAATTGTAATTTGCATTTCAGTATAGCCGTGATTTGATGATAAAAATAATTAAGAAATCGCACCAAGAATTTTGAGAGTCAGTTAACAATCAGGCTAATCTTATTGGTCTTAACAAAACACAATCAAACGCTCTTATAAAAGAATGTGTACAGGATAAGCTAGAATTGGTCAAAGACCCATTCTTATAAGCCCTTATGTAATTTCGAATTGCCACCCCTCTGTGTGCAAGTTTGATTATTAAAGTGCTTTGTTGCATCTATTTCTAGAACAGTTCTTCGAACAGTAAAAATGATTATAACCACCTTCATCGGACTTTATGTTCTATAGAACTTTTCTGTCGAATAAAAACATCTAAGACTGATCATTTCATAGTATACGATTCAGGGGCGGATCTAGTATTGAAATTAGGAAAATTTAGGAAAAACACCATCAAATGAAATGGGGCACCACTTTTCCAGCGCCATAAGCCGCTTTGTTTAACCACCGCAGTACTGTAGTGAGGTACTAGGAAGGTTTCGGCATTAAGCGGGGTGTCATTTTTTAAAATAATTTTTTTACAAAAAGTCATTTTTTAATAGAATAGTTTTTTAGTGTGCAAATTGCAGGAGTCATTCAAATCGAGCTTCTGAAACATTATTTTTAACACTGAAAAAGCCATTGGCAGGAAGTTGAAAGTGATTTTAATAAAACCTTTCGAATTTCTGTTGAGTATCTATGAATAAATTGCCTTTGGTAAAACACTTTTTATCACTAATTAACGCAAATAATTAATTTAGAAACATTTATTTCGACGAATCCACTTATTTATTTGTTGTTTACAGTCTACTCTTAGTTGGTACTTCGTGCTTAGACGGAAAGAGAACCCTATATAGAGCTGACCCCACTTTCTACAGTGTATTTCTATGGACGTAGTCAGTCCATATTATATATGTCAGTGTTTTACATAAGAATCCTGCAAACAATTGAGTCAAATTCAGCCGTAGCGAAATGATTTCGGCATACAGGAAACGCTCGTAACTATAAATCTCTTCGATTTTTTTTTTTTTACCAAAAATGACGTTTTCAAGCATACTGAAATTTCTGAGAATTCGAAATAGATCCACTGCTATTGTACCTCGAAATTTGTTCGATTCGTTATAGACGAAGTTACGATGAAATTGTTCTTCGTCGGCATTCCATGTTGAGATATTATCGAGTGAAGTGCAAAGTGAGCTACGGTGAGTATTTATTATTTACTTTTTCGATATCGTATTTACTTGGTATTTGCAAAGCGCTTTACAAAGAAAGTCGATAGCAGATCGTAATATTAAAAAAACGAAAATCGAATCCAAAACGAACTACCAATACATACAAGAATTTCGAAAGAAATTCGAACTAGCGAACAACTGTCGGGTCGTCAATACGATTCGATATCATGTTCCGTTTTTTCTCCTGCAATTCTCAAGCACGTAGCAAGTGTATTCGATCTCGAAGCTTAACTTCATCTAGTCTACGTCGGATTCGATTTGATTTTTAACCGCAATGTTTGCAGGGAATGTTGCAAATATTTTAGAATTTTGGGAGTTAGGACAAGTTAGGGCTCTAATCTGGTAATGAGGGAGTGTGTTTCGTGGCTCAGGAAGTGTTTGTGGAGGGTTTTGGATCACCCAAGTTGGAGTCCCAAACTCAAATTCTAAGAGAAACCTATACAGATACATCACATGCTTGCAATCATATTCATTGAAATAAATCTTCGAATAAAAATATTTTGTATAATTTTTTGATGTTGAATTATATAAATAAAAAAATATGTATTTTCAAATAACTCAATTAATTAAATATTTTTTACTTTAGGGAGGGGGGGGGGGGCATGACCCCCCCCCCTCTCGGATCACTCTCTAGATCCACACTGATACGTCTACAATTTCATTTTTTGAAGGCGTTACCAGATTTAGCATTTCTATTAGAATGTCGTGTACAAAATTAAAGCTCTCTACGTCGATCAATTTTCAGGTAATAATCCAAAACCGAATTGGCAGAAAATTGTTTTCAAATCACTTTCTCATCGTCCAAATGTAATATAACCATTTCCGCCATGGACATCACGTTATCTGAATTTTTATAATTTTCAAATCTGGAAGCCCTCCACCGCACTCCACGATTAATGATGGACAATTAATTTACATGAAAAACTTTTAGAGTGGGGTGTAATCGTCCCAAAAACCTTAATTCACCCATGGAGAACACCAGACCCATTATTGCACTCATCTCTCTAGCTATTAGTACACCCTATAGATTTCATCTTGGATATAAACATTAGATTTTATTTTTGGAACTTACACCATGGATTTACAGTACCCGTAACATTATTAATTTATTCTGTATTCTAATGAAAAGCAATACTCGAACGGATACCATACATTCGTCCAGTCCATAGCTAAACGAATTTCAGTTAGGGCCCCTTTGACACCCACCGATGGCCTAGTCATTCCCACTGATAACATCTAAAACCATTGGGATACTGTGCATAATATGCGAGTGGTATTTCTTTGGCTTGATTCTCACCTAAAACTTCAGCTTAAACCTCAAAGCTTTTTGTCAAGAAATAAATTAATTTCGCCATCTGCTCTTTGTTACATATAGGATTTAATAGAAAATAAATTAGAAAAAAAAAAAACTTCGAAGATGTAATATTGGAATTATTTGTAGTCTATCGGTTTTCAGAAAGCTTTCGTGCTTAGACCAAGATATTGGCTTAAATCCTCTAAAGTATCTTTTGAAGTTTTTGTGTTTTAAGTTAGAGCCACTTAAATGCATATGGGAATAAATTACTACGAAAAGCTTATTACTTTTAAAAAGCATAAGACCCATTAATTATGAAACAACATTGTTTCCCAAGGTTTGTAAAAGGCTCGTGTTCCATTTTCCCACACTTTGCTGAATAATAAAATTAATACATTAAAAATATTTTCCCACCAGAGGCTTTCCTAATTGTGTCTTTCTTCTTCACACAACTTAAGTAAGCTTTTATTCCAATGATAAATGTGTTTCTGGGTTGCTACAACTTTTCCCCTGTATAGAGACATTCTAATGTATACTTTTCCAAAAGTTTAATTTCCTTCTACTTATCCATTACAACAACTTTAACCATTAAACAAAACTTTCTTAAGATAATTGAACCGTTAAGTGGGACAGAAAAAGAAAAAAAAACATTTTCCCCCTTTTATGCTGAACACCATTTATTTAGTTCTGCTTTTTGGGATTAGAAACATAAATAAAATTATAAGACAAAGCTTCGTAAAGCTTTTCTGGTTAGTTTGAAAATAACAAAGGAATCATTCTGAATATTTTGATACGGAAAACTATCTATCTTTGATCTCTAGCCTCTCAGCTATATTAGAATTCACGCGATCTAGATCCTCATACTTTTTGGGAATTTATAATACAAAATATTTTCGCGCTCAAGTAATTTACAGGGTGTTAATGTTATATCCATTGTAATCAGATGAAAAGCGCTTGTTATATAAAAATTTTGAGCCGTAATAAATGTGGCTAAGTACGATTTATAGCATTGAATGAATGTGCAGAAGTGTCAAATTCTTTTTGTACAAAAATTAATTAATTTTTGCATTAATAGATATTTATAAGAAATATTTATTGAACAGCTCTCCTTATTCCCTGCTGATAGTCTGCTGATGGTTGCAGTCTCAAATTTTCAAAGTTCCAAACCAAAATGATAACTGTTATGTTCGACATACTTAATATTTACGCGGTCAAATAGCAGTAACGTCGATAATATTCAACACTAAACAAATGGGCTCGCGTAATTGTTGTGGTGCCTAGTAGTGCACAGCTACGGTATCTAAAGCTATAGGAATCAAGAGCCAACTTGACTTACGATCTCTTATTTTATAATTTATTATCTATTAAGTCCATTCAAGTCTATTTAAATCTGACACTTGACATGATGTAACTTTTAAGGCTTTCGCGGACTGACATTTTTTATCTACGTTTTTCGGATTAGCTGCGCTATAAATAAATTATTAAATGAGTGCTAAATCAAGTACTCACCCCGAACGTTTCGTAGCACATTGAGCGTGGTTAGCGGGTAACTGCCTGAATTGTTATATACAATTTGAGCTACGCAGATTGTACCGGTGCGTATACTATTGCAAACAAACCTAACTCACTACGTCACCTTCTTTTTAAGGAAAGCTTATTTCGGTCAACCCTGAAGATGTGTTAAAGATGAGATTCCATGTTCGTGAAAGCTGGAAACTTTTGTCGCGATTGAAATTTAAGTCGACGTTTTATATCAATCCCCTCACCAATAAGATAAGGAGTGCCGTACGGCTCGCGAACCAGGACTTTTTCCTTTTCAAAATGAATCCAATGATGTTCTTTTATATGGTCCAGCAAATGCTCGCAAATTGCTGATTTTTCCGCTGATTCTTGCTTACAGCATTTATATATCCCTTTAGGCGGATAGCAATATTTCTTTGTGTTTGCACAATATAAGATTAGAGTTTTGCTATGAAAATTCATAGCGAAATAAGTCAATGTGAAATTGACTCAGTTTGCTGCTAAGTCTGCAGCTCGAGAATTAAGTTAAAAAAAAACTCTTTATGCAAACGAAAAATCTTTAAAAAAGAAATTTCATTGCAAAAAGACGGCGTTTCATATAAGCAGGAACCGTATAATCGTCAGTACGGCTTGGTTCCTGCCTGCCGTATACGCCAAACCAAACAGCCAAGCTGACCTTATATATAGACTTAAAATAAATTTTAAGTGTGAATTATATGCCTAGCAAGATTTAGCCCTATGCGGGACTAGCATTTCATAGAGTTTTGCTATGAAAATTCATAGCGAAATAAGTCACTATGAAATTGACTCAGTTTGCTGCTAAGTCTGCAGCTCGAGAATTAAGTTAAAAAAAAACTCTTTATGCAAACGAAAAATCTTTAAAACAGAAATTTATTTTAAGTCTATATATGAGGTCAGCTTGGCTGTTTGCTTTGGCGTATACGGCAGGCAGGAAACAAGCCGTACTGACGATTATAGGGTTCCTGCTTATATGAAACGCCCTCTTTTTGCAATGAAATTTCTTTTTTAAAGATTTTTCGTTTGCATAAAGAGTTTTTTTTTTTAACTCAATATAAGATTACCTACAGCTATAAGGGACTGCGTATAAGTTTTGTGTTTAGAGTGGGAAACGATCGTTTGCTGATTACAGGTGCTTTATCAACTTCTTGTTTGGTACAGAGAAGGATTTCAAACCGTCTTGCTCTAAAAATTTTCCCACTCTATCCGTGGTGCCTTTAACATAACGCAGGAAGGCTCTCTTGTGGTTTAATTACTTCTGGTTTCTGTCCATTTCCCTTGACAATATAGTCTTCAAAGTCCGTTGTTTTCGTGTATTCAATGTCCGCTGTGTAGCAGTATATATGTCACAGGAATATTTTTATGGCGTCGCATATTGTCGCTCATTTAAATCTGAATAATTTAAAATAACATGACAACGTCGAGTAGAATTCCTACCCTATACAGGCATATATGTATGCACGGTAACTGCAGCTTAAAATTAGGATACGGATTTGGTAATTTCCGGATAAACGGATCTGGCGACAATCCGATTCCTGAAAACCGGATAATCGTAATTCTGGTATACAGATTCAAACTATCCGGAAACCAATAATCAGGATCCAAACTAAGCAAAGAATAATGAAAATTTCCTCATTCCTGCATTGTTTCATTTGGATTTGCTAATATCCGGATACTCAGAGCTGCAGAGTATCCGATTCTTCAAATCCTGATTCCGACTAAACAAAAGAGTTTCAAAATTTTCTCCAGATTGTATTGTGTCATTGCGAAAATGTCATGAATATTATATTTTCCCAATGAAACAATGCAATCTGGTGGATATTTTGAAGCCGTTAGGTTTCATCCATATATTTTGGATCCATATCCAGATAGCTTCAATTCGGATACAGATCCGGATAGTTTGGATTCAGTTACAGATCCGGATAGTTCATATCCGGTTACTAAGTTCCGAATTATCCGGATAGTCGAATTTGATTATTCCCGATAATCCGGATACCATCAACTTTGTGTAGAACCCTTCAATCCAATTGCAACGCCTCCTCTTATCCGTATCAAATTGAACTGGGGCATATGTATTAAAAGAGATGATGTGGGTGTTAAGTGTTGCAGATTATTCCATTTTCATGTTGTTGAATGGCATTTCCCAATGACACATGCAATTTATAGGAAATTTTCTACTTTCTTTACTTAGTCGGGATCTAGATAGTTCTATTTCGAATTGGGAGCCGGATAGCTTTGATTCAGTTACGGATATTTCAGTTCCAGATCACTCAGGCTAAATAATTTTCTTCATTTCGTGAAGTACAAAATCTATTCCAGAGATTACTTAACATATTTGCATATTTTGATCTTTGATATTAATTTGGCTGCTTACTCTGACACATTTAATAAAATTTAATCATATTAGGGCACAAAACCTAAGTAGCACTGAAAATTTTAAAATTAGGCCCGGAAGATTGATGGTAACCCAATCTTCCTGGGATTTGTTGAAATTGAAAACAATGGGTCTAATACAATCCCTAAAATTTTTAACGAATTCTTTTGTACCGCTTTTCTTTAAATTGACTATGAGACTACATAGTTAGTGTGAGATCTGAACTCAAGCGAAGGGACGGGTGCCGGTTGATAAATAGATAACTTGGGGCTTTTTCAATCCAAATATAAAGTTTTTATTCCACAATATAATGCTTACCACTAAACTAGTCCACAACAATTAAAATTCAACTTAAATTTAATAATTCAATTAAAAGCATCATCGCCACCACTGTGGTTCTGTATCTTTCATTTCTGTAAAGAAGAAGAAGAGAATATATCATTAATTTATTCTAAAACAGAATAGGATATTTGGAAGTATACTGCTACGTGTAGGCCTTTGTAGCAAAAAAATGAAAACGATGCGTGTAGCTGCAATGAGAAAGGCTGAAGTGTGTGAGCAGAATTAAACTTCTAATTATGTGTGCGTTGAACTAGAGTTGAAGTATACTGTGCCGTGTAGGCGTAACAAAATAGAAGTTTCTGCCTATACTGCCTGTGTCAACGCGGTAGCAGTAGCAGAATTAGATTTCTTCTCAGATGTGGATGAATGAAGCACAAGTAAATTCCTGCTTAGGTGAGGGGTGGAAATGAAGCAGAAGTAGATTTCTGCAGCCGGAATAAGTTCCTGCTCAGTTGAAGGATGGAAATGAAGTAGAAGTAGATTTCTACAGCAGGCGTAAACTTCTGCTTAGATGGAAGCAAAATTTGGGTTTTATATAATATGGGAAGCTCTGAGTAGATTCTGATGTTTTCAGATTAAATTCTGAAATTGAAATGGGTAATTAGGCTGCGGCTCGTCGCTTTTTTATAGCTGATGTGATCCGATACGTCTCTTTTCCATAATATGTTGCCCTGGCAACGCTTGGTCTCATTGTTTCACTCCATCAAATTCTGGCTGCGGCGAGGACGAAAACATCCGATGTGACGTCATGTCATTTGAGATGACATTTCCAAAACGTAAATAATTCGAGAAAAGTGAGAAAAAGGTAAGTTTTATGACACTTTTAAATTATTATATGTTATTAACATGTTTTTCTTTTATTTTTCAGGTGGAAACGCGTATAGGGCAGCTGTAGGAAGAACCTGAAATGGACGCGGAGTTATATTTAGATAAGAACATATTGTTTTCAATTTGAATAATGATTCTTTGTGGTTTGTTTCTATCTCTTTAGGTCACATTGAATCTTGCAAGCAGAATGTGTAGAAGTACCAGTGTAAGAGGTAATGGAGTTAGTCAGTTGAAAAAGCTCCCATCTATATCTCTGAAGACTATAGACTTTGTGTTTAATGAAACGACTATTACTACTAATATCTATTACTTATTTATTTAGCTTTTATATTCGTATTGGCATTTTTCTAAAACCATGGAAGAATCTTTAACAATTACATATTACCTTACACAAAATACTAGCCACTTAGTTGTCATATATTTCCCAGGTATTCGTAGTCCTATTCTCTGAGGCTATGTAAACTTTCACTGCCGCCTCTTTGTAATAATATTCATCAAATATTGCTTCACTGAAAGTATGCCCATACTACTAGAACTCTGCCTGTACCGATTTCAATAAAGCATCCCACAAAATCAATCATTAAATTCTTATTCATAAGCTGACCACCCTGAGGTTTCCCTCCCTTTTCTTAAAGTTATATTGCTATTTAGCAAGTCAGAGCTGTTCTGAGTATTCTGTCTGCTTAAATTAAGAACACCTGTAGTATTCTCTAGGGTCGTCACCCTTTACTCTTCATTACTTAAATCAATGATGTGGACTTAATTCTGACTAATTCTAAGATTCTTTGTTATGCTGACCACGCCAAATTATTTCGTATATTTTCGGGCGAAAGCGATTGTTTTGATTAAAATCCTGACTAAGCTATTTTCTATATTTGGTGCTAAAAAAAAACGCTACTTACCTTTGAGTTACATCAAATTCACTACCATTTTTCTTTTATCCCCATAGAACTTCGAGTGCAGAGTGGATGGAAATGATTAATTAGTTTCGACATATTCAAAGATTCTCTTTCAGTTATTTTTCGAGCTATATTATAGTAGGGAGGACGTACCATGAATAGAGGCAAATATCATTCTAGAGGTTATTAAAAGATAAATTTTCTGAGTTTAACGTTTGATTTGTTGCCAAGTTTCTTCCTTTGCATTTCGGTTTGAGCAATTTTATAGCATGTATGTCTCAACTGCGTCCCTTTTTGCTCTGTTTACGTCAAATTCAAATAGTTCAAAGTGGGTTTGATAGATTTGCTTGTCGTGAAAGTCTTTGGAAAGATCGTATGGACATTCCGCCGTATGTAGAAAGGCTTAACTTAGATACTTTCGAAAAATGTATTTGCATGCGACATTTTACGGAGAGCAAAGAACTCCTCTAAATTGTTGATTGCCCTTAGAATATCTGTTCCTTATCGCTACCTGAAGTAACGCGACTTTCTCAAAATTCCACATCATATCACGAATTATGATATCCCAAAATCGTTTCTGTTTCGCTTGTGTAATTTTTATTACTCAAAATGTTTCGCATTTACTTTATCTAAGAATCAAGGGCGGATCCAGACGTTTGCTCTAGGGGGGCGATCGCCCCCATCGCCCCCTATAACAGCACTTGCCATCAGCTGTGGACTGCTCTGTATAGCTTTCTCATTTCGTTTTGGCAAGAAAATTTCATTAGCATTAAGATATCGCCAGAGTTCTTCTATTTATATAATATAAGTTTTTGATCCCGCAAGAATAGTAAAATTTAGTCTCACATAAAACAGACATTATACACTTCTTGCTTGCCTTACTACTGGTGTTTTTCATACATAGGTCGCTTGCATTTCGCTAAAACACCATAATTTCTTCGGCTGGACTGCAATTTCTTGCAACTTAAATGGTGGAAGAAATTTTCGAGGAATGCTAATTAGGTAGGGTTAATATATATATAATCCTATTTGCCTTAAATTAAATATTTGCAGGACAACTGAATCTGAGATTAATTACCCCGGCTATGATAATTTTCCCAACATACTACTTTTCATCAAAATACCCGGCTTTTGTGAGCTTTCGATCACAAAAAAGTGCAACAATGCTTGTACTGAAAATTACTTAGTGATATAATTTTACATTTTTTGAGAATAATTTATGACTAACAAGGAAAAAGCAATAAATATATCAAATAACTATCTAGAGTTTTCCATTTAATCAAATTACATTTGTATAAAAAATTTTAAATTTTCATGGTACACAAAGAAAGCATATTCAAACCAAAGTAATTTAATTAAGTTTTTTGATAAACATTAGGAGTTCCAAATTTAAATTTCGGGAAATTATTATTCACTGTAGTGTAATTTGAGCTGCCCAGATCTTGTTTTCACTGTATACATTGAAAATTTTAAAATTCATATACAGGGTGGGCCAAAAGTCATCATGGGGTTTAAAAATTTAATAACTTTTACGTTTATTTACTTTTTTTATATTTTTTTTTAGATTATATAAATAACATCTGGAGAATAAATAATGGAGAGATTCACAACTGAACAAAGAACCAGAATAATAGAATTTTATTACTTAAATCAGCGATCAATTATTTTAACGCAAAGAGCATATCGTCGCCATTTTAACGTCAGAATTTCGCCCTCTGAAGCCATGATTCGTTGCTTAGTTGATCGTCACCACCAACATGGCACCGTACGTGATTTGCCTCGAACCGGTAGACCGCGTATAATTCACACTGCGGAAAATATTGAACGTGTAGAGCAAAGTGTTAACGAAACACCAGAAACATCTACCAGAAGGCGTTCTGCTCAGCTAGGGATGTCTCGTACGTCACTACGGCGCATTTTAAAAAAAGATTTACTGTTATTCCCATATAAGGTGCAATTGGTGCAAGAATTGAAACCCGCAGATCATCGGCAACGTCTAAATTTTGCAGTTAAATTTCAACAGTTGGCCAGAAATGAAATCAACTTTATTGAAAATCTGATTATGAGTGATGAAGCTCATTTTCATCTGAATGGCTTTGTTAATAAGCAGAACTGTAGGTTCTGGGGTTCTGAAAATCCAAGAGCCATTCATCAACGCCAATTGCACCCCATTAGGTGTACAGTATGGTGTGGCATTACATCTGAAAATATCATTGGGCCTTACTTCTTCGAAAATGAAGATGGAAGTGCTGTAACCGTAAATGGAGAGCGGTATCGGTTTATGATAGAAAATTTTTTACGTCCTGCTCTTGAAAACAGACCTGAGATGTGGTTTCAGCAGGATGGAGCCACTGCCCACACTGCCCGAGACACAATGGCACTTTTAAGGCAAATTTTTGGACAGCGAATAATTTCAAGAAATTCGGAAATTAATTGGCCAGCGCGTTCGCCAGATTTGTCAGCACCCGACTATTTTCTTTGGGGTTATTTGAAGGAGCGAGTATATGTGAACAAGCCCGAGACAATCCTTGAACTCAAGGCCAACATTGTTGCAGAAATTCGAGCGCTACAGCCACAAATGTTGAAAGATGTTATGGAAAATGCTCTAAAAAGAGCCCATCATTGCGAAGCTAATAACGGCGGTCATTTAAGTGACATTATTTTCCATACTTAGCGTAAAAAAATTTCCATTTTGTATATTTTATAATCTAACAAAAAAAAAAAAAATATATAAACGAAAAAGTTATTAAATTTTTAAACTCCATGATGACTTTTGGCCCACCCTGTACAAATGTAATATAATTTAAAAATTTAATTAAATGTAAAATGAAGGAAAACTCTGGAGAAATGAAGGGAGAAATTATTTTCTAATTTTTTAACGCCGGTTTAGAAACGGTCTTTTTTAAAAAATTTTTTTTTTGTATTTTCTATTTCATTGGATTAGAATATAAATTTTTATTTATTATTATTAGAGCTCTAGGGGGGGGGGGCCGATCGCCCTCCGCTGTATCCGCCACTGCTAAGAATCAATTCAACTTGGTATTTCATCTTAATTGTACACTTAAATCATATATTTTACTATTTTTTCCACGTTTTTCACATGTTTTTGCAAGTTTTTATAAGCATTTTTACACGATAAAATAAAAGTTTTGTTTACAGTTTTCAAAGAACTTTTGTTTTTCATAAATTGAGGTGATATGGAACTGCCTCTGTAGATACATGGATGTAGATTCTTTACTACTTCTTATTGTTTTTGGATATTTTGTTATTGTATGGCAGTACTTTTCTTTGGGAGATCAATTACCGAGTAGATCTTCACTCCGCGAAAAGTGGCACATAAATACTAATAGCAAATAATAAATTCACGCAGGTAGTTGGATATGTTGACGATTTAGATCTAATGGGAAAATAGTCGAGTTGAAGTAATGGGAATGTTGGTACAGCTGGTAACATCTGCTCGCACTATGAAATAAAAAATAATCAACAATGATAAGAGAAAATAGTTGAAGACTGTAGCCAGAGATGGAACAAGATAAAATATTTTTGTTTGAGTATACTGGTACGGCAATTTTCTAGGGGCATAGTTCACAGGAAAACCATATCATAAATGAGGACTACTATGATCATTCGAAGATCTGTACAAATTTTCTACGAAATCTATGAAGTTCATAAAGTCGATACCTCTTTATCTAAATTCTAATTGGTAGGAACTATAATAGACTCCTTTTAATTATTTGGCATTATTTCCATATACAAAACTGTAATAAGTAGGATATAACAATTTTTTTTTAGATTCTTGAAATCCTAGAAAATTTCAATGCTATTTCTCTAAATCTCGGGCGACATAATTATGTAGATTAGGTGAGGTTAGATGGGTGCCTATTTCCAGCTTGCCTAACTTAGACCAATGTCGAGTATATTGTGCCACATAGAATTATAGCAAGCTATCCTTCTATGCGCTTCACCCTATATCCAACTTATATCTCTAAGGGAACTCAAGATACACCTGTTATTTGTATCTCTCCCAGTTCTGAGAAGAAGTAGCCCGTTTTTTATAAATATGTAAGTACCGAAATCATTGAGTAATCTATCTTATTAAATCCATTTCAGTAAATTGGATGAAACCTCAAGTCCCAAGTATTCACGTTCAAATAGTTTGATTTAGTCTACCTAATCCTTTCCCAAAAATTTCTACATGAATAATTGAGTTTATAATCAATAGTAACCCAAATCAGCCATGGAGTCTTTCTCGACTCGAAGCTGACATGGGGATTGCACGCAGAGGAAAAAGTTAATACGGCTACGAAGTGCCTTATTGAGCCTTCCTAGATCCGCTCTAAAAATCTTCACTGACGGCCCTCTCACTAATAAGCCTGCTGCTGGGAGGGAGTGCTCACTTGGAAGACACACCACTCTCTTCCAGGCTGAAGTCTTCGGTCATATCGATGGCAGCGAAATTAGTCCTTGATAGGTAAATCAAGAGAAGGACATAACTATCCTCTCGGATAGTCATGCAGCCTTGATGGAATTGAGTGGTCCTCGGATAACATCTAAGTTACTGGAGAATTGTAGGTCTTCTGTGGATAAGTTGCATATCCACACAACAAGGTGTCTCTTCTGTGTGTTTCTGGACACATGGGGATCATGGGGAATGAAACCGCTGACCTTTTAGCCAGGGCTGACTCTGATTCTGCGATCGTCGGACCGGAACCAGAAGTAGACGTTGCCACCTCGAGTATTGGGTCTCTCATCAAAGCGGATGGTCATAAACACATCAGCAGAAATTGGCAAACATGAGTACTTGCAGGTGTACAAAACTGTTTCTTGATGGGCCCAATGGGAATATCTCCGATTTTCTCATGGGGCTCGGAAGGAAGCAATGTACAATTTGGTTGGCATCATCACCTGCAAGAGCTCACTTCACACTGATCTAACAAATATGGGAGTTGATGACAGCCCTGAGTATTTGTTCTGCCTGGAGGGAGAGCCCGAGACAACCGAATGCTCTGTGTGTGCGCGTCCGGCCTTCACCTGGTTCAGGCTGGATACTCTAGGTTCTGCCCTTCTATCTGTCTAGGGTCTGCCCTTCTATCTGTCTCTGTATCTGTCTATCTCACACACAGAGAGCTAAAAAACCTGCCTTGCCAAGACCTGATATGCTTCATTAAAAGGACAGGTAGTATTTGGTGAGTGGCATTCTAGTAGGACAGCACAATGCGCTGCTATGACCTCCGTGCTTGGAATAGGGTCTCCCGTCCCCCTGCCTGAAAAAAAACATGCCAATCAGATTTCAAACCTGAAAATAATGTTAATGTTTTCAGAAATTTCATAAAAGCTCAACCCAGTACCCCATCTGGCGTAAGAATTTTATCAGGTTCTTCTATTAAGCCGAGAATTGCATGACATAAATATTATTATTAAAGCTGCTCGTAGTCCGAACAAGTTTTTCTTTGTATTTCACATTACCAAAGTAAAGTAAAAAAATCGACAAAAATCGGAAAAGTTGTTCTTGAAGTTTCTTTATACAATAACAGAATCGCGTAGAAAAAAATCGTCATTAAATCATAACCGGGGGCAAATAATATTTCGTGCCCTCTCATATTCAGGCCATAATTCGAACACGTTTATTCAAAAAAATTGCGTGTCATTTGTAATTAAAGTTGGTCACTAATTCTTTTATCTAAATTTATTTTTTTGTTTTATTTATTTTAAGAATCTATAATGTTTGGGTTCAGCTGGTAAATTACGCTCTAGTCACGAGAAGCATTGATTAAATTTGTGCTCGTTTATAGACATTCAGTCCCAGCACATCTTAATTAATTATCAAAACGTTTTTCTTAACTTGAGGAAAATTTTAATTATGTTTATTCGAAGCATTTACTCAAAAAAGTTTCGTCTAAAGTATTAAAATATTTCAGATAGTAGGAAAATTAATTACGTCAAGCGAAAATTGGAAAATAGAAATATTTTTCTTTTATTTTATGTAAGTACATTGCCGCAGCAAAACTACTTGTATCTATCTTACTTGCAGGACAAATATATTTTCCAGAATTAAAATTGCTGCAAGGCATAAATATAATTAGGTAAAACAAAGTCCAGTACCAGCTCTACTGAAACAAATGAAAACTCTTAGCTGCGCTTGTAAATTATATCAGTGAAATGGAAAATTCGGAAATTCTACTCGTGAGCTGTGGAATTCATGCAGATAATTTCGTTTAGCGGAAAATGAAAACAACACAAATTTAGTGAGTTGAAATTGCAAAGAAATATTACAGAAATAGTTTCATCAATAAATAATATAGAGAACGGTTTATTTTTGGTCCGTATATTGTAAAATAACATTCTAAGAGTTGTCTTCGACATCTTTGAATTAGCACCCAAATGTACATAGCGCTTTACGTTTGAAGTTTTTAATTATCCAGTTATTGGATTTGAATTCAATTGCATACGGTCGCCGGTGCTGCCACTCAATCTAAGTCTAAAATCAGATTTCTATACAAATTGCGATGTTTTTGATGTTTTGCAAAAATTATTATGGAAAGGACAAAAGAGCTCTAAAGCTTAGGGCAAATCTTAATGAAATGATCACTGTTTCGTTAAGATTTTGTTTAACAACTCCAAAGAAGTCGAACCTTTTGAAAATTTTGCAATTTGAAATAAAGGAAATTATTTGACATTCGAAACTCATACATATAAGAGAAATTTTGCTTATTATGCTTTTCAAAACGATGTCTGTGACAAGAAGACAAAGAAATAGAAAAGATGTGGATTTATAATTGCTTGAATAAATTATTGACATGACATCGTTTATTGGGGGAAATAGTATACAGGATTAAAATATTTTTTTTATGCCTAATACAAATCGTCTGAAATGAGGAGGAAGTCGTTAAAGTAATAGTAGCAAATTAACTAATTACCAATTAATAAATAAATAAAATGGCAAACAAATAACTAAATTAATAGAACTATTAAAAGTTATAAAAACTCGCGATAAAAATCCGCTGTGACGAGACAAATAACGTAAATTATAGGCGTCTAATCAACGAGCCTTTTAAAGGAATTGAGAGTGCTGACATCCTGGATAACATGCATTTTTCGATGTGAATTTATAAATTTAATCATTTCTCTGAGGTAATGTTGTTCATTATCTTTTTACAAGTTAAAGAAAAACACTAAAGCTCTTTTCTTAAGGTATGTAGTAAATGGGTACCCCACCAGAAGATCGCGATAATGCGAAATATCTGCGAAGTCCGAAAATGAAGCGTAAGCAATCGTTAAATGCGACCTCCATTCTACGGATACAAATGATATCAAGTCCGGGGAAAATTAAACTTCCATAAGCGGGTTACTTTTGGCAAAATACTGGTTAAGAGCCAGAGCCTACGGAATCCGGAGTAAATTTTATTAATTTTAGAATTTCTATTGTCACAGCAGTTCATATGTTGGTTCTGGTGATGAAAATCGTATTCTCTTTTACAATTAGCTCAATTCTCCAATGACCGTGATCCAATTTATCATGACGTACCTTGTTAAAGTCAAATATCAGACTATTTGCCTTAACGTAATTTCAACAACATCAATTTTTCTGAGCTTTCTGATGAGTGTAATAGGCTGTCTTGGAATAGCATATGATCTTGTAGTGTACTAGACGATTAAGTCGAAATCCTTGAGAGATTATTCCATAACTTGTATGAAAAGTATCTATCTGTTCGATATAGAAGAGATAGCCTAAGTGCCTGCCCTTGGTTCGCACCCAATATTGGCCGTCTAATTTCAGAAAAGGAGTTCTTCTGTAGAGAGTTCAGACTCATTAAGACAATTTCTTCACGCGCATTATTCAAAGACTCACGGAATAAAGTAACCATTAAGTCGATCAAATATCGATATCTCAAGCAAAAATTCAACCCAATGCTTTCTAATAAGATTCTATGAAATACGCTGCCGTATGTTGAACCAGCAAAGAGGAAACCTCACTCAATTCTGACGGCCTGAATAGATATTTCGTGTCGCCCAATATAAATCACTCATCATTACCTGGCGGCATGCTATCCTTAAATAATCCTGAGCATAGGAATTCTGTCTCCTTTCGGTGTATTGATAATGCAGAGTGTTATAAGTCCATATACTCTATTAAATTTAGTGTCACTGGTCCTGATCATATATCTCCTAAGTTTCTAAAATTATTGCTGCCTTACGTTAGTCGTTATATACTATTTATTTTTAATACCTGCCCAATATCATCTACCTTTCCTTCAAGATGGAAAATTGCTACTATGCTACCTATCCCTAAAATAAAATTTGCTGCTAGTCCATCTGATTTTAGACCCATCAGCATTTTGTGTTTCCTTATGAAGGCTTTGGAAAAGTTGATATACGTACACTCATGTTTTAGACCAGAATATAGCTGTGATTCGGCTGTCCCAAAGTCTACTAGCTAACGATCAGATTGGAATACTGGTTTTACTCGACTTTACAGAAGCTTTTGACTGTGTAAATCACTATATCCTCCTCAACAAACTTCAAACGTTTTTCCAGTTTTTCGATTAGTGCCGCCCGATTAATACAGAGCTCCGTAGGCGATAGATATCAGGAAATGTGAGTCAACGATCATCTTGTTGATTTACAGCTGCTTTTATGTGGCGTTCCCCAGGGTTCAGTTTTAGGTCCATGGCTTTTTTTCCTTATTCATCAGTGATTTACCCGACATTATTCAAGAAATTATTGCCCAATTATATGCTGATGATTTACAAATATACAATAGCAGCCCTTTCGGGCTTATGGAAGACTCTATTGTGAGGATTGACGATGACTCGCGAATTTACGATTGGTCTCAACGTAATCTTTTGATGTTAAATTCTAGTAAATCGAGATATATAACTTTTTCCAATAACAGCTTGGAAACTGATATTCCGCACATCATGTTTGTTGGTGAAATATTGACTAGCGAAGCTACGAAACTCGGTGTCGTTCTTAATGGGAGAATGAAATGCTGTGATCATGTACACGGAGTGTTGAGTAAAGTGTATAGAAGTTTACGTTGACTCTGGCTCTCTGTCAAATAATTCAGTTTGGACATCAAATGTAGATTGGTGAAAACTTTCATCCTGCCCTACTTTTCTTACGGGAATTTGATTTTTCCCTAAATTGAATAGTTATTGCTCTCGTTGAGTAAATGTTGCCTATAATGATTGTATCCACTTTATTTTCAATTCTCGCTGATTTGATCATGTCTCTAATTTTATTCCCAGAATACTGGGCTGCCCACTGAACATTTACCTACGATGCCAAGCAATTCCATTCTTCTTCAAGTTTATACATATTACACGCCGTGAATACTTAATGGATGAGATTCAGTTTCTCCAATCTCAGCATTGGGATCTTTTGATTCCACATCATAGTCGCTTGGTTCAGGAAGGCTCCTTCTTCATTCAGATCCCACGGCTTTGGAACTTGTCACCTGCAGCCTTACAGAGAGCGGTTACTCTGGATGAATTTATCTTCAATACAGTTCTGCATGGTGCTGCTAATTAATTAATCAATCCATTTTATAGTTGTGACTTAAGCATAATGGAATCATTTACTGCTTTCTTTAGTACATTTTTGTATTTTGTATTGACTAATTTCACTTAAATTTAGTTCTGGTTATGATTTTATTATTAATTTAATCAATACATGATATTAACGCTACAAGTAACTATTTGAACATTGTTTTCTCTAAAATTATATTTTCGAATACTTATAAAAGATTGTAAATCTTGTGTCCCAATCCATATCAATAAATTAAATGCTTTACCATCCAGAATCACGGGTGAAATATCAGACCGATCTAGTGGAACGTTATGGAAAATAATATTTGGTGGGATTCAATCTCAAAGTATTCGTGTTTGACAATGCGTTTATTCTGCTCAAATCACCATTAATACATGTGCTGGCGTCATCAAATAGGCCAATAGGCCTGCTAAGATAAAGCTAAATATCATCAGCGTATAAGTGAATACTGGCATCGCGTCTAACTAGAGCAATGTCATTGATAAATAAACTAAATAGCAATGGCCCCAAGATTGAACCCTGAGGAGAAAAGAAGTCAATAAGAAAACTTAACATGCATCCTTACCTGTTAGTGGCGTTCTGACAAGGAGCTTCCAATAACAGCAAAAATGGAACTTATCATCCACCTTAACCGATTGGTGGTCTTCGAACAACAAGCCCGCAATATGAGCAGAAGCGGAAGCCGTAAAGCCAAGAGAATGATATAACTTATGCAGTAAAAAGCTGTGATTAACACTATCAAATGCCTTTTTGAGAAATGAAGCAGAACTAAAATGATAGGATTATTCACATCCAAATCTGCTCTTATATCACTAGACATTTTTAGTGCGGTAGTCTCGCAGCAGTGAGAACGACGGAAACTAGATTGACAACATGACAAGAGCTTATTAATTTCCAAGTGATTAAAAGTCTGGAAGCTTATTATCTTTTCCAGAACTATAGACAAAAAACTTAAAACACAGCTGGGTCTAAAATCTCCAGGTGATTCCGGAGACGGTTTTTTGCGAATAGGCAAGACCATAGCAGCTTTCCAAGGCTTTGGAAAAGATGAGGACATTAAACAAGAGTTCAGGATATGAAGAATATATGTGTGTTAACAAAGGGAACCATAATAAATCGTAGCGACAGATAATATGGTTCAGTAGCATGAGATTTAATTTATATAAATAGGAGCAAGTGATTCCATTCGGTCAAAGAAAAGAAAAAAAAAGAAGGACTAATGCATCTAGTGTCAATAAATGTAGGACCAATATAACTCAGGTTAGCAGTCCTAGCATGCCCAACAGTCAACTGAGTAGTAGTCTTTCCCGTATATTCCTCTTTTCTTAGGTTCTGCCACAAAATTGTTGACTGCAAATCACAGAGAAATTTAGTGTTGAAATAGTTGCGTTTCGCTATGCGGACAGTCATAGTGGTTCTATTTCATGCAGCACGGTACATATTTAAAGCCTCACCTATTTTAAAACGATTGTAGCGCTGGAACAAGAATTCCTGCTCATCAATAAGATACTGAACTCTCTACGAGCTAGTGTCACGTATATATTTAGGTTTAATTGACACATATTTGTTGAATAAATAACTGCACAAAGAGGAGGAGTTGGCTATCAACTGACTAGATGTGGGAAATCGTAAAAAAAAAAACCATCAAAGACAGGTTTCCTTAAAACTTGACAACAAGATTGTTCTATACTTTTAGAATAAATTCTGCTCATAAATAGGGAAAGAGCTTCTTTAAGTTCTACAAACACATACAATATCCAAAATATCATATTGCTGTACATTTTTACGAAAACCATTTCTCATGCAAACACCGTAAAAGAATTTTGTAACATACAACAATAAATTACCAAGCTGAAAAATGTTGTTATTAAAACTGAAAAAAAAAATCCAAACCGAAGCATTTAATTTCTTAAGTCAATTGCAGTTTTTACTCTTTTAGTTTCGAAAATGTCATCCAAAAAAATAAGAATAAATTTTTCTTAATAAAATAAAAAAAAAACTCATTCTTATTTATAAAATTAAGGAATTTTTCATTTTATCCATTTCATTAAAATCTTTTTCGTTTTATTTGTTTCGAAATAGCATAAAAGTAAAAAAAACAAAGTCAAGGATCTTTTCATTGTTGTCAACATGTTTTTTATAAAAGAATTTCCAAAACTAAATAAACATTTTGAAAAACAACATACAATCAAGAATAAAATAAATCTTGAGTTAAAACTTGAATATGGAAGGTTAAAAGCTTTATGCTGTTTATTAACTCATTTATGCTGTTTATTAACTCATACAATAAAACTGCTACGCTTTTCTCAACATTCTGAACATCGCTAACAAATTACGGATTTCAAGATTATGCGGATATTGTCTAAGGTTTTAGAAAAACTGCTCGTTGATCAAATGGAACTTTATTAAACCAATGCTAAACATTTTTCTCCATTCTAGTCGGGGCTTCATCCTGAACACAGTACTAAATCCGTACTTCTTCTTTTATATGGGAAAATTTGTATTAATATTGAGAAACGTGAAGCCACTGTATTTGCGCTCTTAGCTTTTTCTTAGGTGTTACACGCCGTTAATTTTGGGATAATAAATAATAAACTCTTCTATTACTTTGGTTTTTCTACATCTGCTTTATTATAAATGAAAAGCTATTTAGCCGATGGTTCTCAAACAGTTATCTCTAATAATCGTACATCCCCGTCTCATAAAGATTTCTTCAGGTGTCCCCCAGAGAACTATTCTAGGACCGCTACTGTTCTGTATATATATTAAATCAAGTGTAACTAGAACTTCTATTTAGATAAATGCCGGCGATGTCCAATACTTATTCCTATCATCTCAATTAAATAGGTTTCAATATTGTGTGACCATAGTTATTGATGATATTTCTTTTTTGGCTAGTTACAGCTGTTGCCGTTAAAAATCTGGGTTTTACCTTCAATAAGGAACTAAAATGGTGTGAGCATGTTAATGGACTTACAACTAAGATCTACGGTAGTTTACGTTCAGATTGGCTGCAGGTGAGATATACCCAAAGGGTGTATACAAAAATGGTGATTACTTATACAGATGTAGTCTATTGTCCTCTTGATTATATTAGCAGATTAAAGCTAAATGTTTCTTATAATTCTTCAGCTTGATACGTTTATAGTATAATTCCTATAGTGTACATATTGCCTTTGGCAAAAAAATATTTTGAGTTGTACCTGCTTCGGTGTTCGTTAGGTGTACAAAAGGAAAAATTAGATTAAAGCTAAGGAAAAATCTTACCAGCATCTGGGAATGCACAGATGCTAAGGGGTCCCACGACGACCTAAAAGTAAACAAAATTAATTAAAAAAATTTGAACTGAACTAAACTAAAGAATTAATGCATTCAAATAATAACAAACAAAAAAACGCAATAAAATGTATGCTCAGCAACATAAAGCATAAAATTAAAATACCTACCCATGCCAGGTCATATAGTAAATCCCTTTTGTAAGAGATTCACGGATACCTAAGTGAGCAATTATCGAAAACAACTCACCTTGACAGGTACCCGCAGCATTTACAAAAAGGGAGATTTTTACAAAACAACTACATATAAGTTAAATAAAATCATATAACAACCTTTGTTATAATACATAATTCCCACGATGATGATTCCAAAAAAACACTTTTAACACAATTTTTTAACAATATAAAACTCGCGCGAGGCTGACATTTCGCGTATAAATAGAGACATCAAACTCTATACTCTCGCGGCGTTTGACATGTCATCCGGGGTAAAAAGAGACAAAGAATTGAATGGGTGCGTTCGCGTCGCGATATTTTTAACGATTTATGGAATAATCGCTAATTTTCGAAATTAACTTTACACCAATGAATGGAAAAGAGACACAAAGGTGTGAAAGGAATAATAATAAAGATGAGCAAAAATGAATCCTGAGAGGAATTTTTCAAATTGAAATTAAATATGGCGTAACGAAAAATTTATTATAATTTAGAACAAGGCAATTCTCGAAGCAGCAAAGGATTTTCAGTAAATTTGTTTGTTAAATCCCATCAGCTATGGATTTTATTTATTTCCTCAATTTTCGTTAAGTTTATTGTATATGCATGCCAGGTGTTGGTCATACACACATATATGAAATTAACAAGAACAATTGGGTATTTTGAATTTATTTAACACAAACAAATCGAAATTTCAAGCAATTATTCTTCGTGCAAAAACTATGCCATTAGGTAATTTTTACACAACATAATAATTGAAAACTAGATCTGCATTGAGTTCTAATCATCTTTAAATTGTCAACTATTAGTGCAAATCACACATACCTAAAAGGAAAGAAAAAAATTTTGACCTGTAATCTATCAAATTTAAACGCTGCATAATTTGTCAAAATTGAGAAAAAAAATTCCTTTGTTTTTACATAAGTTTTAAACATAATTCGAACTATTTAAGTGACATTGAAGTTTATAAACGTACCAGTCTAAGTCATTTGAAGTAAAATTTACAACTTAAAGAAATTAATTGGATTAAGTTAATTTAATTTTGCATAATATTAACATTTGTCCACTTAACAATATTTTTCTTGCACTAAAATTGAGTGAACAATTGAGTGACAAATTTCATCATTTTATTTAACCGCTACACTCCACCAGAAAATTTTATTTGAGCATACGTAAATTCTCGTTTGTAACTGCAGTTTGTTCGAATGTCAGCTATAGGAATTGACAAATTTCATTAAACTGTGCCCTGCGAACGCAGTTCTTTCGTAGATGTTAATTATTGGAATTGACACATCAGCTGTGGTAAATCATTAGGTTTGTTTTGAATGGGGACTGTCGCATTGCCATAGTGATGTATACAAATTTAAGTGATCTCTTTATAATGCCACTTTATCAGGAGAAACTATAATTATCCTGAAGAGTAAATAAACTGTACTCTGTCCTTCAATTATGAGGCTTTGGTTTCCAAAATTCTTCGGAAGAAGTAGGTGGATACTTTTCCTCTTTGTCTGTACAACTTTTATGTACAGAGGTCGTTCAATAGGAATTATATGTTTTTCGGATGTTTCCCACAGAAATGCAATGAAGTTTCCGACACTGATTCGCATCGTCCTTAGAAAATTTTTATCTTCCAATGATATGCATATTTCAGGCCATAGTTACCTTGAGATTGCATATGTTGATAGCTCTCTCCATCCAGATCTCATTTTTTTTTCTAGAATTACATGTATAAGTGAACCCTTTCAGTCAAGTTCGTTTGCCACTTAGTCATTTTATTTTTATGGCCAGATATACTGGAGAGAAAATATTATGAGGGATAGTTAGTAGATCCGACAGTATTCCTCCCAGCATGTGTATTCTACTGTTGATTAAAGGAAAGGCTCTGATTTCCAGGGCAAGTCAATGCAATCAAAGTCTAAAAAATTCTGGCTATATAAAACCAGGTCGATATTCGATTGAGATTAGGACAATGCTTTTATCGAACTAAAGACTCCATTTTTTTTTTTTTTTTTTTTTATAAACATGGATAATGAAGTAGCTGAAGTAAATATGAAGACAGTGACTTTAAAAATCCGATCAAAATTTAAGAAAGAACGCCATTGGTTAGTATTCGCACTGGAGTTATATTTACAAGTTATTTTTCAGTTTTATTATACTGTTAATTTTTTATCATAAATGTAAACAAAAATCTAGCCTTATGCAGATAATGATTTTTATCTTTCAGGGTCGAATCATGATGGCAATTTTCTGGGTTGCGTAGAATTATTAAATCGATTCTATAGGTCTTTATATAAAAGAATATATTAAATGATATTGAAATGATAGCAACGACACTACATTATATTTATCTGGCAATACTTCTGCAAAAAGAGCACAATAATTGTTTAAAGAATTCTTGAAACCAATTTTGTACTAATGAAGTACCTATAAAAAGCGAATTATTATTCAATTAACATAGAATTAACACTCATGTTGATTAACTAGCTGTGGTTTTTTTATTAGCTATGTACTATATCTAGAACAGACATCGTGAGTTGTTTACCAATGTGATTTTCGAATTAATTAAAACTAATGTCTTGTCTAAAGATGAATTGTCGCTGTCTTTATGACAGTGCTATACGAATATGGCTAGTGTACAAGATTGCAATAATTAAAAAAATAATAATCATTTCGAATGTTTGTAGTATGCCTTATGCAAGGTGTTAATTCTACTTCGCGTCCTAGGGAACTTGGTAATTGTTTTGATTTTGTTCAACGTTTACATTCGTCGTAAACATATACACTTGAAGATTAAAACGTGGGAGATTGAAATCTTTTAAAAATAATTTCTAATTACTTACTTGACCAATTAGATGATTTGCATGAAACCTATTATTTAGAATATGTGTGCATATTCAGCTTAGATTAAAGCATGTAGATATTATTTTGTGTTTAATAGAAATATCTGTATCTACTTGTGAGATGAGTTCTGCAATTTTTTGTCAAACTGCTGATATTGCAATAAAAAAATAAAATTTTTACATATGCCCTGACAGGTTGATTATAATGCCTTATATATTTACTAGGTCCATATATATTTGTATATGTCATCATCTTTTTTGGTTTTATTATAGCAAATCAGCTTTACAATAAAAAGTTATAGCAACGATAAAGAATCAGTAGAAGGTACCCATAATAAAAAGGAAGCTATTCTAATCAATATCTGTGTTGTTGTGTGTCGCTTTTCTTCAGCTTTTTAGCGGATTAAGAGCAAATCGTTTTTCGGTCTATTGCAACCTTTACGTTAAAAATCTGGTACTTCTTGCTTAAAGTGAAATCAAGCTCGTTTTCTATGCTAACATCAATCGGTATCACGGCCGTGGTTACAGTTTGGTGACCCTTTTTTCTCCACATAGGGGGATCACAATATATGTTCGGAATTATCTGGCCTTTAGCATTCTTAAAGGTTTTGCTTCTGCCAATCCAGAGTTTAATTACATCTGGATTAGGTTCTAAATTCGCGTGCACATCATCTACTTGTGTTTCCTTAATCGCAGCCCAAATATATCTAATGACGACAATATCTCCAACAATATTGATCAATTGTTTTCTGTCTCTACCTCTTTCGAAATCATCCTAGCAGGTGATGTTAATGTCCATAACACACCGTGGGCCAGAGTTTTTTTACCACAAGCCCTCCGGGTCGATTTGTCGAACTTTTCTGTGAATCGTTTTATTTGTAACACCTGGTGGATGCACCCACCGAAATTCCTGATGCAACTGGAGACATTGCTAATTTATTAGATCTGATCTGATATCTCACCCCGACAAATACTCCATTTCAGTCGGTTCCCCTCTTGTTAATTCAGAGCTCAAATTACCACCGCAAACCTGTGCTGCCCTACTTCAGCACCTACAAGTAGACTTCTATGGCATTATAAAAATGCTGATTGGGAAAGTCTCAATCAGTATCTTAGAGAAATTGATTGGTCAGTCTGTTTTGCTTCGATGGATGTTGATGAATGCACATCAGAACTTAATAACATTCTAAATCTTGGCATGCGTGAATATGTTCCGTATTCATATAGCAGATCTCAACAAGAGCAAAATCGCTCTTGGTCTAAAAATAATTGCAACCAAGCAATAAAAGTGAAAGAGTCGCGCCTACCAATTGCATCCATGTTTATAACTGAAAGAAATCTACAACACTGCACGGAACACCTGTAAGTCCATTATCCAGAGAGAAAATATTTCTTTTTGAGCAGAGTGTCAGAAAAAACAATCTTGGCAAGCCGCAAAGGCAGCAAAGATTTCAGGTCTCTGGTCAAAACCATCAGAACCAACTTCAGCAATTCCTTTATAACTTCACTACTTAGCAATTAAGTGATTGTGGACTCCCTGGATAAAGCTAATATTTTGGCTGCTAGATTCGCTTAAAATTTTAGTTTTCCACCCACTACAAGAATCAATACATATCCATACGAGAATTGTGTTCAAGGTTCTTAAAGGGATAGACATCTCCAAAGCCGCAGAACCTGATGGTTTCTAGCCCCTGTTAAGTTAAGTTGCGTCTCGTCCTTGCCTAAGCCTCTGCGCAAACTATTCTACTTGTCTTATTCATCGGGAAAATTCCCAACTGCTTGGAAACTAGCTCACGTTCAGCCTATCCCCAAGAAAGGTGACGGTTGTGATCTCTCAACCAATTGCAATCACTTCGATTATTTCAAAGGTTTTTGAATCGGTCATTAACTCCAAATTAATGAGGTATCTACAAACTAATAATCTCATCAACGATCACCCATATTTGGAGACTTGTTGACTTTGCTTATGTAACGTTGGAACCGAAGTTTTCACAATTTTGATGAGTCCAAAATTGTTGCCCTAGATATTTCAAAGGCTACTAGATGGCTTTTCATCTGAATCTTACCGTATAAATGCCGTCGAGCCCCAGGGCTGTGTTATCCCTCCATCCGTCTTCTTAATTTGCATTAATGATCCGCTTTCCTTTACTTTCAATCTCATCCATAGTTTCGCCGACGACAGTACCTTTGCTTTTGCTTACTCTTTTGACACTCTTGCAGACTCCAGAGGGAATGCCCCATATGTTAATCGAGATTCCATGATTAGATCATTGAATCACGATCTTAATAATATCCTCGCTTGGGGCAAATCAAATTGCATCGAATTCAATGCATCTAAATCCGAAAGCTGTCTTATTTCATTAAAACAAGATCAAAATTTATCCACTCCATTTTCTTTTGATGGAGCATTGATTTACGATACACCGCCTTTAGTATACTTGGCATTAATATTTCCAGTAAGTTGGAGAGATCACATCTTCTCTGTTTACAAAGAAGCATCGAAATGTCTCGAATTTCTGAAAAGATGAAAGAAATATTTCAGCCTGTCAAATCTACCGCTCCTCTACAAGTCATTGGATATTGTCCAAAAGAGAGTCTTCAAGCTCATTGGTGATTTGGGAATAACTTGTCATATCGACTCACTCGAGCACCGCCGGCCGCAATGTTGGATGCCTTTCGCTCTTTCATCGCTACATGCATAGTCAATGTTCCGATGAAATATATAGTCTGATCCCTTGTAGAATGATTCCTGCACGCAATACTAGCGCACATCCTTATACCCTTAAAATTACCTTCGGCCGTGCAGTAAAATTTCCTGATTCTTTTTTATCCCAAACTGTGCGAATGCAGAAGAGTCTACCATCTTCTGTCTTTCCTTCGACATACAATCTGCGAAAATGTAAGAGTGACATACATCAGCACCACCGTCGCTCCTCGTCACATTCCCTAATTCCTTTCCCTATCTCCTTCCTGCAATGCAGTGCTTTGCATCATAGGGTATCCTCTCAGCTTATATATATAAAAAAAAGTCAATGTACCTGGATAAAGGTAGCAGGGTTTGTAGTATCAAAAACAGAACTGTTAGATGGAATAATTTTTCTGTAATTGATAATCGTACAGGCCGGAGATAGTTCAGTGAATCTTTTAAACTTCTTTAATAAAGATGGATCAAAATCGCAGTTGAAGTAGGCTAGCAGCACAGAAACTAACCCTGATGAACAGAAAATACAAAGATATTCTTGAGCATGCCGAAATACTATTTAATCTGAGGAAGTTGGGTGTTGGCTCTAAAAATAGACAGCAATGTATATCAGGAATTAAATGAAAAGGAAAATTAATTCGTAACCATTTTACGAATTTGAACATAGTAATATATAAATTCGAAATTACCACAATAATTAATTAGTTGGCAGTGGAAGTTGAGAAAGCTGATAGTCCTTGGTTGCTTGAGCCCTTCGCTTTTGAATTTTAACCCAATTTTCTTGTCGAACACAAAATAACTTTGTCTGTTATTCATTTCATTGATGGGCATGCATTTCACCTCATATCTCACATATTAGAAAGTTTTGCCTGAATGCAGCTTTCGTTCGTTTATTAGGTTTCATTCATGCAGATAAAATTTAATTTTATAATTAAGTACAGGATAAGAGTAGCAGTAAACTTCAAGCTAACAAAGCTCCGCAGACATGAAAACTAAGTAAACTAATAATGCGTCTCATGTTTACTGACTAATTAAGGAAAAGTTTAACAAAGATACAAAATGATTGAAAATTTCAGTTGCAGTTACTTGTACTAATCTTGGGTGGTATGCTGTACCACATTCTAACAGACTAAACGAAGTGTTGTTGATCTATTGCATGCATTCATATGTGTGTACAAACAATCTTACTTGAACCTCTTGTAATAACCACTTTTGTATCAATTTATCTTTTCATAAAACAATCCAAAGTTAGTAAGAATTAAGTTTTTTAAGTGGAAAGAATGTTATAAAGCAGGGGTCTCCAAACCGCGGCAGGCGGTATAATTACATTAATTCAATCGAAGCATCAGCAGGCGATGCAGATGATAATTTTCGAACTGTCAGATTTCAATTTCACTTTGGATTTGGTTTATCCCTGTCTATAGCTGAATAAATGCTTATTCAAATTTTATATTTCTAGCGACTACTAGTTAGCGCTATTATCAGGGCAACTGCAATTACCCAGCAATTTTTGACGATATAGAATACCCCGAAACTACTCGCTTTTCAGAATACTAATGGCATTTGGTGGTGGCACAAACAGAGTAAAAGGTATATGTGTCGATTTTTATCAGACAAGTGAGTTATATATATTTCCTGCAATGTAATCTACTCTTCGAGCCACAGTATTTGCTGACAAACTAATGTTTTCAAACAAATTAGCGTTTCCTAGCCATACTCTTTCTGCTGCTGCAATCATGCAATCGTTGATTAAGTCGCTGTCAGTAAATGGTTTTCCATATTTCGCTATTGATTGACACACGCAGAAACAAGCACGAGTTGCTGTTTCTTGTTCAGGACTTACTTTTTTAAATAACATTTGTTGAGATTTTATCCCGCATTTCAAAGATTCATATTTTTCTAACCGTAGGCTTCCTGTAAGCTTGGAGTAATTCTGAGAATGTTTAGTCTCATAATGATGTTTTTTATTGTATTCCTTGAGAACTTATATTGGGTCGTTGCAAATTATACATATTGCCTTATTACTTGACTCAATCATGAAATATTGATGTCCCCGTTACTCTTTAAATGTTCAGCATTCACTATTTATCTTTCGTTCCTTTTCCTTATTTATACAAAGCCGGGAAAAAAAGACAAGAACGTAACTTCAAACCAAAGTAATGTGTATTTTCAGCAAGACTAAAAAAATAAAATCAGAAAACACAATACCTCGCTTTTCAGATACCGCCGAACTGTTCAAATCCTGGGTGACTTTCGTATTTCGATGCTCGAATAAGCTCGAATCCACGGTTGCTGACAGTAACAAGGTATGACTCCTATAAATCACGGTGGCCATCTTGAGCATCACCGTATCACACGATTGTACTAAGGACATTATATATACAGGGTGTCCCGTAAGTGGTGTCATATCCAAAGGCTACGGATAGGTCAGGTTTAGACGAGCAAAAAAAGTGTATGGTAAGGGGGGAGGAATTCTAATGGTTTCCGAGATAACGGGACTTGAAGATATTTTGGTATTTTTTTATAGATCACCCTGTAACTTCTGAACGTTTCACTCTGTGATGATGATTTAAAACTTTTTGATAATCGTTGGACCTTTCCAGTAGTCCATAAATTTTTCCTCTCCTCTCATCCGTTTTGAAGTTAAGGCTGAGCCAAATTGAAATTTCGGAATTATGACTCGTTTTTTTTATTCAAATACTATTTTTATCAAAAAACACGTAATGAATACCAATTTTTCATATTGCAATTAAGAAACCCAAAATCTAAGTTTTAAAATGACCTGTCACAGTCCGTACAGAAAATGTAACCCTTTCTGTGTTTTTTTACACTTTTTTTCAAGCATCTCCAGCTGAAATGACTGAAAAAGTTCAATAAGTGCCAGAAAGTAGGTAATTACCTTTTGGAAATAATTCCGAAATTTCAAATTTGCTCAGGCTTAACTTCAAAACGGATGAGAGGAGAGGAAAAATTTATGGACTACTGGAAAGGTCCAACGATTATCAAAAAGTTTTAAATCATCATCGTAGGGCGTAACGTTGAGAAGTTACAGGGTGATCTATAAAAATATACCAAAATATCTTAAAGTCCAGTTATCTCGGAAACCGTTATAATCCCCCTCCCCATCATATACTTTTTTGCTCGTCTAAACATGACCTATCCGTATCCTTCGGATATGACACCACTTACGGGACACCCTGTAAAAAAAAATAAAAAATCGGAAGTCTTTATATGAATTGATGCCGTGACGTTATTACATCACCTATCAAAAATGTATTGAGTATATCATGTTAATGTCTGTATACCGTAACTCTAATGTTTCTGACAACCAATCATGTAGTGCAGAACTTATCCGTAACATGCTGTAGCTCTACTACTTTCTAAAAGATGGCATTGTATACGCGTTAATCGCCGGCAGGTTCTAAAGTGAAAATTTGCGTGTAATTCAAAACTACAGTATGTTGGTATGATGACCTAGCTACGTCTTGGTCCCTGGGACTAGTGCAAGAATCAGTGTGGCCCATAGGTTAGAAAGTTTGGAGTCTTAAGCAAAGGTTTTATGAAAATTAAGATCTTAGTAGCATCCAGATACTCCACAACTACTTTTTATAAGGCGTAAATAATATAAGTTTCACGGTAAAAATGAATTTACTCGACTCAGCTTAGTACATTTGGTGCCAAATATGCCAGGAAATCGGTCATTTCTATGCAATGTTAATGGTTTCAAGTAAAAAGTAAAAATGAGAAGGAGAAACCTTAAATTGGTCTAAAACTAGTAGCTATGATACCCTAGATAAATGTCTTTATTAATTTTGTATGCAGATCTATCTGTAGAAGTTTGATTTTTGATGTGGTTTTTCGCTTATATTTCTAGAACGGTTCAATGGACAGTAAAAATGAGTATGGCAAACATCATAGGATTTCATATTCCCTAGAGCTTTTCAGTACAATAAAAGCGTCTAGGACTGATCCTTTTCGCGGTATATGTAAATAACCAACATTTTTATATGGCAACACTAGAAGGGGTTGCCCGATTTAGTCCATACTTGAAATTCCATTTACTATTACTATGAATATGCCATGTACCAAAATTCAGTTCTCAACGTCGAAGTGTTCTCAGGCAGTGTTCAAATATATTGAAATTTTTGTATGGCAGGAGGAGGAGTTACCTGATTTGTTACATTTTCGAACTTATTTTTTATTTTTTTTTTAATAAGTGCGTACACAAATTTGCAGCTCACTAAGTGAAACGCCTTTTAGAGTTATCGTGATTTCATCTAGGGTATAAAAATCTTAGCAGCATCTGGAGTGTCAACAGATGCAAGGGGTCCCACGATGACCTAAAAATAAATGAAAAATGAATTTATAATTGAGCTTGAAGTAAATATATCAAAAATTACAGAATTGAACAAAATACATAAAAAAAATCAACAACAACAACCTGTTTGTGTGGTAGTAGTTAAGCCATCACACAACGCATGCAAACAATAGCAAGTGGAAGAACCTAATAAATTTCATGCTTAGCAACATAAAACATAGAATTAAAATTTAAATAGGCATTCAAGGGCACACAGCAAATCCCTTTTTCAGCAGATTCGTGAATACCTTAGGTAAAAAATTAGCAAAAACAGCGCACCTTGACATGTATCCACGGCATTTAAAAAAAGAGGCATTTTCATGAAAATTTTAATTCAAATCAGGGAAAAAAACACGTAGGTACCGCAACCTTTTCATGGATTTAATTTAACAAAATTTTAACGAGCACGCGGTTGACATTACGAGTATAAATAATGACGTGAACTTCATATTTTCGGGGCGTTTATAATTTCACCCTGGGGTAAAAAGAGACCATAAATCGAATGGCAATGTTCGCTTAGCGATATTTTCACGCATTACTGATAAATCTCGATTTTTTTTTAAATTACCTTTACAGCAGTGAGTAAGAAAGAGACACAAAGCAGTGAAAGGGATACAAGCATTCATTCTGCGATAGGAATTAATTAAATTGAAATAAAACAGAGTTATGGCAAAATTTAGAAAACTTATCATAATTTTTCGAATTTTAAGCAGATTTATTATTATATGAATTATTATGTCAGAAAATGCATTTTGTAATTTAACATCAACTGACAAACAAATAATTCCGTACATTTTGTTAAATTTAGGCAGAAAATTCAAAATTTCATTTTATGGATAATGAAATCGGAAGTCATTCGTTTAATCTTTTTTTCTTTTTCAAACAATTATCAAAGGCGAACATATCCTAGAGCACTTTTCCCACTAACTTGCAATTTTTTTTAAGTCATCAGCAGTAATTTTATTAACAGAATGAAGTCTTTTTTATCAGCAAGAGATTTTTATTAGGAAACGTATAAAATCGATTTCATCAAGCTACAAATAAAGGGCTTTCCCATAAGAGGGGTTATTTTAATTAGCCCGCTATTTCGGTTGATGTCAATTTTGGAGCCGTCAGTTTTTGACATTTGAAAGTAGAAACTACGCCATTAATAAAAATGGAACGATACACGATTCAACAACGCATTGAAATTAATAAAATTCACTATAAAAATGGTGAAAATGTGGCAGAGACGGTTCGTAAAACTCGAACATTTTTGGGTCGTCGTGAAGCACCTTGTCGGACCGCAATACAGAAATTGGTAGAAAAATTCGAGCTATCGGGACAAGTTAGTGATGTGAAGAATAAAACCCGTGCACGTCGCTCAAGAACAGCCGATAATATTGCTGCTGTAGCCGAAAGTGTTGAAGAAAACCCAGGTTTGTCCATTCCTCGTCGTTCTTTGGAATTAGGCATACCACAAACGTCATTACACCGTATTTTGCATAAAGATTTGGGTCTTAAGGCTTATAAAGTTCAGTTAACACAAGAACTTAAGCCGGCCGATCATCAATAACGTCGAGTCTTTGCTGATTGGGTCCTTGAAATGCATGAAAATGATCCAGAATTGTATCGAAAACTCATCTTGAGTGATGAGGCCCATTTCCACCTCGATCGCTTCGTCAACAAGCAAAATTGTCGCATCTGGGGCTCGGAAAACCCAAGAGTTATTGTTGAAAAGCCTCTCTATCCTCAACGTGTGACTGTTTGGTGCGGTTTATGGTCCCGCGGGGTCATTGGACCTTACTTTTTCGAAAATGAGGCTGGAGCAACAGTTACGGTGAATGGATTGTGCTATCGACAGATGATTAATGATTTTTTATGGCCGGAATTGGATGGTATTGATCTGGACAACGTTTACTTTCAACAAGACGGCGCTACGTGCCATACAAGCAACGAAACAATTGATCTTTTACGGGAAAAGTTTCCGGACCGTGTTATCTCTCGAAGAGGTGATCACAATTGGCCACCGAGATCTTGTGACTTAACACCTTGCGACTGTGAAAGAGAAGGTCTACGCCAACAGCCCAGCGTTGATTCAAGACCTCAAAGATGGAATTCGTGAGGCTATCGAGGACATAGGGCAGCCACTTTGCGATTTGTTTATGGAAAATTTCATGAAAAGGATATGGTCCTGTAGGCGTGGTCGTGGTGGTCATTTGGCTGATATTATTTTCCGTTATTAACAGCATACCTTTCTCTTTTTAATGAAATAAAGATCCGATCATTTATCTAAAAAAATTTTATTTTTCTTTGAATATCAACATAACACCTCTTATTGGAAAACCATTTATTATCAGGACTATATAGCGTAAACTTGTGATTTATTTAAATTACCAATTTGCGTTAATCCATTGTGTCAACGCATGCTAAGTTTTGATAATAAACACTGCAGGAATTTAGCAAGAATGATTGGTTCATTATGTTCCCCAAAAATTATTAAAATTAGAAAATTTAATACCAGAACAAGAAATTTGAGTCAAACTGAGTTTTCAAAAAATTAATTATCATGTGAAAAATATGCCTTAGGGTCATTGTCACACAACATTATAATTCGAACATGAATTTGTACTGAATACTAATTTTTATGAATTTTAAGCAAATAAATTAGTTTAGAAATAGTTTGAAATTTTGACTTATAATTCACGTAAAATAAATGTAGCATTAGTTTTGTCTAATCGAAGTCAACTTCGAGTAAAATATTAATTAATTGATTCTGTAAGTGGCATCACAATTCTTTAGCGTAATTACTTAATATTAGCGTTGTTATTAGACGATAGTTTTCTTTTTGTAATAAAGTGAGTGAACAACTGAATGATTTTTCATTCGCCACACTACCTACTATCATTGTGATCTAGTACAGCAGCTACTACAGTCTATTAGAGGGCAGTACGAGAACTATCAAAATGTTCGGTTGACATTAACTGTCATTAGACACACGAAGTGCCCAAACATATAGAAATTTTTCAAGGACAACTCTTCTATTTTTAACCCTATATCTAAAATTTGTTGTGAGAAAGGCTCTTTGCAGATAAGTAGACAGACGGAATGACAAATCTAGTACATAATCGCATGGGCTATACATACTAGATTTCATGCAGCCAGTGTTTAAAAAGGCGAAAAAAAGCATGATACTAAAAAACTGAAATTATTAGAGAGAGGAAAAGAATTTAAAGTCGAGAAATTGCTGCAAGTGGAAAAAGAGTTTATACTTCCCACTTCAGAAAAAGAATAACGAACGACGGTCCAACATCAGCTTTAATAATTTGAGATTGATTAAACAGATTTAATTTAATGGATGAACTCAAGAAGGAACTTTTTATGCAATTAGTATAGATAACAAGAGAAAATGTAATAAACGAGGTCGCTTTGTTTTAATCTCTTTTCCTGGAAAGAAAATAATATTTTAAGTCTGTGTTTACGAAAGCAACTGATGCTGGTTTTGCTGTTTAAATTATCTAAGTATTTCAGAGTTAAAATTTCAGAATTTATATTTTTCCTGAGTCTCTAGTCCATACACACTTCATTTAATCAACATTTTTAATTGCTTTTTATTTATTTAGAATTTTATTATAAAATTGTGAATGCGAGTCATATATGAGGCAAAATATAAATAAATTAAAAATTATAGAAATTTTTTCTCTTTTCTTTTTTACTATCAGAACCAGCTTAACACGCTCTCTGTAGTGACACGTTTAATAAATAAATGGTCAATAATACATGCGTTTCATCACATAGTTGATGTTAGTATTAGTATGTTAAACTAAATATAAACCAATCACCGGATGAAATTACATGCAATGCAATATGGAAAAAAAAAATTGAAAAAACATTAAATACAATAAAAAACGATTAAATATTATATAGACGTTCTTTTTTTTCAAAACAGCTGCACGCTTAATATTAATAGGTTCATACATGGTAACGTTAGACTTTGAGGAGTTAACATGCAACAGAGGCAGCCTTCTCAAATTGTGCCTACTATCACAGAAAGAGATTTTGTCCAGTAACAACGGAGAGTCAACATTCACGCTTAAGAGTTGATGCACATCGGGAACCATGTAACGTTTCTGAAGTGAGCGTATATTTAAAAGCCTCAAGCGATCCTCATAGGGTGGAACAATTTGTGAATTACTCTAGCAAATCGTAGAAAGTTCCGCTGAACAGACTCGATACGGTTAATGTGTGTACCGTAAAAAGGAAACCAGACCTGGCTAGAGTATTCAAGAAGTAGTCTCACAAAGCAAGTGTACAAATGCGCAATGTTATGGTAGAATTCAATAACTCTGGGGACCAACGTTTTATAAAACCCAGGATAGAACATACCATATAGTTTATATGGGAGATAAAATTCAATCTGTGGTCACACTTTACACCCAAGTCACAGACAGAACCCACACGGCCAATCAAAGAATCCGAGAACTCATAATGATTTGTAATTGGTTGCTGATTGCTGTGGAAAGTTAGAACCTCACGTTTGTCGATATTGAATACCAAATTATTGTTTTTGCACCAATCATAAAATTTGTGAAGGTCACCCTGTACATGATCACAATGTTGAGTAAATTTAATCTGAGCGAAAAACTTAATGTCGTCAGCATAAATCAATACTTTAGAGTGCCTCATAACAGAAACAATATCGTCAGTAGATAGAATAAAGAATAATGGCCCCAAGTGACTCCCTTGAGGTACACCAGACAAAGCCTTCAAGACTTTAGAGATGGAATGGCGAAAATGGATTTGGTGTGTTCTGTTATCTAAATAAGACTCGTCCATTTAAGAAATGTTAGAGGAAATCCATACTTCTCCATTTTAAACAGTATCACAGAGTTAGATGACTTGTCGAACACCTTACTAAGGTCTGTATATATTCAGTATGTCTGATAGCCTTTTGCCAACCCACCAATTGTATCGGAGACAAATTCCAACAAGTTAGTGGTTGTAGATCTGTCAGAAATAAATCCACGTTGGTTTGAAGAGAGCAAATTCTTACAGGAAGTTGATAGTTGACAGTAAGTTATTGATTCGAATAATTTGTTCATGCAAGATAATTTTGCAATAGGCCTATAGTTTGAAATTTGATTTTTACTACCATTTTTGTGGATAGGTATGATAAAAGAATTTTTGCATAGCTGCGGGAAACAACCACAATTGAGCTCATTATCGAAAATTGGCTCTCGAAAATCGACTGTCGATACTCGACTCTCGAAACTCAACTCTCGAAAATCGACTCTCGACTCATATCACACACGGACCGAATTGGACACCCCAAGGGTTGTAGTTACCACCTCCACCCCAAAACGCCCAACACGTAAGAAAATTTTACTCCATCGGAAATCTCCCCATTCACCCATTCTAAATCAAAACATCCCATGTAAATCCATCCAGATTTACTACCCAACAACTCTTTCGTCAAGAACGGCACTCTCAGGCGCTCAGGCTCAAACTTTCTGAGTCAGGAAGTTGATAGAAAGTTATTAAAAATAGGCAACCATGTGAAATCTTCGATAACAGGACGAATATTGTCTTAGCGGGGTATTCGGAAAACTTCACAGTTAGTTTCCAGGCTTAAGAGAGTTGAAGAAAAATAAGGGGAATTAGAAGCGATAGAATAAGAAAGATAGGAATGAAATGCCGATAAGTTCGAACTTTCCTACTTTAATAAACAAGCCTAGTAAAAATGTATTCCATTTATAGTTCAATTAAATAAGTAAAAAAAAAAAAAAAAAACTAAAGACAAAAATAGAGCATTTAATTTGTTTCAGGTTGTAAATTTTGCTGGTTGGTGTAGTGATAGGGTCCTGAGAATATTGTCGAAGAATGTGGAATTCCAACAATAAAGTAAAAGGGTGAAAAAAAAACTCCTAGAATCATACCACACATATAGTCAAATACCATTAATTCATTACATCCTGTCCGTCTATTCTTCCCGTGTAGCAGGCCATCCGATATTCTATCCTTCCTATACATCCATTCATTTTATCAATACAAATTATTTTAAAATATTGATAGTGTTGTTATGAAATATCACAATAAAAAAAATGACTAATCCTACAATTAGAACATTTAAAAACAATTAAGAGGCGCGCTCAATTCTCGCTGCTTATCTTTTTCTCACGCTTACGAAAACGCATTCACATAAACACCATAAAAACTACATTGAATGTGCAAAATTGCCAATATAATAAAATAAAAAACGAAAAACCAAACTTTCTAAGAGCAAGAACAAAAGTTACAATTGGCGTAAAATCAATAATATTATAACCTAGCTGAAAATAAAATAAATAAAGAGATAATCTAAAGTTTTGTATGGCAACACCAAGAAGGCGTTGTTCGATTTATTTCATTCTTAAAATTTTATTTACTATTTTTATGAAAACGCTTTGTACAAAATTCTCTCTGCGGCAACGCGCTCTCAGTCAGTGTCCAAATATATAGCGAAAAACCAAAGCTTTTTATAGCAACACCAGGAAGGCGTTGTCCGATTTCGTCCATTTTTTTATTTTATTTACTATTGCTATGAAAATGCCATTCACTAAATTTCTTCACTTGGACACTGCCCAAATATATAGTGAAAACGGAATTTGTTTATGGCAACCCTATAAAGAAGTTACTTGATTTGTCACATTTTCGAATTTTTATTTATACGTTTTTTTTTTTAATGTCGTATGCAAAAGTTCAGTTCTATAAGTAACGTTATCATTAAGACAGACAAACGGACAGACTAGGACGGTCAGACTGATGGACAATAACTCACAATAACTCTAAATATAATGTGTTGGTGTCCAATCCATTTTGCTCTACTATCATTATTTCTATACGTGACAAACTAAGTATACATTTTGATTTCATCATCCTAGACTAGATTCTAGGGTATCAAAATCAAGAATGTTCCAAGATATGTCACCACAACAAAAAATTCGCGCAAATATTATAGTTCCAAAGCTTTCTTCAGTACCACGTTTTTTTTTGGTTCCGTGCCCGAAAAAAGCAGGCTTCGTTTCATTACTGTTGCATCAAAATATTGGAAATAATCAGAAATATGTTAGAGAAAGCAGCGCTGTTATCCACGCTTTACTTTACTTGCTTCCCCAGTTGCATCCTTACGCAGGCTTGATCACGCCTCTCTTTTTTGTTTAGAATCATATTTTAAATAAAATATCAGTTTTGAAATTGTTGAAAATTTTACACATCCAAACGGCACGCATATCAAACAAATTGCCATAGGTTCTGGGTTGTTTCTTTTTTTTTTTGTCATCCCTTTGCTTTGATCCTGGGGCGCCATATTTTTATGATAATAATCCTACAAAAATTGGAGCCTCGAAAAAATTAAATGCCATTTTTTGTCGTTTTTTGCTTATTTGACTGGACTATAACTGCACTTGCTGCAGTGTCATAATTACAAGTTCTTCCTTTAGTGAGGATTGTTATTCTATGAGGGTATAATAACTTCAATTGATCAAAATTAATGTTTATGCCTGAAACTTTACCATTTGAAATACAAAAATTTAAAAACTTTTTTAAATTTCCATAAAAGCAGGATTCATTTTATGTGCATGCTTTCAGTGCAGTTAAATACATTCCTAATCAGGCCGCACTCTTCATATACCTAAACTTATCACTGTTTTGTGCTGCTGATTCTTTTATAAACATGTTCTATACATTTTGCATCCAATATGTACATAGATATGTTGATATGAATGTATGACATGAAATGAAATATGTTTTTTTTTTAAACTAGAACGTGAGATTTTTTATTTTGTTTCATACATATTACCCCCGGGCGGAAAATCCACACTTTTTAACACTTTGCCCCCCCCCCCCCTCCCATCAAACTGAACGCTTGATAAAAGTTCTACTCACAGAATTCATTGTCTGACATCATAAAGAAATGAGTTTTCTCGAAACCAGTCTACGGAAGTAGGTCAATGAATAAAAGGGCCGACCTCGACTTTAAAAATGCCAAGTGCAAAATACTTGAATACATTAAAGAGAGATAGAACTCGAAAATATTTCCCTAATTCATGAGATACAAAAGCGCTCTCCAAAATCGTCTTACATAATTTCAGGCTTAACTAAACTCGGATGGAAATTAGTTGAGAAGAATCGCTTTTCGGCTCGTGAAATTTGAAATAATGTTGTAGACTTCATACCTAGATCGTATTCGTAGAAGTATATAGGCAGCACGCATATCGTCTTCATCTCAGCAGTTAACGATTTACTTAATTATCACACAAGGTAATTGCTTTAAAATTAGTATTCCCAAAGCAGGAAACATTAATTATTTACTGCAGAATCGTATATTTAGCTAAAATCCCCTGTCGCATGATTATATTTGCCATTGCTTCATTTCATTGTTGTCATCGGTGTTGAATAAAATTTATGTACGCAGTTCGCAGTAATTACTTCCCCATTTTATGCTTGACAGAAATAATTTACTATTCTGGATACATTTCCATAAATTCCTGGTAATTTTGTATCTGGAACTAAAGTAAACAATAAATTATCTATAGACGAAAGAAAGAGCTAGAGCGAGGAAGGATCCCGCAAATCTGGAAAGGGTTTCAGGTAATTTTGTCAGGATAATTGCACAGTGGTTATATATTCATTATATGGCAAACTAACTTCGGTTGCCTACTTCAGGTAGGTACTTATCAATTCCGAACACCTCAGTGTTGAGATTATGTAGTCAAAGTGGAAATTAATTATGATTGGGGATTTAATTACGTCCTCGTAAGCATGTAATTGAGTGCTGATTTTAAGAAATCCATAAATTTATGCGGAATATAAAATTAAGTGATTTTATCACCTTAAGCAGTAGTTGTATATTTGAGAGCATAATAAATTTTTCTTATACGTGTGGTTGTTTGAAACTGGGGTATATCATATAACGGTTATCAGTACCCAGCAAGAAATTACATGTGCATGACACTAAGCTTTTCGTTATTCATCGATGAATACCTACTCTTGAAATAGTACTAATTTTAAATATGTGCATAAGTCCTGCGAAAAAGTAGCTACACTAGACCCTTTAACTACCGATGTACACCCTAGTGTGCATGACTTTGAGATCCCCTTAAAATTAATTGAAAAACGTTTTTATGTAATTTCGTTTAAAACGCGGGCCTAGTTTTAGAGAGATTTTTTAAATTTTAAGTCGTTTTCAGACATGTTTTAAGGAAGGTCAAAAGAAAAGGGTTATTTTTGTGTTCTCAAGTTTTAGACATTAAAAAAAGTCCCTGAAAGTGCTCGTAGCTATATAGGTAAAAAATCCAGTCTTACTCATTCACATCTTATAAACACGTCGAAATAAAAATTTTTAGAATTGGTGTTCGGGTAAGTGTTCCAGTTGCTGTAAAGCAAATGTACATTTGAGTGTACATGGATAGTCATTGGGTGTAAATGTAGTGATTCAACTTTTAAAAGATGCATTACCTACCTCTGTAAATAAATATATATTATATGAACAAATCCATAAAAATATAAGAAAAACTAAAAAAAAAAAAAAGATTGATTCCTTCAGAGTGGACTTGTCGATGAGCATCTTTTATGTATTGGCATTTGGAATTAGTGTTGCCAATTGATTATAAACAAAAAACCAAATATCTAAATTTTGAAATTTCTGGGGATCACAATGTTTTGGGATAAAGAGACTGCATTGCAAATATTCACGGAGAATATGTTACGCAATCGATTTTATGCACTTCGTATGCATTTGCATCTTGGCGACACACATATGATACCTAATAATAATCATAAATTATATCGGGTTTGGTCGACCACTGACATATATAATATGGACTGACTACGTTCATGGAAATGTACTGTTAAAAGTGGGCTCACTTCTATGTTGCTGACTCTTTCGGTATAAGCACCAAGTATCAACTGAGAGAGAACTATAAACAACAAATAAATAAGTGGCTTTATCGAAATAAATGTTTTTAAATTAATTATTTAGGTTCATTACTGATAAAATTGTTTTACCAAACGCAATTTATTCACAGAAATTCGAAAGGTTTTATTATAATCGCTTTTCAAGCTGCGCGATAATTTTTCAACTTCCCGCCAATGATTTTTTCAATATTGGCACCGGCGTAAGAACTTTTTTTTTTACATTAGCAACTGAGCCCACATGAAATAGAAAGTTAATCAGTACATATTACATATATATGTCAGTGGGTCGTTTGTTGGAGTACCTATTGGAAGAAATATTTTGTGTCGATGAGCAGATTATACCGTTCAAAGGACGTCTGCAAATGAAATAATTTATATATGAGGAAAGCCATGTCCATGGGATATAAACTCTATTTGGTATACGGTAAAAGTGGAATGCTGTATGACTTCATTCCCTATCAAGGCTCGACCACTGAAATTGAAACGGCGTTCTTGGAAAAACTTTGTTTTAGCGCGGCTTTTTCACAACGTACGTACTATTCTTGCGAAATGAAAAATACTCGCTGCTGGAAAAATTCGTGTCAATCGTTTTCAGAATTATCCTTTACCGACTGATGCAGAGAGGTGATCAGCCGTGTCAGAAAAATAGTTGTCATGAAATCGTGTTTATTCTGCATCAAACTTTGTTGGTATAGGCGTGCCGTATAAGTGGTGGCGCTTTGATAAAAATGAAAAGCGCTACATTGAAATCGAAAAGCCTGAAGCTGTGCAGATACATATATAACAGAAGAATGGGAAACGTAGATCTTCTTGAGAGCAGATGCTCTTAGAAATGGAATAATGGACCAAAAAAAAAGCTGGATACCCTCATTAGCGTTTTGTCAATCCCCAACAGCTATCAGGTAACAAACGGGAGCGTCCCTCGAACTTGGCTGGATTTTCTTCTCCAGATGAGGAGGAAGATATATGTACATGGCCGGAAGCGACAAAATTACTTTTCTTCACCACCAACTAATAGCCATTACGACCAAGACGCTCACTTTCCAGACTTCGATTCGACGCATAGTACAGTAGTTCAGTGAAAACTACAAGGATGATAGCAAAGAACGTATTTCTGTTGTTCGAAATGGAAAGCACTTCTGTGCATTCGGCGAAATTCTGAATATATCTTCGAATATCATCGAAAATAAATTATTTTTTATGCAATTTTATAAAAATGTTTATACTTTTATATTCAAGTGAATTACCAATTAAATTACATTTAAATAAATTACAATTAAAATAAATCTTTATTACATATTAGACATCCTTTGTGTAAAACACCTTCTATTAGCTTTCGTATAGTCCTTCATTTTTTATATGAAGGAGTCGGAGTTTGACTACCATGACTATCCAAGTACCCTCACATGTACATCTCTCACCCACCACACCTTTACAGGCACGTAAAAATTTATTACTCTAAAGTATTTCTGTGACCCATATGACTAAAAACCATCATTAAAAAAATTTTTGCAATCGCACGTTTAAGATGGGCACTGAAAGGGTTAATTTTCCAGAACAAAATTCATTCTGATGAATTCTTGATTGGAGAAAAATGTTTGGAATTTTCTTTGGAATTGAATATTATGTCATCTGCGCAAAATTCGTTGCAGTAGTCCTCTTTTCCCTGATTTAATTCTCGTACAAATTTGAAGTAATTCAGTGAGTCATGTTGAGGCGACCATGTATTCTGAGATAAATTCGGAAGTAGTTGGTCGGTTAAATGCAAGTGGAACAAAATAATTAAAAAGTTAGAAAAATATTTCTTTTTTAAGTGAATAAACGTTAAGTTTGTTTTTGATAATTTCAGATCTTTCATTATAAAATTCATATGATAAAGTTAGTGTAAATTAAAATGAAACGAAATTTTGATTTGTTTATGTCCTCCCGTCTGTCTGTACAACATGGAAAGAAGAAAAGAGCATTCGCTTAGAGATCTGAAATTATGCACACGGCTTTTTATATGATGGTGCAAAATCCATGTTAAAACTAGGTGGAATCGAAAGAATATCTAACGAAATATTACCTAAGACTTTTTTTCTATTTATGATGGCCAAAAAGAAAAGAAGCCTTTATGAAATTTAAAAATGTAAACAGTATACTTTCGTAAGGAAGTGAAGTTAAGGTCGATGCACACTTACCGTCACATCAAACCGATACAGATAGGTATCGACCGGCACCGGCATTTTTTGTGCACATCATGTGCCATATTTCCCCATGTCATCAAAACTATATATATAAACTAAACTCAATTCTCAAATGACATTCCACATGTCATCTTCTTGCTTTTAAGGAAACTGCAGAAAATCCATTTGCGTACTTTTCCATACTTTTTACATATTTCTCTCAACACACGAGTAAGTTTTTACTTATACACATTTCGCATGAGAATTATGTGAACATACCTACATAATAATTGAACAAAGAATTTAAATCGACTTTATCGAAATGTATTAAAATGAAAGAAAAGTGTTCGTATGTACAGCCGCGGCCACTACTTGCTATGCATCAATTTAATTTTTTTTCCGGCCTCTTCTGGGGATTGTATCCTCTAGAATCGCACCCTTACATATGACATTGCATATATTTGTATTTATTTAGTAGGTATAGGTATAGGTCCAATGTATTTCGGGACGGACTTATGTTCCATCAAATAAAACTTACTTTTGTTTATCTGATTTTATTTCTCAGACGTGCTGCCAGTAACCAAAAAGTACAGACATCTTAACAAAATGACAACTGAATTATCACTTTATAATTGATGCCCTCTATCTGTGAGATTTTCCTAAAATGTAATATCAGGTTAAACTAAGGTCGAGAATACAATGTGTAACCTAGAACCCAGGAAAAAATAAATAAAAAAAATAAATTACCTTCAAATCCCTATTGTTGAAAGCCTCCTTGAGCTTGACCTAAAATGCTCACTCGAATTCACAACTTCTACAAAGCTCCACCCCAAATAACTAAATTATATAAACGTTATTTTATTTTTTGGACAAGTCATTCGATTTCTCCTACATTAACCAGCTTTTACTTATTCACAGACAGTTTCCAGTTCCCAAAGTTCCTTTCAATTCCTTGCCTATTTTGTGTGTGTACCTCCATTGCAAAAATTTTATTTGGTAATTTGTGTTTTGAAAAATATTTGTTTAGTTTAAACATAACTTAAGAAAGTAAAAAAACAAAAATTTCATAAAATACCAAAAACACAATGAACAATTCTATTATTGCTAGACTTTTACAACTACTGTGAAAAAAAAAATATGCTGCGCTCATACTCGTAATAAAAACCACCCTACCCTTCTATAGGATATCCATTAGGAAAAATTGAAAATGAAAAAATAATCACTCTTCTAGAATCACATCGTGCTGTAGGAATTTTTAATTTCATTAATGCACAGAGGTCTTTAACATGAGGAGAGGAACTTTGAAGATAAAATCTCTTTTATGAAAGTTTCTTACTTTAGCCATAATGGAATGATAACAAGGATATCGCATAGATATCTAGCCGTGTAGGTTCTTTGAGCTTCGTTATTTTTCTTTCCTTAGACGAGAAAATTCCTTGGTTTTTTTTTTTTTAAGTAATATGTTGAATTGCATTTTAGACTTACGCCTCTTCTGTTAAGAGCGCCATATGTATAAGGGAAGATGTCTGGAAAACCATTTCACTAAGTTCCTAGAATATGTTTTGCCTTCAAAATTGTTCGGTTATCAAATGAATAACGCAGTCTGTTTTTTGTTTGTTTTTTCAATACTTTTCAACATGATTGGTGTACAAAGCTGCTCACAGCAAGAATAACACATTAATAGTTATCATCGACGTCTTCTATGATTGAAAAAATAATAATGGTAATGAAAACCCTCCTTGGTATGATTATGTATGTATGGAGTAAATACCTGAACCCAATGTAAAATATGTTCGCGGTTTGAACACGTTGGCAGAAACTACGCCGTTGCCTGTTCAAATATATGATGCATAAAAACAAAATATGAACAAGCTACAGAAGGTCCCAGAAATATAAGAAGTAATAAAACAAAACAGCTTATGGGTAAATGAATAAATTCCTTTGGTAATATAAAAAACTCACCTGTTTTCCAGAGAAACAAATAAGATCGATAAGAAAATTATGGAAAACTTAGCAGGAGAGCTACACTGAATGTTTTCCTCCATAATAATAAACCAGTAATGATGTTCGACTCAAATACATACATAAAGGGGAATGCCCACTTTTCATACAACTTTTGGCCCGACACCTCCAGACATGAGATGTCTTCAACGATGCATTATGATACTCTGAATATATTTTATTAGCAATGTTTATTCCTAGCAGGGGAAAGCTTTGGCGATCGGGTGTAGCTCGCGCAACTTTCTTGGGTGAAAAGGAAGACTTTTCTACTTCTTGTGATTGATGGGAATTGCTGCTTTGTAGAAAAAGACTTCATATGAGAAAAATGTTCAGATCAAAGCACTAATGACCAATGCAAAATGTAGTAGTGGGGTGTGTGTGGCCCAAGTGTATAAAAATGGGTTTTCCGACGTCAAAAACGCCCCGAGAAAATTTTCTGAAGCGGGAAAAATATACACCACCCGATAGTACTCGGCGAGACCTATAATTCGATATGCAGCATGCGCTATTGAAACCTCCCCCCCCCCGCCGGAGATGCCAACCCTTATCCTAAAAGAATCCAGAGAAAAATTTTCTTCTACGAATTTTAGCTGGTAATGAACGAATGAGCGAACAATGAAACCCGTTTTCCGACATAACGCTAAGTTAGAGCCGATCTAAGGTGCGAAAAATCTAGTACCTCAGTTCGAATAAAAAAGGGGGATATGCTAAAAAGTGAGTATGGGGATGAGGAGGAGTGTGAGTACTCAAACATCTTCTGAGGACCTATCGAATTCAGTTTTGTACTATAATTTCCAAAATGTACTAGATCACACTTTGAACCCCTCCCCTAGCTTTCCCCAGATAGATAGAAATAACCATTGCTAATAAAAAATGTTCAGAGGATCATAATGCATCGTTTAAAACATCTCATATGTCTGGAGCTGTCGAGCCTAAAATGGTCATTTCCCCTTGCACTAAGTTTTCAAAAATTAAGGAGTAATATAAAGGGTTTTCCGATAAGAGGTGTTATTTTGATATTCAAAGAAAAATGCCATTTTTTGAGATAAATGATCGGATCTTTATTTCGTTATAAAGAGGAAGGTATGCCGTTAATAACGGAAAATAATATCAGCCAAATGACCACCACGACCACGCCTACAGGACCATATCCTTTTCATGAAATTTTCCATAACCAAATCGCAAAGTGGCTGCCCTATGTCCTCGATAGCCTCACGAATTCCATCTTTGAGGTCTTGAATCGACGCTGGGCTGTTGGCGTAGACCTTCTCTTTCACGTCGCCCCAAAGGAAGAAGTCGCAAGGTGTTAAGTCACAAGATCTCCGTGGCCAATTGTGATCACCTCTTCGAGAGATAACACGGTCCGGAAACTTTTCCTGTAAAAGATCAATGGTTTCGTTGCTTGAATGGCACGTAGCGCCGTCTTATTGAAAGTAAACGTTGTCCAGATCAATACCATCCAATTTCGGCCATAAAAAATCATTAATCATCTGTCGATAGCGCAATGCATACACCGTAACTGTTGCTCCAGCCTCATTTTCGAAAAAGTAAGGTCCAATGACCCCGCGGGATCATTAACCGCAACAAACAGTCACACGTTGAGGATAGAGAGGCTTTTCAATAATAACTCTTGGGTTTTCCGAGCCCCAGATGCGACAATTTTGCTTATTGACGAAGCCATCGAGGTGGAAATGGGCCTCATCACTCAAGATGAGTTTTCGATGGAATTCCGGATCATTTTCATGCATTTCAAGGACCCAATCAGCAAAGACTCGACGTTGTTGATGATCTGCCGGCTTGAGTTCTTGTGTTAACTGAACTTTAAGACCCAAATATTTATGCAAAATACGGTGTAATGACGTTTGTGGAATGCCTAATTCCAAAGAACGACGAGGAATGGACAAACCTGGGTTTTCTTCAACACTTTCGACTACAGCAGCAATATTCTCGGCTGTTCTTGAGCGACATGCACGGGTTTTATTCTTCACATAACTAACTTGTCCCGACAGCTCGAATTTTTCTACCAATTTCTGTATTGCGGTTCGACAAGGTGCTTCACGACGACCCAAAAATGTTCGAGTTTTACGAACCGTCTCTGCCACATTTTCACTATTTTTATAGTGAATTTTAATAATTTCAATGCGTTGTTGAATCGTGTATCGTTCCATTTTTATTAATGGCGTATTTTCTACTTGTCAAATGTCAAAAAATGACAGCTCCAAAAGTGACATCTACCGAAATAGCGGGCTAATTAAAATAACACCTCTTATTGGAATACCCTTTACACTAGAGTCGGAAACAACTCCTGGTTCTGCCGTTCTAGTTACAAATTATCTTAGCTCATAATTGAAATTAAATTCAATAATATTTTTATTAATATGGATTTCATGGCAGTAAAAATGAATCTCGAAAATGAAGTTAGCCTGCTTCTAAATATAAATCTTCTTCCACAATTCTCTAATCATAGCAACCAAATCAAAGTTTTGGAATCAGATATTGCCTGCATTGAGCTAATAATTATTGCTAACTCTCTCCTTGCTGCAGCCATTTCTACCTTGAAGGATAACGACTGGAAAAAATTCCATTCAAATGTCAATAACAGATACAATTTTTGATTTTGTTCATGGATTCGTTCACAAAATAAGAACAATAGGATTTGCCATATAAACTATGGTAGCAACAAAGGTTACAAGTACTTCGAATCCTGCCTATCAATAAAAATCGATTAAAAGATGTAGATATTTCTAGTTGAGCAGCATAGTACAAAGCTCTCAACTATGTTAGGGGACTGCTTAATAATAATCACTTAAATGATATTCGGATGGATCCAAAGTGGAAGGTAGAGAAGCCTGAAATAATTCACAAAAATATGCGTGGAGTAAAAATTAAAAGCAATAATTTCGTTTAGCTTTGAGACTAAGCTGGTGTGGACTGTCTTACTACTGTCTTGAAGCAACTGGCCGAAACAGACAATATTACGCTAATTTAGTTGCTGGGATATAAAAATATTAAGAACAATAAGATTGAGAATCGCATTGTAAAGGAAGGAGCCAAATTTCCGTTTATTAACTCTCAACCTGCTTCCGAACAGCCAAAAAGTCACATTATAGCACATATCATGGTTAGGGAAGAAAACAATCAAAATTTCATATTAAGAAAATACCCCGAGGTTGAGACAAGCGAAGAAGCTTATCAATTACTCGCAAGAGAGGATAAAAGTATTCCTCATACTCAGCCGAATGAAATTAAGGCTCATAACGGGCCTATTTACTGGGCATTTCTCGCTAAAATATCATTTTTAACAAATGAGTAAAGTCGATGATGAGACGTGTCACTTCTGTGTGGAAAACGATGAAACTGCTGAATAATACGTCCTATGTGACTGGATCGCATAAGGCTTAAACATCTAGAAAAGGTATTCTCACTGCCACGTGATGTTGCAAAGATGACCTCTTAGACTGTTATAAGCTTTGTAAAAGACCTTAAGTTCGAATGGGCGCTCTTGGACACTTAGAAGTAATGTAACAAAAGATCTCATAAATTGCCTTGACTAGATGATAGACGGTAGCTTTGTTTGCATCCCCACACATATTAATAATAAGCTCTCATCTTTCTATCCTGGCTCTAATTTGTACATGAAAGCAATGGTGATTCATTAAATTGAAGAAAATACTTCTAACCCAGCGTGCTTCCGAAATGGTGTATCTGATTTTTTTTTTTAGGATTCACCTGGTAATGGATAATTATTTTAGTTTAGGGCACACAGTATAATAGATATAATATAATGGTATACATTTGCAATTTACGAAGAACAAGGGCTGAAAACTGTTTTACAAATGAGTTGCGGGGTTCTTTTGTTATACGTACAAAAGAACTTCCTTTGTTTCCGTATACATGACCATTTTTTTCGAGGAGTTTTTGTAAATATTACTTTTCATTAGAGATTTAAGGTTTATAAGTATATATCGGATTATATGCAATTGGACGAAATCGCATTTTTGCATTGCATAATATAGTAGTGCATAATTCGACAAAAAAGGTTGAGTTTACCAATTGTAAATGTCTTTAGCTTGAAGCCAAAAGCCTTCCTCTTTATAATTCAATTACTGCAATTATAGAAAAAATGGTGGATCTAATCCAGCAATTCCAAACGAATTTTCGGTAAGACTCTAAAATAAGTTAGACATTGTTCTTGCAAAAATTTGCGATTTAAAGCAATTAAGCAAATAGAGGCACAGGTCAAAGCTTGCCTGCGGTGATTTCTGCAGATATGGCATCACATCCCAAATTTTGCCTTCTTACGTCGGTAGATGTAGAATGTTAATTTTCGAACTGCACTAGTATCCGGACAGCTCCAGTATTCGGACACTTTTTATTTAATTTAATAAAAATAAGAAAACTATACGCACTTGCTTTAGAACTCGATTAGAATTTTGTTTATTTCATCTTTTTAGATGTACATCCAAAATTTGGGTAACACACGTATCGTTTCTGAGAAAATACTTATCAGTCTGTGTATGTACTTCACATCAGTAAGCTCAACACGTGTTTTATGTAAAGTGCATTAAGTATTGCTTTATTTAGTTTAACTGTCTTCATCTTGATTGAATATTGTATTTTATTAGTATTAAATCAAAAATATGATATATTTTTTATTAAGTTCATAAAATTTTTGGATCTCCTTACCGGAGAAAAGAATTTTTTTTTTAGTTTCTGGACAGGCTGTCCGGACACTGAAAGTATGTTTCAAAAGAGAATGTTTCCTGCTTATCCTCTAATACAATTATAAAATATGTTTTTATAGCACAGAAAAAGTTAAACATGTTTTGTTTTTTTATTAAGCCTTTAGTATTCGGACTCATATTAAGAAATTTCATTTCTGCTGTCCGACTACTAAAACGGTTTCAGTGTCTGGACAAAAATATTTAATAGGTACTCGATTAATTAAAAATAAGAGATACCTGAGTAGTAAATAATCATAATAATTTTCAAAATAACAGATGATAGTACCTATGAATACAAATCGAAGAAACGTATAAAATGATCCGCTAATGATGCAGAGATGACTTAAGCTATACTACATAGATATCAGAGAAAATAAATTGAGCATTATGAAGTCTGCTGAAAAAAATTATGGAGTGTTGTTGGCAGGTGTAGAATTTCACTTAAACAAGATAACTGGATCAACACTGTGCAACATATTAAGAGGATGGTCGACGAGGAAGAACATGACTCAATTCCTTCTTTAAACGAATCACATGAGTGGCTGCAAGATAAAACAGGAAGTATTACCAAAGGAATAGCAATAATTACTGTTTTTGAAATGACTCGAGAACTTGACCAATATTTAAAAAGTTTCGGATATGACGACATATTAAATGATTCTGGCCGAATACTAATATAAATGGGGAGAAAACAAGTTTTTCTTCTTTGCCTGAAAACCAGTAAAGTAATTACATGCCGTGGATTCAAAAACTTTTATCAAATTTAGACCGGAGAATTTTATTTTCTGCAAGCAGAAAAATGTTCCGCATATTTGTGTCACTAAAGGATATTGTAAATATCATCCCACCGAAACTGTTTTTGGGAACAGAAAAATGATGGACGAAGAGCAATATCTTTTCAAATATGTAGTTAATGGCGGAGTTAATGGCAGTTTTGAGGAGTAAGAAAATACCAGACCGCAGGCACCCTTTTCATAGACGGCCACAAGTCACACTTGACGTTAGAGGTGAGTGAAAATTTCAATGATAAAAGTATAATTTTATATGCATTGCCAACAAACACCACTCATATGATGTAATCAGCTCATGTCAGTTAGAAAAAATCGTTGGAGAGTGGCAGTCAAGAATGTTGGCCAACTTATAACAAACAAAAAAATAATAATAACTCCAACGAAATCAAAAAATTTGGAAATACCATAAAAAACACTTCAGGAAATGTGGGCCTTACTCTTACGACCCAAAAGCAAAAAAAAATGTGGTTGAAAATTCTGCAGCTACTCGAAATACTGATATACCAACTAAAATGTAAGAATCAATTCCAGTACAGAAGTTTCACACTGATATTGAGGTTATTAAGCTATTCGATCATAAGTTAAGAATGAGAAATATTCCCGAAAATCAAGTGTTGGATATCATCAAGGAAGCCGGAGCAAAAGCTTCGATAGAATCCTTACCCGAACTAGATCTCACGTTCACCGATCAGGAAAAACCTTGTGTGCTAGAAATATTAACAACAAAACTAATATGCGATAGCTTTTTTGAGATCATTGTTTTTTTTTAGTTATCTACTTTATAATATATTTAAAATTGCTTAGGTTTTTTTCATTATTACCAAGTTTGAAGTATTTGCCTGCATAAATTCTTTAGTATTTTAAAGCGAAAACCGCCTTAAAATGTGTTCATAATTCTTTCAATTAATAAATTGGATAAAGTTTTATGAAAAAGCTCATTTGTGTTTATTTCTAACAAAAAATGGATAATAAATTTCTTTCAAAAAGCCAATGTCCGGACACTGAAACTGTAGTGTCCGAATACTAAATATTGGTGTCCGAATACTAGCTAAAAGTGAAATTTTTTTTCAAACCCCAAAACTATAACAAAATACTATTAAATGACATAAAAATATTTACTTGTTAAATGCAAACAGCTTAAATAATAATAAAAAAAAAAAAATATATTGCATATTCTTAATAGCAATAAAATTATTGAGATGAAACGTTAAGTGTCCGCGTACTAATACATTTACCTACAACTTATTATTAACTGACAAACGTTACAAATTTTAAATTGAAAATTTTGTAAAGTATTTTGTAATATACGGTCATGAAAACTACAATTAATTTTTAATTCTTGTGTGTTTTATTGATTTTTAAATATTACTACTACTGTTGGCTTCAATTATTTTCTATATTTAATGCTAATTTAAACAGTAAAAAGATTATCACTACCAAAGTTGCCTCGTTTTCGATAGTGCATATTTTGTGCATACTTTTAATTTTTCTCGTGCATATTTGAATCAATATGAGCATTTTGATAATGCATATAATCCGATTTCTAATTATAAGTAATAAGAAACCTGACTCAAATATTTTGTTGAGTTCACTTGAAGATGTCCTACATATATTTATTAGAGATAGCAATAATTTGCATAATTATTAATTTTATATTTATATTTTATATTTATGTTGTGCCTAACTCCTCCGGAAACTTGAAGATAACTTTTTGCCAGGAAATTTTGTGTTCAGTTATTGTCATCTAAATAAATCCAGGATTAATTGCAGCTAAGTTAATCAGATTATAAAAAGTGTATATTGTCCACTTACGAGATGAAGCTTAGCACATTTCTTAGTCATTAGATCAATCCACTTCTACACCGAATTTTATAGCATTTTAAAACTCTATTGGGTTCCGGAATATTTTTCTCTCATCTATTTATTTTTACAGTGCGCTTTAGATTGCTTAGTAAAGGGTTTTCCAATAAGAGGTGTTATTTTAATTAGCCAGCTATTTCGGTAGATGTCACTTTTGGAGCTGTCATTTTTTGACATTTGACAAGTAGAAACTACGCCATTAATAAAAATGGAACGATACACGATTCAACAACGCATTGAAATTATTAAAATTCACTATAAAAATGGTGCAAATGTGGCAGAGACGGTTCGTAAAACTCTAACATTTTTGGGTCGTCGTGAAGCACCTTGTCGGACCGCAATACAGAAATTGGTAGAAAAATTCGAGCTGTCGGGACAAGTTAGTGATGTGAAGAATAAAACCCGTGCACGTCACTCAAGAACAGCCGAGAATATTGCTGCTGTAGCCGAAAGTGTTGAAGAAAACCCAGGTTTGTCCATTCCTCGTCGTTCTTTGGAATTAGGCAATTAGGCAAATGTCATTAAACCGTAGTTTGCATAAAGATTTGGGTCTTAAGGCTTATAAAGTTCAGTGAAAACAAGAACTCAATCCGGCCGATCATCAACAACGTCGAGTCTTTGCTGATTGGGTCCTTGAAATGCATGAAAATGATCCGGAATTCCATCGAAAACTCATCTTGAGTGATGAGGCCCATTTCCACCTCGATGGCTTCGTCAACAAGCAAAATTGTCGCATCTGGGGCTCGGAAAACCCAAGAGTTATTGTTGAAAAGCCTCTCTATCCTCAACGTGTGACTGTTTGGTGCGGTTTATGGTCCCGCGGGGTCATTGGACCTTACTTTTTCGAAAATGAGGCTGGAGCAACGGTTACGGTGAATGGATTGTGCTATCGACAGATGATTAATGTATTTTTATGGCCGGAATTGGATGGTATTGATCTGGATAACGTTTACTTTCAACAGGACAGCGCTACGTGCCATACAAGCAACGAAACCATTGATCTTTTACGGGAAAAGTTTTCGGACCGTGTTATCTCTCGAAGAGGTGATCATAATTGGCCACCGAGATCTTGTGACTTAAACACCTTGCGACTTCTTCCTTTGGGGCCACGTGAAAGTGAAGGTCTACGCCAACAGCCCAGCGTCGATTCAAGACCTTAAAGATGGAATTCGTGAGGCTATCGAGGACATAGGGCAGCCACTTTGCGATTTGGTTATGGAAAATTTCATGAAAAGGATATGGTCCTGTAGGCGTGGTCGTGGTGGTCATTTGGCTGATATTAACGGCATACCTTCCTCTTTATAACGAAATAAAGATCAGATCATTTATCTCTAAAAATGGCATTTTTCTTTCAATATCAAAATAACACCTCTTATTGGAAAACCCTTTATATTACTCCTTAATTTTTGAAAACTTAGTGCAAGGGGAAATGACCATTTTAGGCTCGACACCCTCCAGACATATGAGATGTTTTAAAACGATGCATTATGATCCTCTGAACATTTTTTATTAGCAATGGTTATTTCTATCTATCTGGGGAAAGCTAGGGGAGGGGTTCAAAGTGTGATCTAGTACATTTTGGAAATTATAGTACAAAACTGAATTCGATAGGTCCTCAGAAGATGTTTGAGTACTCACATTCCTCCTCATCCCCATACTCACTTTTTAGCATATCCCCCTTTTTCGAACTGAGGTACTAGATTTTTCGCACCTTAGATCGGCTCTAACTTAGGCGTGGTAGGCGTGGTCGAGGTCGTCATTTGGCTGATGTTATTTTCCATTATTAACGGCATACCTTCCTCTTTAAAATGAAATAAAGATCCGATCATTTGTCTCAAAAAATGGGATTTTTCTTTGAATATCAAAATAACACCTCTTATTGGAAACCCCTGTATAAGAACGTTTCTGTTTTTCTTCCCTGAACTGCTAAAGTGTTGAATGTAGACGATGACGAATATACCAGAAAGATTACATACGGAGTGAAAACTGAAGAAAATTATTTAATTTATCCAAAACTCCCCAACATATTTTACTTTTATGTATTTTGAAAATTTCTGTTTCAACTTATATTTTTAATTTTCAAGACATAAATATTTTTGTTGAACTTATACTTAATCAGCACGGCAATTTTTTTACTTAACAACTGAAAAATTTTATGGAAACATTTATTTTTCACCTTTTTATGAAAAAGTTAAAAAAAATTAAGTTCATTTAACAACATTCAAGATAGTATAACAGTTAACTGTATGTGAAAATTAAATTATGTCATTGCTTCAAAATAACGTTTAACTTCTAGTATATAGATTTTCAAAATTTTCGTTGATATGCTTACCCGTTTTATACACAAATAATTTTTAGTTTAATTTTTGTATTAATATATTCTGTAATGACTCACCATTTTGAAAATAAAATCAACAATTAGAAATTGACTAAATAAGGCATACCTTTATAGAAAAAGGAAATAATGGAAAATAAAATGTACATTTATATATATGTTTGTATATATGAAATTTAAAATTTTGATTTGAGGTCGTAAAATATTGAAGCTGACTAAGGATCTTTTAAAGCTGGAAATTATATATACAAGGTGATTCAGGTCAAGATACCTTCCGGAATACCACGCGATTCATTGTGGTAAACTAATCAAAAAATTGCCCCCCCCCCCCCCCACCTAGAAACCATCTTTGAGGAATTCGAAAATATTCGTGAACCCTGATAGAAATAATCAGTATAACTTTTGAACCATTCCATAGATTGTGGTTATTGTTATATTATTAAATAGCCAAGAATAGTAAGTGTCGAAGAGTGTATTACTCTGAATTTTTTCATTTAGCTTCTTTAAATTATTCTCAAAATATTTCCAAAATTTTTATTTATTTTACACACAAATTTCATAAATACCGTTATTTATTTCAAAAAATTTCGTCCATGTAAGCCAAATTTATTACTTCTTATTAATGCCCCTACTACCCTCCATCATTGGAAAAAACCCGCATGCCAATACCTGTATCAGTTTGAGTGTTGGAGGTTTATTGGCACATTCAAGCCAGATCATAAAATTGCATACAAGCAATAATCACAGGTAGGTACGTAGGATCTTTTAGGACTGGACCCACAATTATATTGTTTTCGAACTTTTGTAATATAACTTAACAGAAAACTGTTAAAATTGAACGTTTTGTAAAACTTCGATAAGTGTTTCAAACCATGAATTTAACCACTCATCAGAGAATTTAGTAAACTCGAACTTCATGAGAAGGTTTTGATGAAACTTTTGCGAAAATGTAGTCCCACTTGAAAGGTTCCGAAAACTGATTTCAGGCCCTGTGAATACTATCTCCTTTGGCAAAAAATAATCCCTTATATACTATTCCCATTTCCAGCTACTATTGAAGTACCTACCATATCTGCAAAAACAATAATACTGTTTTCTTTATTTTAACTTAGTTCCGTCTCATATAGGGATCCATTCCTGCAAAGTTTCATCGCAATCAGCTATTTAGGGTTGGGAATCATTCCTTCTTGGAAAAAATCTGAAAATGATATGCGAAAAAATCTGAAAGGTAAAATTGTATGCAAATTATTTTAATTGAACTTGAAGTCATATACAAAAATACTTGCTTCATGAACCTCCACATAATTATGACGAAAAAGGTGTGGCCTTTTCAATATCGTTATAAGTAAATTTAACTGTAACAATTATTATAAAATTAATGGTTTATTGAATTCATTACAAAAATCCTACTTATCTAATAGAGAGCCGTCTAAAAACTTACAGCCCTTGCCCCGCAAGACACAGTTATTATGTAAACAAATATTAGTTTCACTGAAAATCATCAAGGTGTTTGAAATTCATGTAGAAACATAAAAAATTAAGTCCCGATGAGCCTTCTGATGAACATTCATTAAATCTCATAGAAGGGCTCATTGAATATCATGAAACTGCTCCCAATATACTAAACCAGCAATATAGAAATATTTACTCTTGTCATCATCGTTTCAGATGACATTTCTACTAGGAAAATTTTAATTGATTTTTGTAATTTAATTATTTAAATTTTTAAATTATCTATTTTAAAAAACTTCTTTTGATTTCTTTTTCTGCGGAAGAACTGTCGTCCATATACTGATCAAGGCATTATGCCCAAATCCTTACACCTCAGCGTCTAAGAGTTTGGTTTGCAACTGGAGTTTGAATTCAAAAAAATATATAAAATCAATCGTAAAATCAAATTCTCATTTATGAACTCATTATGACACTCATTGACATGCTCATTAATAAGCTCATCGTAACACTCATTGCTATGCTCATTAATAAGCTCATCGTGACACTCATTGCTATGCTCATTAATAAGCTCATCGTGACACTCATTGATATGCTCATTAATAAGCTCATCGTGACACTCATTGATATGCTCATTAATAAGCTCAGCGTGACGCTCATTATGTACTCAGCGAACTGTTAATCTAATATTTGTAAAATGCACAAAAGAGAAGCAAAGTATATATTTCTAAATAAGTGAAAGAGATGCACTGTATTATGCACACTATATGTTTTTTTATAAATAAATGATTTTTTTCGCGGTTTTTATTCAAACGAGAATAGATTTCATCAGAGCGTTCATCTGATTACTCATGAGGAGCTCATTGATGAGCTCATCATGATTTGCCTAACAGGGTATAGTTTGCGGTCGTACATACCACACGCACACGCTAGAATAATGGTAGTTTTTTTTCGGAAGCAAACAAATCAGAAAAGGAAAGGCTGTTATTAATAATTAATTACTGTTAGCATCAGTATTTCAGTTTTTCTTATTTGTATAAAAAGTTAAGATGTCGTTCTTTGATAATAAAAGTTATAGAATGAAACAATTATTTATCATTTGAAAACTGTTAAATATACTTGTGGTCCCTTAGACTGCATGCAACAGTCCATGTCCTGCCAGGGGGTGGTCCCCTTTGGAAGGTTAAGTACTGTAAAACGGGGTGACTTTGGCATGTGGAGAGACTTTGGCATGCGAGGTGACTTTAGCACCTAGTGCTGGTGATCGGTTAACGTGATAACAAAAAGGCGCGGAGTAGTGAATAGTTCAATGAGTTATATAATTCGGTAGCGGGTGGACGTGTGTCACTTTTAAAATACCCAAAAATTATATTGGGTGAAAAGTACCAGGTGAAACGATTCAGAATAGACTAAGTGGTAAGGAGAAAATTGGTGGTTCGCTTGCTTTAAGTCCTGAGAAAGAGACGTTGATTGCGGATACTTTGCATCAGGTGGCAATGTGGTAGAAAATGATGATAATGAAGACCTGTATACCCAAGTAACAATTTTTCCAATTTTTGGAGACTGAAAGTGATGGGGAGTTTTATAAGGGGTATATAATGGTTACTCGGTTATATAAGAATTTTAGTGGTTATATAAGAGTTTTATAATATTACCAATTGGTGACGTAGTTATATTAGAGTTTTTTAAGATTACTAATGGTTCTCATGGAAGTAAATTACTAAAGTTGGTGATGGGAATGTTTCAATCACCGGTCTATATAACTTAGAGTGACCATTACTAGAAGCTATTTAAGAATGTTTTATAATTGTTTTCATCACCATGTTATATAACTGATTGGTAGTAAGCGTTTATTACGGTATCCGTGGTTACCCTTGTTTAACTCGACAACGTTCAGTAATTTAGGTGACTTTAATAAAAATTGGGAACTTTCGGTAATATATATACCCACTATAAAATATCGTATCATTTTTTGGAGGCCTTGTAGTAACTACGGTGATCGGACTTGTGTCGAATGGAGCCATTATAAAACTATTTTTATTTATTTATGTCGTTTTAGTAACGAAGGTTACTGTTATAAAAATTGGATAGTAACGTAAATTTTTTCGTATTTGGCCATTTCAATATGCATTTTCCCGAGCTGTGGGGACAATACACAAAATAGCTCTGCTTGACCTGCCCCTTTAATTTGCACGATTTTATGAATTTTTTTTTTTTCGTAACTTAAATTATTCACTACACTCCCGAGGAGCGTACAACAAAAATTATTATAAGAAGAACATGATACAGACATTTCGTCATTACTTTAAAATATATAAGATTACCAAAGGTAACACAATATAACCAAAGGGTATGTAAGATCACTAACGTCCGTTTTTTGTTACTATAAGATATACACATTACCAAAGGTAACGTATTATGACTAATGGGTATATATATGGTAGTTCCTTTAGTTTATATAATATTTCTAGAAGTTTTATTAGGGTAATTGAGTTTATATAACAGAGCCAGAGTTTATATAAAACTAGTGGAAGTTTTATAATGGTAATTTGTTCATTTCATCTGTGCATTGCAGATTAAAAAGAAAATGTCCGTTAAGCCAATTATTTAAATTGCTGATAGTATGGCTTCCGTTTTAATTTTATATGAAGACAATAAATCATTTTAGATGTATAATTTTTTTAAATTATGTAATGTTACTTTTATCAATTGATATCACCTAAGTGAAAATTTTAAATTTTTTCATATTTAATTAAAATAATTAAATATTGCTTATTTCCGGAGCCGTCTGTATTTTTTAGAAGTATCTATAATGATATTCACAGTAAGATTTTAATTGCAGCTGAATTTCACCACGTACATGCCGATAAATTGTAATTCTAAAATTTAAAAATATTAAAAATGCAGTACAAAAAATATCGAAATTCTATTTCAAGATAGGTTGGGTAAATATTTGCCTTATATTGTTTTATAAAGATAACGAAAAGTAATTTCCCTAACATTTCAATCACTAAAAGTAATCAGTCTGAAAAAATTCCAAGCGTTGTGGAAACGTTACCAACACCATTATAAACAAAGTTTATAATGGTAACCGAAAGTAAATTAATCGAGAGTACCCCAGGTTATATAAGGGTTATATAAGAAGTTATATTAAGGTAACCAGAATATTTTTATTACTATTTTATAAAACTTTTAGTTATATAACGTTACCTAAATCAAGTCACAGTAACCTTTATATAATCCTCCATTTAAGCTCTATAAGGGGTTTATAGTGGTTACGAAGAGGTTTCGAGTACTAGTCTATATAACCTAAGTTAATATAATTTGGTAATGGAAACCTTACGGTTACTACTATATAAAATAAATTGTTTCTTGGGTACTCGTTGTGTAAAATAAAATGGATTTCTTGTAGGGGCATAGACTGGCTACAGTACGTCAGTAGTCAAAATGACACTTAAGGGATACTTAGAAAAGAGTGTAGTTTCAAAGCCGAGTGTATATTTTGAAGTTTGCTGCGGTAACCACAACATTTTTGTTTTTTAAAGAACAGAAGGAGTTTTTCGATAGGAAACCCGATATCTGAGCCCCACATCATAAAATTGATTGTTGTACAGCGTAAATTAATTTAAGCTTAGGAGAGTGCTTCGTGTCATTATTTCTAAGAAACTATTATGTTAAGGGATCATTCTGGTTTAGATGCTCAAAAAAGGGCTATTTTTGTATAGATATTGATATAAAATTTGTTGAGCTTAATAATACACTCTCGAAATACATAAAATAATTGTCTTCTTCTTTATTTTAAACATCTTTTATACACAAAAATAACAGGAAGACTTAACTTCTCGAAAAGTAGATAATGTCTCTGGCTGATATCTCGATAACGGCACATCGAAAACGAAAAAATGAAAAATATTTAGCTTCCTTATGACTGTGGCTCTCGCGCAATCTATGGATATTAATATTTATTGAAATAAAATGGCGGAGATAAAAAAAAACGATTTTTTCTTATGGTTTTTGGCAAAAAAAAAAGAATTCGCTGAAGTTATTTATGTGTGGAATATGTGGCTAAAATTGCATAAAATTGAGAAAGACGCTTTCAAAAATTTTTTTTTTTTAAAGAAAAACGAAAACTGATATTACTGTAGCTATTCAAACATTTCAAAGTCCTTCTTCATTTGTCAAATTTACCGGAAAATGGTTGAATTCCAAGAAAAAAAGCAAGCAGCTCTTTGAATGAATAAAGGCACGGAGAGCGAATTATACAAAAGACGGGTGTCGGCCGAGCGGATTAGACGAAAGTCACAGAATAATTCAGTGAGACTACTCCGATTATTCTAAAGTGTTTACATAATACTTTTAGATACATATACTTTCGAAAAATGTAAAAAAAAAAGAAAGAAAAACGATTTTTTGATAAATTATAAACGAGAATCATCCCTTAATACAATTTTTTTCAGATTCTAGACTATTTTTAAAATTTTCTGTTATGGGGAGAGTTTAGGAATCAAAATAATTCCCAAGTATGTATCTGACCACCTCTAACGCTATATTGTGATAGGCCAAATTTCATATGTTGACCGGGTGCTTCCTCCACACTGGAAAACCATATATTTAAATTTCTACAAGTTTACTATAAGATTCCATAACTTTCTATATTCTTCTACCGTATTAATGAATTTTTGAAGCTTATCTGGGTTATTTGCAAGAACAACAAAGTCATCTGCATACATAAGAGTTTGAATTTCGATTTCATAAATTGCAATTCTGCGTTAAGCAGGGGCTCGTTAGGGTCATTCTACTGTAAACTGTAAAATATGCATAAATTGTTGCCACAAAGTTAGGTATTTTTCCCTAAAATATGGGGAATATTTCCTAAAAGTTAGATAATATTCCCTAGAATTTAGGGAATATTCTCTACGTTTTAGGGAATATTTCCTACATTTAAAGGAAAAATATCTAAGCTTTGTGGCAACAATTGTGCACATTTTTTACTGTGTACTTCATTTTGTATTGAAATCAGAAAAATATTGCTTCATAAATTATTAATAGGTAGTAAATAGCAGAAAACTGAATTTCTAAAACTAACCATAAAATCGCTTTTTGCAATGAACAGACCACAAAATCAGATTATAATGAAAAAATTCATAATTAGAGTTTATTTTTCATAAAAACGAAAATAGTCCGTTATGTAAAGAAATCACTCAAATTGCTTATAACTTAAATAAAACAAGATTATAGAAGCAAAAAAGTGAAAACTGTATTAAAAATTAATTACCCTTTTCCGCATTACATTTTATCTTTTATATAGCAGTTCCATACATACGAAGGTAATTTATCGTACACAAATTTTATTTTAAATGCGAAGTTCAGTCTAAAACCAGGTAAAGCCAAGCCATCAGTACATGTTCATTCTGGTATAATTTTAATCAGCCACTAGGCGACAGTTGTATCTTACGTAAACATAAATAGAATAGCATAATACTCCTCGTGCTGTACAATTTTATACAGATAAGTTCTACTTTTTTTCTGCACTAATTAATATCAATAGTTGTTATATATATATAGCATGTGGGTATATATGTATGTATGAATGTATGTACATTCAGTACCCATCACGTTTCCACTCAACAACGTTCCCATCCCATTACGAGATAGAACCATAAATGGCTTTCGACATTGCCTTTTTCAATTTTCTGGGTTAATTCTGTTCAAGCTTTTAGTGCTGCTGAAAAGATTTACTTCATTTTTGTAATTAAATGGGCTTTCTCTACGTTATTTCGTTAACCAGGCAGACACACTTATGCGGAAGTATTTTTTTGCACTTTTTCTATTTAGGATCTTTAAGGGAAAACTTAATTAATAAAGACTACATCGTATCCAGTCTTTGTGTGCTTTTTACATTGGTTTTACTCCGTACCCATATTCGTGTATAGGAATATTACTAGAAATATAAATGAAAAATTAATCATACATGGCACAGATATGATTTATAAGATTTTCAATTAGTGTAGATAGTCGTGGCATGATTAATGCTACACAAATTGTTTAATTGTATTAATCGCTACTTCAACTAGCTAGAAAAAAAATAGTTTATCCTTAATATTCTACGTTTTAACAACTCTATTTTATTTTCTTATGTTCGTCAATTTCTGTAGGATCTTATTCCGATATTTTTTGACAGTACATAGGCGCCAGATCGTCGTTTGAGTAGGTATTACTTTTATATCGAATACTATCTGATTGAAGTATGTATACCAATAGAGTTTGTTTTTATGCTCTATCGCTATAGTATGTCCGTGTTCTTTTCATTTACAATTTCCTTTTCTACATTTAATTTTCGTCGGTTATCGTAAACACTTAATTCAGATTTTTGTAGTGTCGACATTATTTTTTTTATTTATTCTCTAGATTCTAGAATATTCAAATCATAAATAGTCAGTATAGATTCTTAAATAACACATGCTGGATATAATGGCTCTGGTCTCTGTCTTTTTCCTAAATCTACAGATTGGTCCAAAAAATTAGATGACTATAATCAGCAAATGATCATAAGAGATGTGAAATCAAAAAACCTATCATAACTAATAGCTACTATAACTCAAAATGCATTCGAAAGTAAAGGAACACTTCTGTTTTATAATTGACCATGGTGATTTATTTAAAATCAACTGGAGATCATACTTTATTCAATGAGAAATAAATATGTTTTTGGCTCGTTGTTTGTAAGCCTTAGGATTTTGGTTTTTAGGAAAAGTAAATGCACAAACCAAGTTGTCGGAGAGGAGCGATTAGAACTGTTCCGGAGTACTCCGGATCAGCTTCAGCTGCAGCGATTGACTGGAACAGTACTTATGACAGACCATACGGCGAATCAGATTTGCTGCAGCAATTTTTCTAATTGCTCCGCTCAGTAGTTAGTTATTTTTGCGGTAAATAAAAATCAAATTTAAACTGTTTAGAAAACCAAAGTACAAAACGTAAGGATAAATCTGTGAAAAAGTTTGATAAAATATACAACAAGACGTCCGGAATCAGTTTCCTTTATAAAGTTTATATTCACCACATAAGTCAACCAAGCAAACTAGTAATTAAATATCCAGGTAGTGTACATATATACATACTAAGTATATGGATAAAGTTTCTTTGGAATTTTTCCCGGAATTGGAATTATTACTATTTCCTTTCTTAACAGAAAATTGTCGGCCTTCAACAGCAAACAATATAAGAGAAAAACCGCCGCGGGAGGGTATAGATAAATACAAATAAAATTCTCCATGTAAAAGGATGACTTTTCATATCTGATGGAAATTTAATGAGCTTTATAATGGTCGTCTTCTCGTTTAATGGAAAAAAAATCACTGATAGATGTTATTGTGCGTATTATAATTAAGTCATCAACATAATATCAAAAAACACATCCTGTTAAAAGCAAAATAAACTGAATAAAATGGAGGAATTTCAAAATTTTGGCATATAAAAGCAATAACTGTAGGTAAAATACTTGAAAGAGCAGAAATTAAAAAAAAAAAAAAATCATTTCCTCCAGTTTTGTGAGAAAAAGCTCATCAAGTTCAGAAAAAATTCACAATTTTAGCAGAATAATATCAAAGCGAATGGCGGGCGTTGAAGCATTTGTACAGGAGAACTCCAAACTTAACTGAAAGTAGGTCAGGACTGTCTGAGTTGAGTTTCACCAAACTAAAAAAAAAAAAAAAAAAACTTATAATTTTCATACGTTTTACAATGAGAAGTTTTTCCAGTTTCAGAAAATCCATAAATCGTATTGTTAAAAAGGTAGAAGTGCCTATATACATCCAATGCATACCACCAAAGTTCCATAAAAGTATTCGGTTTAAATTAAATTTTTAAAAGACCTTCGGAATTCAGCTTTTGGTAAATTTATTATTAGTAGACTTGAATCTGTGACTGGAAGCTCTCAATCATATTGAGGCAATAACTATTATTCAACCTTATTTGATTTTTCTACAAAACTTGTGCAATTAATAAAGATTTTATTTCTTATTGAAATTTTAACGAGAGTGACTAGTAAATACTGCAAATTGGGAAATCAATAAATCACTCGGTGCCTTAAATTGGTCCGAAAAATATACTTATTTCTGAATTTAACTGCAAATTTTATTGATTTAATATTTATTTAATTCTAATATTTAGCCAATATATATGTATAAATATAATCTGACTTATAAAAGTTACAAAATAAATAATTCAGAAAAATCATTTTGCAATAAATCATTGTTCAAAGAATCAAATTTCTAATTACTCTTGTATCAGTATTAAAATTTAAGTAATTTGAAAATTTGTTGTAAATTCTACACGTATTACTAAGGAGCTCATAAAATCCTTAATTAGTTCGATGAATCAAGATGAAAAGAATATCGCGGTACCTTAAAATTCTACGGGGAACATGAAATAGATTTCAGAATTTCAGGAGAATCTATTAATCCAATCAAAAATTTCTGCATAACAATACAAAAAATAAACTCACGCCCCTTATGGAGCATCGTTATATTAATTAAAACACTTTAGCCCAGCGCCTAACAAACCCAAGCATTGAAAAAGGCTCTTCCAATAATATAATCCAGATGGCAAGAGAAAGTATGTTTTGAGTTAAATATATTGCCCAGATCCTAAATCTGGCTTACTGCATTTATAGGAGCATTGTCTATATGATACTGGTGAAAAAAAAGGGGAAAACATCTAAAGACAACAAAATTACATTTGAGAATATTTAGAAATCAATTATTATGCTTACATTACAAATTTAAAGCAAATACGTCATTCTGTAACAGTACCTATGTACGTACACAATCTTTCAGTGAATGAATCTGTTAAAGATCTTAACATCGTCAGCATATATTGAAATTTTAGAGAACTTTATCACAAATACGAGGTTGTTAATAAATAAGACAAACAATTAGAGACCAAGATGGCTTCCCTGTGGAACTTCAGACCGCGAACAAACAACACTTGAAAGCGCGTTTCTGAAGAGGACTTTAAAATTTCTACCACTTAAATAATAGTAGATCCAATGTACAAACAAACGAAAAAAATCTATTGTAATAGCTAAACCAGGAGCAGTCTGCGGGAAAGCTTGTCAAAGGCTTTGGAGAAATCGATATAGTCAGCCTGCAACCGGTTTTCAATGCTGCTAGCAATAAAGGATGATAAAAGTGTCAAGCTGGTTGATGTTGATCTTCCTTTAATGAAGCCATGTTGTTTTGAGCTAATTAATGGCTTTTATTCGAACGTCTCCAGTTTAAAAAGCCTGGGCATAGCAAACCATATGGCAATTGGTCTATAATTACAGACCAAGTCCCTCTTTCCATTTTTAAAAACAGCAATAACAAATGACGATTTCCAATCAACAGAAAATACACCCGTTGACAAAGATGAATTAAATAAAGAAAGCAGCGGCCGCGAAAGACTTTTGAAACATTGTTTAAGAACAATGCTAGGAATATCATCCGGTCCAACAGACTCACGAACATGCTCACATAATATATATGCACTAGGGCACCGAATATTATGTCGATTTCGATGGGACCATTTCAGTTTTGCACTTTTTCTGGCAGCGGAGAACTGGGAGAACTGAAGTCCATCGAACATATTTCTCTCATATTCCTTGTATTTGTTGACACACGTATTATATACACGGAACTGTCAAACGTAATGAATGTTGTTTATTGATATATAGAACCAAATTTTTTCTTAACTTAAAGCCAATTAACCAAATAAAAAAATGTAATTCATTTAACTCCAAAATTTCACAAATAATCGCGACAGTACACTTTGACAGAGCAGATGACAATTCGACATCAATATGTATTTGTAACACCGAGAAAATATCCGGTGCAAAGTAGGGGAAGTGAGTGCAAAACTTGTGTTGGACTTCTGCTATAAAAATTGTCCCATCGAACATTTTGAGTTTTGCACTGCTGGAAAAAGTGCAATACTGGTGTTGCACCAAAGTCCCATCGAAATCGACATTAATATCTAAGCTAGACATGCCAACATAAGAAAATCGTTCGCATTGCTGTTGTCGACACTGAAAGACTTGGAAAAATAAATCCGAAAATAGTTAGATAGAATAAATAGATCATGACTAGAACAGTTCATAAAGGACAGGCTTCTGGGATAACTATAGTTTTTACGGTTAGCATTAACAAAGTTCCAAAAACGCTAAGGATCGTATTTGGTTATACTTTGGACGTTATTGATGTAAGAAACGTAAGCCATTTTAGACTCCTCCTTTAACTGTTTTCTAAGATGAGAATAATTGCGATAATCACTCATAGATTTTGTAACGAAGTTACATATATTCCGGCTGGACCCCAGCGAAAACGAATCGTCTGGCAGCAATCAGGGAACAAAGTAAGCCAGCCGCGCCGAGAGAAGAGCACATTACTGATCACCAGGTAAGTAGTGTCCCGTGCTGGTAGCGTGATAGTTTGTTGTTATAGCGGCAATAGAAATACATATTTTGTGAAAATATCAATTGTCTACCTATTACGGTTCATGAGATACAGCCCGGTGACAGACAGACAAACTGATGGACAGACATGCATTGGAGCCATAGGTACGGAAACCTAAAAAGACTTGTCCCCAACCATTTAATTTCTTCTGGAGCATTTCTATTTAGAGCTTGAGGCATTACGGCAAAAAGATCAATGGGTGCAATGGGGGCATACACTCCCAACTCATGCAGGTGCTAAGTTTTAAGTTCCACATGCTTTTATTAGCAGTTACACCATTTGGAATTCTTAGGAAAGTAACGTATTTCGGCAATCATCATAAGATATTGAAAAAGGATCAAGAGTTCCACACGAATCACTATGAAATTGTGCAGTCAAGAGCTCCTGACGTTGACAGGGACAGGGATCACGTTCTAAAAGGCAACTTCAAAGTAAAAATTTCATCTTGGGCAGAATGGGTATCACAATCTGCGCTTCAGCCATTGCAAAATCATATTATCTACATAGCTACATGGCTCAGAATAAGGGGAAAACACCGGGGCAGGCGTTTTCTGCGAGAACTCTCATTTGAAAACCATGTCACGGTCCTCTAGTCAAGAGCATTCTTGAAACGGGGAGGTATCTCCTAAACTCAGACACTGTGAAAATCTGCTTGGACAACAAAGCGGCTATTAAGGCCTTATCGAAGCCCTTTACAACCTCTAAATTGGTATTGAAGTGTAAAACCATATCACCCTGAATATTCTTTCACAGTGTAAGGAGGTATTCATCCTATGGGCATCAAGAAATAAAAAGGCAAACGAACTTGCACGTCTTAGGGTAGCCTCGCAGGCATTTCCCTCCACAATTGGGATTTCAACATGACACTTTGTCTCTAACATTTTGCCTTGGGCCAACTACCAACACAACCGTCTGTGGTTAGACAACCCGTCGGATAGGACTATATAGGAACTGTATGATGTATCTAGCCCAAACCTAACCAGAGCTCTATTGAGATTGAACAGACTGAGAGTCCTTATGTCTCTTCTAATTGGAAACTCATTTCTCATAGGTCAGCCATACAGCATGAGACTTATTGGCAATCTTGAATTCTTTGTAACTGTTTTTGAATCCTCTGCAGTAAGCTTTACATATTCCTTAGCTCATACCTCCTAACTTTATGAACTGCATGAAATGGATAGGGAGTTTTTTTTTGGGGGGGGGGGCTAATACAAAACATTATATGATCGTCCGGCTGGGACTTATGAATAATTGAGGCGGCCATTTCCAAAACTCTCTTTATCCATTTTTAAAAAAAAACAATGATTTAAACACAATACTCTCTTTTCGTTGCTGCCTTGCATCGTTTGGAATCACATCCAAGCTCCAAAACTCACGTTTTCCCTCTCAAATAGCAGCTTTAAATATAGCAACTTATCCAAAGCTTGCCTTATCTACCTAAGTGACTATTTCAAAACTCTACTTCTTCGAGAAATTCGTTATTTTCCATTTCCTTAATAAGAAAAGCAATGAGTCACTTTTGCTTGTATGTTATTACGCAGAATGGGGCTGGTTTGGAGTACAATAAGACAAAGCGTTTATTTACTGCAGTTGCGATTTGGCATGAGAATAATTTGGATCATCTGGACGACTTTATTGTCAAAACAAATGGAAGCAGTAAATAGTTTGATGTCTGAGGTAGAAAGAAACAAAGGGAGGAAAAGGATGCAATACAAAGAAAACTGGAAAAAAAATTAAGTTAAAAATTTAAGGTTTGCTATTTTGCTTAGATTTAAATTTGTTGGTATGCAAACTTTTTCCTCCCAAGCTACTGTGCAAAGGGATTCCAAAACTACCAGCAAACTGCAAAATGCATAAAGAAGGATCGACATTTAAATGCAACCAACTCACTTTGCAGAATATAAGAAGGATGTATCAAGCTTTTTATGCCAATTAAGATAAAGCTTCACAAGTTGTGTTTCTTTTGAAGCATACTTCTGCTGCAACTCCAAAGCGAAACCGACAAGTAAAACCAGGAAGTTCAAGGAAAACTGTGTCCATTCAGTATTTTGCTCCGCATTTACAGAACAGTCCAATTGCTACCGTTCATATTTGTAAAAAAGCGTTCTTGAGTATTTTAAATGTTTCAAGATTTCGAGTGGAACGCATAGCCAAGATGCATATGACCAAAGACGTTATTCTAAAAGAAAATAGAGGACATGATACAAGAAACGAAACTTATTTGGAAAAAAGAATCGCAGTGAAAACTTTCATCGAAAGATTTAATCCAATAGAATCGCATTTTTGTTTGAGGCAGTATTTTTGTTTGAGGCAGTATTTCGCAAAATGTGGAAAATATTTTATTTCTGCTCAAAATGTGTAGAACTTCGGGAAACAATTAAAAGAATACATGATCAACATAAAAAAAAAATGATTTAATGGTAGAGTTAAGGCTACATAAACTGAAATACGCAGCATTTTACGATTCTTTAAGGAAATCTGAGAAACGAGTATTATAGCTGTCTTTTGACTGCCAAAAAAAAACATGATTCTCCCCAAGGTTCCCGATCAGGCTGCCTATTATAGTAGGCAAATTCATGTGTTCAATTTTACCATCTGTCAAAGACATTCAAAGGAGAAGCAAAATCCCAATAATGTTTTCATTTACACCTGGCTTGAAAATGAATTTTACAAATCTTCAAATGAAATTTCATCTTGTGTTCATCATCGTCTCATTAGTACAGATTTAACACAATTTCGTGTCATTAAGCTATTTGCAGACGGTGTGGAGGGTCAAACAAGAATTCAATAATGGTTGGAATGCTATCTTCTTGGCTTCGGTCTGAAGCACCTAGAAATATAAAAGAATTTCAATTGATATTTCCTATTCCTGGGCATTCGTACATTCCGCCGGATCATGTTTTTGGAAGAATCGAAAAACAAGTGCGGAAACCTGACACTATCTTTGATCCTGCCTGGTATATTGAAATTTTCAAAGAGTATGGTACGGTTTTTAATTTGAAAAATGGCGTTATGATCAGAAATTGGAGAGAAGGTGTTTCCCAAAATATCAAGCCACCCGCACAATGGCATCTTAAATTTGCACCAAGCAAGCACTTGTTCATTAAGAAGACAGCGAAAGGAGGAATACTTGTTAAAGGCGAAATAAACTACAGATGCGATCTCGCTGTTTTTAAATCGTTATCGACGAGGGGTAAATCTTACAGTAGAATGAGCCCGGAGACAATTATAATCGGAGTTCCCATTAAGCAAGTAAAACTCAAAGACTGTGGACACTTATTAAAAAAACACTTTGGCGAAAAATGTACAGATCTGCCTGATTTGGGATTTTTCAGTGATTTGATAACATCTGTCACTGAAGACCATACTACAGAAGAGGCTAACATTTCTTGTTGTTCACACACTTCTTATGAGGATAATCCAGGAACTCTTTATAGTGTTTAGTGCGAGAAATTCTGTTATAGTTCATGTGTTTTTTTTTTAATTCTAATTATATTTTATTTTTCTTATAAATGAAGTCAAAGTGTATTTATTTTTGTTGTCACTGGATTAATGTTATATTTTAATACGGAACTATTGAACTGTTATTTTGTTTTCTTAAAATACTGTTCCAAAGCTCGCCAATTTCAGGATTTGCTTGTCCAAAACCAGTCTTATCCAGAATACTTTTCCAAATCTCGCCTTATCTGGAAAATTTTTCGTTATTTCATCTGAATGGGAGCTACTACGTTTATTTTGAAGCTTGTGTTTTTACAACTAATACATGTATATAAAAATGAATATAACTTCATAAGATTACTGTGCGTACTTTGGTAGTTATAACACTTTGGCCTTTATCTCAAAACATGTTATAACGGATAAGGAGAGTTTTGGAAATGTCCTCCTATTGCTCATTGGTATGGAGAATGAACAATGGACGTCGTGGACTATCCGTTCATCCACGTGTATCGAATTAGCTACCTTTTGAAAATACTTGAAGCTAGCACTTTTCCCTTGTGCTAACACCATTCAATTCGGTTATAGTTATAGTAAACCTGTCAAAACTAAAATATGCTTATAAAAAACAGTGATTATAGCTAGCGAAGAGCCCTTCTTTTGGCAAAATATTCCTATCCCATTTTATCTATTTCTCCTTTTATTTGTTGAACTAAAATAAAATAACAAAGGGTAAGAAGAAATGAGAAGACCTTTATGCAGCTTTTATTATGAGAGATTGCCTTCTTGATAATAAACAAGTACAAGAAATTTAACCTCAGTTGAGTATTTTTCGCACTAGTCGCTTAGTTTGGCACTTTAGGCAGGTTTGCTTTATTCTTCAACGCACCAGTCATATTAGTCAGATAAGCGGATGAAGATCATCGGATATATTCTCGAGAATTGATAGCATAATTTACATCAAAGACATCCGGTTTTACTACGGGTACATATTTCTTTATACATCATAGATCCAATAAATTTTTACATAACATTTAGCCAGTTTATTTGGCATATGTTGCATGGAATATGTGTGTTATATAATTTGTAGATTATTATTGAGCTATAGGCATATTATATTCAAAATTAAAGGCATATTTTTTTTCTAATCTATTCAATCGAGACTTCATTGTTAAAGCGGATATACATATGTAGGTACAGATTTGTATATTAAGCAGACAGAATCCTGCGGATTTACTTCTTTGGGACGATGGTCTTTTTTCCATGACTAAAATATCTCAATTGATATTAAATTGTTGTTCGGTAAATAGCTTCGATGCTTGCGGTAGACGCCCGAAAAAATCAACATTTCATTTTGAATTATCTCATATCGACCTGTCCTTATAATAATGTTGGCCACCTCTTGTGGGACGATGTACAAGATTATGTCCAAAAATTCTAAGCATTTTAGTTGCGAAAGCAAGTTGCGGTTTTGCATTTTGATGAAGTATTTACATTGTGATTTGTGAGCATTGATTTTAGTAGGCATCATAAGATTTTTATTCCAAAATGTTCTAGCTTTAGCCTTGAATACGTCTGCTTCCGGTTTATCTATCTAAAGTAGCTGAAATAACATAAAAATGCTTGAGCAAGAGTAATACATACTTTGGAATTTAGTGCAAGTACAAATTTTCACTTAATAAAAGATGATTTTACCTGTATAAATCTAATCCCATACAAACTACGTAATAAGTATTCCATTACGATTGCTTTTCTTACTTATTCAAGGCAGCTAAAAATCTATAATTTGGCAACGATGTTAAAAAAAAATTTTTTTTTTGCCATTTCCAAGACACGTAACCTGGAGAGCACGTACAAAATATATCAAAATTTGTCGGTGATGCAGGTGTTGACATAAAGGTTAAAAATTTTTGTATTTTTTCCGTTACCTCATTCTCTTGTCTGACAGCAAATACCGAGCAAATTAGTAATCTATTAATAGTCCAGCTTAATCAATAATAACATTATACTTATGTATAGTCGGGGTTACGTAATTTAAGAGCACTTTCACTCTTTTAGAAGCGTCGGTAATACCTACCCAAAGTGTCAACCTTTTCTACCCTGTGTCAGCTGAAATCTCCACCTAATTATTTGCGATAATTGTAAATAAGCGGTGTAATGAACGAGTCTATTTTTTTATGTATAGAATTAAGTCATGTCCATAAATCTTATGAGGGTCAACATCCTAGAAAAATTGTCCTTTATCAAATTAGTATCTCTTATCATCCAGAAACATATTTCTGATACACCTTTTATGCGAATAACCTATTCATCCTACATATTTTTCGTAAATATGAAATTCGTTTTAATTTACTTCAATCTGTCAGATAAAACTCATCATGTGGCAAAAAACAAATAAAAGTGCCAGAAACAACTCTGAAAGTTTCACTCCACCAATTTCGTGGAATGTCAGGAAAATTAATAAAATGTGTGATGACCTCGTCACATATAACACCCACACTAAAGACGAATATTTCACGACATGTAATTGCTCCATGATTTTTCAAAGTTTACCACAGTTGACAAGATTTTTACAGTTTGACTGACACCTACCAGATAAGGAAATTCGTTAATAAAACGGTTAACTTGCGTTTTTTGATTTGATCACCACCACCACCATTACCATCACTCGCAGATTTACCGTTATATATATACTCCAAGATTTTCCAGCCTCATTCCTCCAAAGCCCAATTCTCCACACATCGACTTTTACCCCAACATTCTGCTTGTTGGTTAGATTCATAGAATATTTCATTTCATTGAAATAAATGCCTTTTCGCTGACTTCGCTGGCAAAATATTTGATTGGATGGAGTAGAGGCAAAGAGGAATATTCAGAGGTTCACACGCCTCAAATGTCAGGACTTATACAGAAGATTCGAACAAATACAAAAATATTGGGGATTTTCTGCTTTAGTCAAGGTCTACGTCGGAAATTTGAGGTATTGAATTACTAAATGCCTTCAAGGATTTTACGTATCAAAGGCGGCCTGCAATTATATTCGATAAAGAAAAACGAAAAGGATATGTATGCGGGTATTAGTTATGTCTCGTGTCTACGGTTGACTGGTTGAAATTTATGTGATATATTTCTAGAATTTCTGCTATGGAATGAAGCTATAACTAAAGACTTGATTCCTCCAATTAAGACATCTTTTCGGAAACTTTTCATAAGGATATCTGGATATCTGCTTTCACTTAATTTGCACCATCTTTTGACTTCCTTTTCTCTTTAATATGTTAATTTACTTGTCGCCCAGACGTTCCGGTAAAGTATTTCTCTGAAATATTCGATTTCCATTTGGTTTAAGTGGTGTCTGTGCTTTTTGGTGTTTCCTTTCTATGTAATTTGTCTGGAAATTATTGAGCAATTTCAATTCATGAAATATTTCAGAATTTTTGGGAATAGGGGGGAGGGTATTTGAAGCGATTTTTGTCTTCAAATACAGCTCATAAAAAATATATCATTTCATGTAATATGTTAGGAGTATTGGTATAGATACGTGGATTATGACAATAACATAGTTTCCTTAAACATATGAATACCATTAACCAGAACTTGAAAATGACAACAGATCTAACAAGAGAAAAACATAACAACAAACACAAATTTTAAACATTTAGGAAATCGATATATACTGTTATGGTCTTGCACAAAAACTCTTTTACATATCCAAAATAAATGGAGTCGTCTTTTGAGAGCATGATTGTCAGGGCAATATATACCCCCATGGATAAGGACGACAGAAGGGAAGAAATAAAATATAAAAAATATAGCATACAATAATGGGTTTGAAGATAACTTAGTTGATAGAATTTTAACTCGAAAAGTTAGAGAAAAATTAATTAAAGAAGCAATTAATCTTCAGGGGTAGGCCTACCTGCAAGGTTAAAAAATTCTCATTTTGTTTTTTTTTTCTAAAATGAAGAATGTTTTCCAAAACTATTTTTATGGGATTTTTTTATTGCTCGATAAAGTACAAAAATCTTACTTATATGTATATACTTTTTGATGAAGATGTTGAAGCAAAGCGACTTGCCCATGAGCATTTTAACCCTTAAGTAGGCGCACTAGGAAAATCACACAAGTGCACGCATGTGGTCAGCGGTGACCCCAATTTCTTTCAAGAAGTTTAAGTAAACCACAAAATATTCAAAAACAATGCAGTTCGATAACTAAATCTTATTACTTAAAAAAAAAACGAGAAACAAATAACTTTTCTTTAAGTTAACACTAAACTAAAATAACAATTATTTTCTATTACATACTGAGGAATTTCTTGCCAGTCTTTATAGAAAAGTAAAATAATAAAAACCACTATTGGAATAGACTACACTACAACTACAATCTCAACATACGTTTTATTTATTATCCCTAGAATTCATCCGAGAATATTATAAAATGTCTAAGTTTCGAAAGATATACGTAACAAAACTTACCTCACAAAAAAAAAAAAAAACCTAAGTGGGCGCAGTGATCACACTTCCTTAAAGTATAAAAGCATGCGTACCTTGCACTTTCTCGAGTATGACGAATTTCAAAATAATGTTCTTAGATAAAAAGCTACTGAAAGTCGCAAGGTCTAGAGAGAGAAAGCGTTCTGCGTTGTTTTCGCGGTTAAAATTCCTCTGACCCCGTGCGCATACTTGAGAGTTAATCGGGAGTTTTGGTAAAATAAAACAACAATTATTAACAAAATGGCGACTTTGTAAACGTCAAGCGTTCATTTTTTACCTAAAAATCAGTGTTTGATCGGCTACAAAAAATCGAATTTACCTGAAAAATCAAAAAGCCACGATTAAAAACTGAAGAAAATACTTGAGAATATAATAAAAGAAACTGCAGTTAAATCGGATTTTTGGTTCTCGAATTATCATCGTCACCGATTTTGAAAACCTTATTTCGAAATAATCGCATTTAAAGTTTCAAGTTATGTTTCATGCGTGATAACATAACAATTATTGATACTTACATAGAATCATTGATTCCTAGACCATAATAGGCTCTTTTCTCATCGAGAACGGTCTCTATAACTTGAATTTGCTGTTGTCTTCACTGGATTCTGGCCTCCCGAGTGTTGACTTGCTCGCGCACCTCGGAATTTGCGATTCGTTGTTGGTTCTGTCTCTTGGTATACAAGTGAACATTTCTGCTACAGCTGACGCCCAATCCTTCGAACATCTTCAAGAAAACATCATGGCTGTCATTGAACATTACTGAAGCAGTGAATGCTGCAATATCCACGTTGAGGGTGCCGCGCGAATGATTTTTGGACTTATTTTCCAAATCAATTGATACAAGTTCTCATTGTTATTTTGATTAAAACTGCCAACATCGTTTAACCTTAGCCAGCAAGTTAAGAAAACGTAATATTAAAATTGACCTAAAGACCACGGAAAACTTAGATAATATTCTGCCCAATGTAAAAGATAAGACGTAAGAGTTACAAAAGAATGGGGTATACAATTTTAAATATTCAACATGTCAAGGAGTGAATATTGGTCAAACAGGGCGTTTATTCAAGTAAAGAATAGATGAACATACCAGCTCCTACAGAAATAGAAATATCAAATCCAGTTACAGGTTTTTCACATTAAGTTCACCCTTTTGCAAATCAAGTATACTTTTACATAATATATTAAATTAAAATGAAACCATCAAATATTCCATAGCAAGAAATTAAAATTTTTATTATAATTCATACAAATATGTATGGAGATGAAGGTATATGTGAAAATATACCTTTTTTAGATATAATTTTACTAAATTCATTTCTTTTCATCACACTTCAATAATGTTTAACAAAAAATCAACAACTTACACAAATCGATCAACAATTTTTAAATTTAATTTAATATTTCTTCTAGACAAGGATCAACGTATTTGTTGTTCTCTTAAAATAATTCACCAATATTATTAAGTAAATAGATGCTTTGCAGTGTTATATATTCAAATTTGATGTCACCTGGAGGGTGATTCTGTGCTCTTTGTCGTTCTATTTAGTCGTGGAATTTTGACATATTTTGTCTACTTTTTTTTCAACACAGCTCATTTTGTGTCTTCACTATAATCTATCACAAAATGAACTATAATGGATTTTCGATGAACAAACGTCAAAAAACACGACTAAATATACGACAAATTAGTCAACTGCTCCCAGAGGTTGTGACAAAAATTGTACACTGGTAAATGGAAATTCTACACCTAATTAGAGCATTACAAGTGCTCAAATTACAAACATTATTTTGAATTTGCAATGTGAAGTGTGATTTTCAGTTCATTCTACGTCATGCAAGGTTTGCTGAACTGAATAAAAACACGAAAAAATCAGTAGAAAAGTTCATTTCATTTAGTCGATTATTTTGACACTCAAGTTCGACAAAACCCACAAAATCACCCCACTGGAGTATAAAATTCTGGCAATCAGATTGAGCGATAATATCGAGGCTTACACTAATCACTTCACTAATCTTATTTCAATGTATTTGGAGCTCAAACGTTGTCTGCAGTAATATTTCGAATAACGAATACGTTGATCTTTATCTAGAAGAAATGTTAAATTACATTTGAAAATTGTTGCCTTAATTTTAAAAACGGGTTGAATTATATTTGAAACAAATATTGTGTTCAGTCCACATAATGTAGTTTCCCACGAAGTACCACGATTCCGATGAATATCCCGTCAAATAATGTACTTCCTAAAACTACATACAAAAAATCCATTTCTTGAAGTAATTAAAAACAAAAGGCACTTATCTGATAATAGGGAAATTCCTCCCTTCGATCCACCGCCGTCCTAAACTTCTTCCAATTATAAATATCTCCTGAAAAATATAAAAGAACATTATTATTTCCAACAAAAACTATATAAATACGCAAACTCACCATTTCCTACGTACTTCTGTATGTTTACAAATTGACATGTCAAAATGTCGACACATCACACCAGGTGTTCTCGCTTTCGCCGCAGTCAGTGCAACTTTAATGGCCCTCTAAGACGTCACTGCGGGACGCCTCCGTCAAAGTTTAACAAACCTTGAGAACGAGCGTTGCCAAGGCATCCTATCGTGGAAGCCGAAACGTAGCGATTCACGGCGGCTATAAAAAGGCAACGAGCTGCAGCAGAATCACCCATTCCCAATTCAGAATTTGATCTGAATACATCAGAATGTACTCTGATTTTCCTAATTATCCAAACCAAATTTTGCTTCCATCTAAGTAGGAATTTACTCCTACTGCAGAAATTTACTTTTGCATTAATTTCCATCCCACACCTAAGTAGGAATTTACTCCTACTGCAGAAATTTACTTCTGCATCAATTCCATCCCACACCTAAGTAGGAGTTTACTCCTACTGCAGAAACTTACTTTTGCATTAATTTCCATCCCACACCTGAGTAGGAATTTACTCCTACTGCAGAAATCTACTTCTGCTTATCTTTCATCTCCCACCTCAATAGGAATCTACGCCTACTGCAGAAATCTACTCCTGCCTTAATTTTATCCTACATCTAAGCAGGAATGTACTCCTGCTGCAGAAATCTACTTCTGCTTTATTTCCATCTAAGCAGGAAGCTACTCTTTCTGCAGAAATTTACTTCTGCCAAATTATAATTATTTTAGCACAGCTACCGTGCTTATACGTGTAGCACAGAACTTCTACTTTTCTTTCTCTTTTTTTCTTTTCAGAAAGAAGGGGAACAGACCTCAGCGGCACCATTTATTTTATTTTATTGAATTTTTGTATAAGTATTTATACTCACTGAATTCTTTGAATTATCGTAGTAGGCTAGGTTAATTTTAAGTGTTGAATTATTTTACATAGGTTAAGATCACGTTAAAGAATGAATTTGTGATATGAGTTTTAAGCGATATATAATTGAATAAAAATTTTATGTTTGAATTTATAAAGTTGAGTTTTCCTTTAAATCGGCACCCTCTTTCGCTTGAGCACAGATCTCACATATTGATTTTAATTCAAATTTGTTGATCGATTTGTGTAAGTGGTTGATTTGTTGTTGTATATTATTGAAGCATTTCCGAAATCTGTTAAATGTTGAATTGATATAAAATTAGTTGAATCAAATCTAAAATAGGTATACTAATTCAATATACAAAAACATGATCGACAGCTCACACACCGACACGCGTAACCATGCCAATGGCTAGAGGTCGAAATGTTTCTTTAATTGCGGCAATTAATATACGAGGAATAGTATGGCATTAAATAATTCAGTAGTCTACAGTGAACTTAAATATTTTCTTAAGGTGTTACTTCAAAAATTGGAAGACGATGTATGGTTAATTTTGGACGATGCAAGTATCAAAAAGACGCATGAGTGCGTGGTCTTATTGGTCAGACAACACACACTCTTCTTTTACTACCACCATATTCTCCAATGCTGAACCTCATCGAAGAAGCCTTTTCCATAATCAATTATTATAATCATTAATACAAGAAATATATTAGCCGTTCCGTCGCGGAACACATACTAAACTAAAAACCAAATAATACTACAAATTAAAAAAAAAAAACTCACAAACATATTGATTAAATCTTTGGGTATAAAGTCACCCAAAGTACAAGCTGTGAAGTTTTGATCCTGATGCCTTAAATAATTTTTTTTTGTCAGATTAACCTCCTGCCTCCACACATACAATTTGAATTTTCTTTATTAGCATCATATCACTCGCATGCTGACTGTTCACTCCAAGGAGTTTTTAAAATTGTTGTGTTGGAAGCTTTCAAAAATGTTAAGTCTGGCTCTATTGGTTTAGACTTGATTAGAACTAGATTTATTGGTCTATTATTATCTTACCTGGTTTGTCCTTTAGCTCATATTTGCGACACTTGCTTCATGATGTCACGTTTTAAATTATCTAAAGTCATTCCTATCCCTGAAAGCTCGTCCGAATTTCGTCCAATTTCTATTCTTCTTTTTCTATCTAAAATAATTCAGAAAATCATGTCTACACAAATCAGAGCAAAGCCTGATTGCATTACAGCACTGTTGAAATTTACGAATGACATTTGAGAAGGTTTGGATAACGCAGTTTACTTGTTCCTATAGTACGTAACCTATTGGTGCGAGATTTTCTGTAAACTTGATTCAGAGTCCTTTTATAAACTTAAAATCACTTTTAATTCAATAGTGCGATATGTTTACAGTTCTCGGCGGTACGATCATATTTCGCAATACGTCTTGTCTATTTTCGGATGCAGTTTTTCACCCTTCCTCAAGTTTGGGTGTATCTTATTTTTGGCTAATGTAATTAAGTTTCAATATCCCAATTACTTATACGAATGCTTACAATTTGCCAAATCTACAATTACTGTAACATTAATTATTCCTCGGTTCAATTGTGTTATATCGAAGCGCCAGTTCTTCATCCACGCTGTCAGAATTTGAAAATATTTTACCAATTTCTCTAAAAAATGCTTTGGGATTATCACATTCATCTGCTCCAAAAACTTACTGTTTGAATGTATAAAATCTAGCACTACTTTATTTAATTTCCAGCTCTGTATTTACATCAAGCTCAATTGATTATTTCTTATAATTAGATTATTATTTTAGTTTTAATTTAGTAATAGGTGTTCGAAATCCTAAGAACTATTAGCTACAATTATTTTTTTATTGATTCATACATATGTACATACCTATGATTAAAAATTTATCATTTTTTTTTACATATGTATCAACTATATTCAATATTTTGCACTTTAGATACGTTAAGTTTTGGTTTTCATTTGTTTTTATATATATTTTTGAACTTGTGCAACTTATAAGATCCCAGAACTTTATTGTACAATGTGCGATTAAACAAATTGAAAAATTGAATTCCCCGGCGACTGTGAACATAATGCTATTAAATATCCTCCCGCGATGATACGTATTATCAAACCAAAAAAATAAATAGGGACCAAATAAGAAATATTAATAGAAATATAAACTAACGGTAAAGTCTCAGATAACTTCATGATCTGAGATTTTAATCAAAGACAATACAAGCGCTTAATTCACCGACAATCCAACGCAGCATCGAAATTATCAAATTATTTACTGAAAAAGGACTAAATAAACATAAATAAATAAACAATATCCAACATAAATTATAAACACTTACCTATTGACAGCAGCTGCTATCAAATCCCTGATAGCTCTACAAAGTTTTTTCTTTCGTCAAAAGTGTCACAACATAAAGCATACTGCAACATTTACGCCCAGGCTAGTACAATCCGCATATACTGTCCATAATCCACATGACACAATGCGAAGTATACGATAGCGTGTACGCTCAGGCTATTACATGCAACATCGGCTGCCCATATTACAAGCGACATGCCGTGAAGTATACGACAACATACGCTTAGGCTCTTGTATGCAGCTGCAGGCTCTCACCAACAAACATATAAGTTTGTAGGTCGTCATTGTCAAAGCCACCAACGCACAGCTCAATTCTCAATAGTACTTCCACATGAAATTAGCTCATATCACTGGTAATTGTTAAAGTATTTTGGATTCTTCATTCTCATCTTATAGCTCCAGTTATTAAATTTGGCAGCAAAGTGAGTATTTTGCAAACTGGGCCAACACATATGCATTCATCATCTTAAGTTTTCATTTATTATTAATATTAGTTGACGTAATTAGGTTTTAACATCTTTCTAGTACAAATTTAAAAAATCTCCCAGAACACATATGGCTCTACGGACACATCTTTTACATATGCTCATGCGATTTAACTGTGAAGCTCATTGGTCAATTTTATCTTAAATTGCTATTGTGATCGGGCAAGTTCATGGAATTAAAGAAAAGTACTTTCTTATTTCTATTGAAGATCCATCCAAATTTCATGTTACTTCTTGTATACTCATATTTATTTGTACAGGGTGGGCCAAAAGTCACCATGGGGTTTAAAAATAACTAACTTTTTCGTTTGTACATTGCTCCACACCCTGTTAACCGTTTCTCTTCATTCCTTTTTTACATGATAGCCAACTGTCTGTTCTTCATAGGTAAGCATGTTTCCCCACCCCACCTTACCACTCCTTTTTTTCATCCTACCATATGTTATCAATGGTGACTTTTGGCCCCCATTCTGACTTTTGGCCCACCCTGTATTTCTAATTATTAGCTGTATCTTCTTGTATTATAATATTATAAAATCTTATTTCTTTGATCTGTATATGTTAAAAACGTATTTCGCGCCTTCTTTTAACACAAGTATAAGCTGTTGTTGTTTTATTTGGCTAAGCCTGAGTGCACTTAACTTAAAAGGATTTCGTTCATTACATTATTTAAAACGGAATTTTAAAGATATCTGTGAGTTGAATTTCTGTGTCGAGCTATAATGATTATTTTTATAAGGTACAGGGCCGGATTTATGGGGGGCTCCGCGGGGCACTTGCCCCGGGCGCTAGTTTTAAGCGGGCGGCAATACGACGCATTTCTAAATTCATAACTAAACGAAAAAAAATCTAATTACAAGAATTGGAAAATTTTTTCAGACAATACTTAACACTTCAGTCTTCTTTCCGGAATCTAAAAGCCGTCTGCTGATATCATACTGTGATGTAAACAATGTATCAGAAATAAATACGAAATTAATGTGTGATGTAAATCAGTTTAATATTACAAAACAAGTACACGTAACCTAGATAAATAATGGTCACACAATTATGTTGCCACTAGGAAGCGACTTTAATGTATCGATGCCTAATTATTGAAATCACAAATTAACAAAAATGAATTAAGCAATGCCATGAAAGTAGGTGAGTGCCAGTATCGCGAAATGATTGGGAAGGTTTCGGGGCAGACTGAGTTTTAGGAAATGTGGAGTTTTGAGTAAACTTTCGATAGGTTAAGAACGCGGCGTAATTGTATAAAATATATAGAGTAAAAAAAGTAGTGGTTTTTATATCATTTTGGTGTTTTATTTAAATAATTTCATCCCCAAATAAATATCCATTACAATACTTTCAATTGTGCTTATACTTATACAGTCAATCAGATTGCTGTGTATTAAATTTAAGTCTGTAAGCCTCTGTAAGCTAATTAAACTAAAAATTCCGACAAATTCTCAAATTGTACCTTTGTCTTACATGAAATGAATTCAAAAATTGTACAAATGTGGCTGGCAAGTGTCAACCCTATGTTCCCCATCATCCAGCCATCCTACCTCGAATGTAGACAGATTATAAGACAGTAGGCACAAGCACAAAGTTATCAGAAAATTATTTTTATGCCAGCTAAATTTAGACATTTTAGCCGGAGTTAAGGCCTTTAAGTCCGAGTAAAAGATCGGATAAATCCTTTCAACCTGAACGGCAATTTGCCAGAACTCCTACCCAGAGTTATTTTGAAACCGTCTAAAATTTTAGTAGTTTTCGTCGAGAAGATTTATATTGAAAAGCGGCAAAAATAAAAAACTAATCTCTAAAATAATTAAATTTTTAATTTGTTATCCTAATTATAATATAATATAATATATTGAGAAACATCTCGGGATACGCTCGGTGTACACTCAGTATGTAGTATTTACATTGGAGCTCAATATTGAAATTTAGAAAAACGTACGCTGTATACGAGTTTATTGCAATATGACCCTAGTTATAAACCATAATCATTTAATACACGAACCTTTTAGAACCGAATTTAATACTGCAATGTTGGCTACAACTTTTTCTGACATTTAATATTTCACACTTGTCAGAGTGAAGTGTCTATTTCGTTTTTATTTTTCATATAGACAAGTAATTTCACAATATTTGCTCGCGTTTTGTACATGCGCGGAACTGTTTTAAGTCAAATGACAAATTAAAAGCCAAATGAAATGATAAATCGAATATAAGTTCCCTAATTAACTTCTTAGTATCGTAAATCGCAAGTGTGTCTCTGAAATTTTATATTGCAATTGACATAATTGCATTATTAATATATCAATATTGAAATTGTAAGTCTGTCTCTGGTATAAAATAAACTGTATTTTTAAGGATACGATTTTTTACTTTCCTTTTATTTTACAACAGTTTGAGATTCAAACGGCATTTAAGAGCTATAATGGATGTTAATTTTTGTTTGAATTTCAAATTCTTTTTAATTATTTGTTTTTAACAATTTTGGTTCTAGTATGCAGTATAAATAGGTCATCTGTCATACACATATGATTCCAAGTATACCCGGAATTGTAATAAAATTTTCCCCAAATAAAGGTCGTTGCTAGAGGGGGCGGTAACTAACGTCTTTGCCCCCCTTCAAAACTTTCCTAGATCTGGCAATATAAAACTTATTATCATCTATTTTTTTTTTTCATTTTTTTTTTAATATAATTTGGTTACCACATTTTATATAATAAACATCCTTTTAGGTAAGCCTTTATCCGAAATAATACTCTCATCATAACTAAAGCGGTTTGTTTTTCTCGCGGATTTCATAGTAAATTTATTGCATACGTAACACGAAGGATTTGAAGAGTTTTGTTGATACGAAAAAACATAGATTCAGATTCCAACTTTGTGCATAAGAAATTGTAGGAATTAGTATGAAGGTAGCGCAAATTTTAATATCTTCTGAGTGGATAAACCTATACCGGTGAATGTTTTTCTTTATATAGCTAATTTGATTTAAGTTTTCTTAAGCTTCTAAAATTAATGTGTCCAGACTTTTTCTTCACTTACCTTGGACCTAAGTAATGTGGATTACTATAACATCGATCACCTACCTTATTCATGGTAGATATTTTGAGTTAATTTGTATCCTGCCTCAGAAATTTCAATGTCTCAATAGGAGATCTTAAGTTTTGTCAATAAATGAAAAGAGAAAACATTTTTTCCATAGTTTCCACATTGAAGAGGTCAAATCTTGGTATAAAATTGTTTTTCCAAAAATAAATTCACCTTTTTGCCATCAAATATCATGTTTAACAGAAAAAATTTATCTAAAATAGATTAATGCCTTCCCTTCGCTTTTAAAGGTTTCTTTTTTTTTTTTTTTGTTCAGGAGTTAAGGGATGGTATGTATTGTTGCCGTATAGGTACTTCAGTTCTGGTATAAATCGAATGCCACTCATGTCAAGACCAATCGACTTATGTTACGTACAAAGTATCTTTGTTGTGCGAACTGAAAGTGTACTTTCAATCAAAACTGTCAATGCTTGGACAGTCAAGTGTGCCTTTTGTGTCTTTTATAAAAAATACTTTACGCATATACGTTTATGTGACGTGAGAATAGATAATTTGAAATTCTTAGAAATTGATTGTCAATAGATCTGAACGTTTGGAATGAGCTAATTGTCATTTGAACCAAACGTTATATTCGAAAGCGGCTTCACTTTGTAAAATTCAGACGCATTTCATAAGAAATTTTGTGATAAGTATGTCTTTATTTATCGCCTTTATTAAGTTGCGGGGCATAATTTCGTATACATACTATATGTATTGCAACTAATAGTTTGACCTATTGTGGATCGTTTATCCTTCGGAAGTATCACAATACAAGAACAATATTACTGTATTCTTATTTAACTATACTTATACACTACTCTTAGATCATATAACGAAAGAATAGGCTATGAGGAAGAAAAACTTAAGCATTTTTCTTCATGTAGAAGAATCGCATCGATGTGTTTGTTCAGTCATGGAAGTCGTAAACTACGATATTTTCTGAGCGGGTACAGAATTTACTGGTTGAAACTTTATCAAGTATTGAACAAGTTTTATAATTTCCTGTCACCGCGATTCGTATCATTTTTAAGTTTATAATTTTATATCTTTTTATAACATTTTTTTCTATTTTTAAGAATCTTGCTAGTGCCCCATTTATTTGCTGATAATATTATTTGCCGTTGTCTTTGCTTGACTGACATCAAACAAGACAATTCAATTGTAAGCAAACAAACCGGCATTGGAAAACGTTAATTTTTTTACCACGGCTGTTTATTTTTATAACTATTTCACTTTTATTTTACTTAAAACACTATAAGTTATTAGTAAAACTTTTAAACTTGCTTGAAAAATACTTTCCCACGACACAAACTCCGCCTGTTTCTGCAGCACAGCACAGCGCACTTCAACACCATAATTGTAGACTCCGGAGTCTTGATTATATCAAATCTCTTGCACAGAAAAAATAATTTCTACAGGTTTTCACTATTACAAAATTATAAAACACTTTTATTAATATTTACACTCACAAATCACTAAAACAACACCCGACCTAAGAAATGACAAATGAAAACTGTCAGAAATATCGAACTGACAAAAACTAAAAACCTAGCCCTCTTGTCATTTCCCTCCCGTGTCCACAAAAAAATTGCTTATCACACGTACACGAATTTTATACAAGGTAGCCTATCCTTTCGTTATATGATCTAAGTTACTACTCCGTTACACCGTTCAGGGACAAATGACAGAAGATATATGTAGATCTCCGTGCTATCTTTGTCTATTTTTAGGACTCTATAGAATTGCAATACTTGTCTTCGTGAGTTAATAGTCCAATGATTATTATCATTAAGGATAGTGAACATTTTATACAAAACATTTGAAGGGAAAAAAAGAATAAGAAATGGATCTCAAGAAATTGACATTTAGCTGCGGAGTGGACCACTTAGTAAAAACTGCTACAATAAATCGCTCCAGAGCTGAACGGCAAATTAATAAATACATAAGCCTCATTTTTCCAAGAAATTCCAAGAAATATTGAAGTCAAAGCGCAGAAATACATGCTTATGAATTCTAACAAGAGTAGACTCCTGTATCATATCCGACTTATAGCTTCACTTCAATTAATCCTCCGCCTACTCTACTCGGGAATCAGTTCCGCTACCATTGAAGCTAGTTCGGAGATATAACACTTTAAAGTTGGTTGGATATCCTAAAATCTGTGTAAAGTTTTAATTTTTTGCAATTATATTAAAAATAAGCCGATCTTAATACAATTTTGTTGTGGTTAAAGTAATGCTCGATCGTTTTTGGTTTAGTAAAAAGGTAATAACTTAATCCCTTGCAAGCACTTATATCGCTTTTGCTGTAAAAGGTGTATTAGTATCGCTATACCTTTGCAGGTCTTATTCAAATATAAAAACGGATATTTTGTATTTAAACAAATTAGTTATTTAAAAAAGTACAAAAGGAAAACATAATCCAAAGAAACAAACTTTTAAGTTGTTTTTAAATTCAGAAAAAGAAAATGAATTCAATATTGAGTGTGTAAAATCTTCATTTTCTCGTTTTCTTATTATCAAGATCGTTAATCATTCTAGTCAGACTCTAAGATATTATCAGCTTCACTGACCGAGTCCCATTCCATTTCTACTTCTAGTTCGTTACTATGTATGTTCTTACTGATGGGTTTCCTAATAGACCGCGCTGTTTTCACTTTTTAGAAACTCTTTCTTTTAGATTCTTGTACTTAGCTAATTTAATTTTTATAGCTCTTTCATACAGTGGAGTCAGTTAAACATGGGCTACTTTGCCAGGTGTTTCTTTTTTCATGTCAATCCATTCAACTGGCATATCTGCATTGACAATTTCTTTATTGAAGAATGAGAAAGATGTAGACTTCAAAATCCAGCCACTCAAAAGCCTTGAGAATACTTCACAACCCATGAAATAGACTCCCTCACTAACACATGAGAGACCCAATGTAGTCCTAACATTCCATAATGTTTGCAATATTCTTAACTGATAAAAGTTTGATTTGAATAGGTCCTCCGCTCTAAACTACTATTCATACAGAAAAATGGTGTTCTGATAATCTTCGGCTTGTTTTTTTATCTTCCGAATCGAAATAAAATTTTTGTACCTTTTCTAACAAAATTATTTAAAAAAATTTATCTGAATCAAATGACTACGATTCCTAAACAAGAACTCTCAACTGAATAATCATTGTATATGTCGCTGTGCCGTCGGCATGCCGGGGGTTCGCTGATGATATCGAATGTAGCTGCCTACCGGTTTGGACCTCGGCTGCACATACACATACTCAGCTGAGAGCTAATGAGCGTGAAATGGTAAGGTTACTTTTTAATCAAAACTGTATTATTATTTTGTTAAGTAAGGTGTGTAATAAGAGTAGTCTTGGCATAAGGAACCGAGCTGTAAATTACTAGTAAACTATTTTCCTATATGGATAGTAGTTTAGGCTCTATAGCATATATAAAATCAATGTTTGGTACTTTTTCATAAGTATCAATATTGAACATTTTAGAGAACGGACTACAAACGTGTCGTGTCCCAATGCAATCACTCACACAATTAACCGGACAAAACTTTCTTTACATAAAACACTCGAATTTCTTTGCACGTTATAAATCTTTATTTTACTAATTTCTTTTATTTAACTGACCTATCCTAATAATCTTTAAGTAGTCCGAACCGAAACCTGACACTCTAAAACAAAGTCGCGACTGAACGATAAAAGGCACTCGCCAGACCAGTCATTGGTCTTTTATGCACCAATATTCGGAAGTAAACTTTACTAACAACGCGGATGTAAACAAACGACAACAACCTTGTCGTTTGTTCTACCGGTTGCAGTACCTGAGTTGCTTAGTAGTAAACAATCGCCTTACATAATAATTACCATGCGAGGTTAATTATTATTGTAATCGTCGATTGCTCCACTAAGCGCTCATCGCAGCCAGCTGTTGGGCTAATCAGCAAAACAACCGACAGTTGCAGAACAATACCATGCGAGGTTATTGTTTAGCAATTGCTGATTATTTCGCTGTAATACCTTTGGCTGCTGGAAGAATCTTCCGTATGTTGGGCCATCACAAACGCACACATATATAGTAGATTGCTGTTTCATGGCTTGGGAAGTATTCTCAAGGGTATTGAGCGCCTGCACTTGTCGTATGGCTGATATGTTATTTTTCATTTGAAGTGTCATTGGTTAAATTTATTTAAAGGCCCCTTGTTTTAACATAACTACCGTAAATTTCCTGCTGGATTTCGATTCAATGGCACAAAAACGTTTTTCTCCTTTTCTAGAATGGCAAAATGTTGTTCGCACTCCATGAAAAAGTGGCCAGATACTAAAAATCTGTGATCAACGGACTTAATAATGGTGTTTTTGACTACGTAACACCAGCTGGTCATGATATTTTCATTTTTGTTTTGTCCGCCAGCATTATCGCTAATGGCATCAATGTGGGTAATTGTATCTGGAAGGTTGATGATAAACATGACATAATGACATGATTCCTGATCCGGAACCTAGGGTGTGAATTTCGAAATATATATCCACAATTGTCTCAGGTAATAGGCTTTACCAAAAGTTAGAAAAGGTGTTGGTAGTGTCCTTTGCAAATCAAAGCAAAATGCTATACGATCTAAAGACTTGCTCGCTAGCTCGTTATCGTTTTTCTTAGTTGTTCTTGTAGCATCGATTTTCTTAAAGTGTACCTCATTTAATGTAGTGGGATCCATTTTAATATTTTCAAAAGTTGCATATTTTTATTGTATTATTAAGTTTGACGTCGCAACTGTATTATTCCACGGTAGACGGCTATTTCAGAAATTTTATCTTATTAATTCAATAGTTGTCGGCCATCGCAACTGTGTTTAAGTCTTAAGATGAACAGTAAAGGGGTACAGGTGCACTTGTAACTTTTCGCATCTGAACAAATACTCCTCCTTGAAAGTTGCTAAAATAACCGCTGCTATAAAACAACACAGGATAGGAATTTAGTGATATCCCACTGTCACAAACATTTTAGGTATATCTAGTTTGCATTTATGCACTTATCTAAATTTTTAACAAAATGTTACTTTTATCACTCTGCTTTTGAGGCCCTCAATTGCCACACAGAAACACAGTAAAAATTGAAAACTGCTCCGAAGGTATTGCGCGTCGTTTTAAATATCCATAGACAAATCTAATTTTGTCAGACTATCCGTGCAATAGTTTTCTAAATTCTATTTAGATCAATGTTCATAAAATGATTATCAATAGAACAGTAGCAGTAAATTTGGTCGAAATCACATAAGAAATAGTACTCCGAAATGAAGCAGGTTGCACACGATTAGACAAACATGATCTGAACACCAGTTGATAATGAAGGAAACCCATGAAGAGACAGCTTATAAACAACATGTAATTGATTCTGTCGAATATCCGACTGAAATCAGTAATGATAAAGTTAATTCGGTGACCTGATTTAATAACTGTCAGGCATTAGTTGGAAAAATCTAATCGGTTGGCGATAGTAGGTAATCTTGCCTTATACAAATATGTTTTGCGCTTTACAATTAAAGTACAGGATATGACAAAGAAAGACCTCAAATATTTATTATATAACTGGAACTACCTTTGCTTATGTAAATGAAGAATTGTGGATTTTTTTCATTATTTATGAAAGACGCCAAAAATAGTAAAAATACGAAAAAGATAAACTTGGACGTATCACATCTCTTGATAAAATCACAAGTAGCATAGTCGTGGCGGGATGGAAAACTATTAATTATGTAATATATAGGGGAAGATGGTGTACCTTGGTACCATTCTTGAACTAGTTTTTTTTTCACAGATCTAATGAGAGAAATTTTAAACAAGCGATAATTATAGATTGTCTAATCCATAACCTTTGTAATAATATTCGAAGATGCAGTTGTACTATTGACAGTGGGGTATTACACCTTGGAAATTTTTAATTTACTAAAAAGAAAGTTAAATTAAATAAAACTCTTTACTCAACCAATAATAACAACACTCGCAAAGCAGGTCACTAAACAAAAACTTTCTATAGCTATACATATTTAATATATTATTTATGTAAAAGCCGGGCTATGACTGTTTTCGACATTTCCGTGGTACAAATGTCCAAGTTACATACCCCTTGCAAAAGAAACAAGACCACCTGTGACAGGCGCGGATCTAACATTGAAATTAGGGGGGGGGGGTCATTTTACAAATTAAATCATCGAGCAAAAAAAAAAACAAAAAAAAAAAAACATCCAACGCCGTAGTAAGTCGGTTCGCATAGTCACCGCAGTGTGTGGATGATGTGTCTTTTTTAGTATACTTTTTTTTTACAAAAACTAATTTTTTTAATAGAATAGGGTGCAAACTGCAGGAGTCATTCAAGCCATACTTTTTTCAGTTTTACACACTGGCATATATAATATGGACTGCTCGATATGCTATTTCATGCGGGTACAATTTTTTGTGTCAAAAATAGTTCATACATTGAAAAATCCATTGGCGGAAAGTTGATAAGTGAAACCTCTCGAATTTCTATTAACCCAAATAATTAATTTAAAAACATTTATTTCGACAAACCCACTTATTTATTTATTGTTTACAGCCCTTTCTCAGTTCGCACGTTACATAGAAAAGTGACCCAACTCAAAAAATGCAACTTTTCAGGAGAGCGAAAAAACGAAAAGTTATACATAGAATTAATTCTAGCTTAACGTAGTAATTGTTTGCTAAAAATAGTCTGAACTCTTAAATTTGTTAGTAAATATATTTCTGAAGATTTATATAAAAGAAATTTTAAGATTTTGTTACCGCAGTTGGCGTTAATCCCGCATCCTCTTAAGTTGTGTCGCTTTTCTTTGTTGCGAAATAAATATTTTTACAAGTTTTTTTAAGTGGCACAACTCAAAATACGATTTTTAAGAATTAAATTCCGTACTTTGAACTTTGTGGAAAAATGTCATAACTCATAATATAATTTGTAAGAAATAATTGCTGTTTTGTGGAAAAGTGACACAATTTAAAATAATACTGTTAAAATGTCGAAAACATATTTACGTTTGTTATGAAGATCGTCACAACTCAAAAAGTGACAATGACACACTGTTCTATGAAGAATATCTCTGTTCTTAAGTAACAGAAAAGTGACACTATCGCTATCTAGCGGCAAAGACAATCAGATAGAAATATGCCAATTTCATGGTGTAATTAACTCAAAAACGACAAATTTTGAGTTAGGTCACATTTCTATGTGACGTGCGAATTAGTAGTTGGTGCTTAGATCGAAAGAGAACGCTATATAGAAATGAGCCCACTTTCTGTAGTGTATTGCTATGGACGTAGTCAGTCCATATTTTAAGTGTCAGTGGTTTTACATAAGAACGCTGCAAATATTTTAGAATGTTAGGAGTGTTAGAGTGTGTGAAATTGCCATCAGCAATTGATTCAAATTCCTCAGTTAAAAACAAAAAGTATTTTCCATAGAACGACTTGGGACAAATAAAAGTTTTAAATTTCAACCCAAGTCGTTTCAATAGAAAAAAGCCCCACGACAAATCTTACCTTCAGTGAGATTTGTCGAAAATAAAAATACGATATGTATGTACACACATATACCTACATATATATCGGGCGCATAAAATTTACTCGGTGAAGATTTAAACGATCAAGTCTTCACCAAAAAGCCTCCTTTCAGCAAATTTTAGCGAGCGGCATACATTGTGGGTGCAACAATGTATGCACGATAGCAACACGATGGTTTGATATTTATGAAAATATCAAATTTCATTTCAACCATCGTCCGCCGCGGTAGGCTGAACACTAATTGTAAACAGGTAAAGAAAATAGAAGTTGCGATAAGAAAAAAAATAATAATAAACGTTTTGTGAAAATAACCATAAGAGGAAGATTGTGAAAGAAAAAGTTTGTGAACAAAGCAAAAGTAAACAAAAATATATATAAATAAAATAAAAGTGTGCGAGTTGTCTTAATCATAGCTTCCTGAAACGGCGTAGAGTGATTGCCTTCGACTAAGCTAAGCCCCGAAATATAACAGGAGTTAGGACTAAGTTAAGTTAGGGCTCTGATGTGGTAGCGAGGGAGTCTGTTTCGTGGCTTGGGAAGTGTTTCTCTGAGGTCCGAAACCCAAATTCCGAGAAAAACCTATACACATACATCACATGCATACAATAGCATTCATTGAAATAAATTTTTATTTTTTTAAGTTTCGGAATAAAGTTTTTTTTTAAGTTGAATTATATAAATAAAAAAAAGTATAAAATAAAAAAAAATGTTTTTCAAATAACTCAATTAATTAAATATTTTTTCTCAAATTTAGGGGGGGGCATGACCCCCCACGACCCCCCCCTGGATCCGCCACTGACCTGTGAAATAGTTTACGGCGCACAATTTACCATATTATGCACGAATTATAATAGTAAATATAAACCAGTTTTACCTGAACTGGAATCCAAAGATATAGGAAGAATAGAACTCCAATATACTTTCATTTCTCTATCACTGGAAATTACTTACTTTTATCACGACTTTTCTTTAAAGCGCAATAGCTGCACATTCAAACCAATTCCCAGAATAACTTAAGAGTCATCTGTTGATCAGTAAAATTGAATAAAAGTTCGATTATGTAGGTGGTGCCTACAGTACGTTAAAAAAATTAAAAGATCATTTTACAGCATATTCGACTATATCTGTGATTCGAAAAAATATTTGATCAGCTGAGATCGAGATTCTTATTTTGATACCATAATTAGTACTTTAGTGGTTTACCTGCCATACTGCCTACCATAGTTTAAAAAAGTTTTATTGCAAATGTATAGCTTCGCCAAATAAGAAACTTTTGTATGTGAGAGAAGATGAGAAGATGTCGACAGTGACTCCATCAATTTTAGCTAATATCAAATGCCATATCCAATAATCTTTTCTTGTAAATCTGTCCGAATTGGTTTAACAATTATTGTCGGCTGATCATAAATATTTCATCCTTTAAAAAGTTCAAGGAATATAATAATTCAATTTCAATTTATTCGTTCTGATAAGGCATTGTACAATTATTATACAATCTTTTTTACTTGTACAAGTTAAATACACCATAAGCTACAAAATGAAAATAAATATAAATAAATATATGTATAAAAAAAAAAGAGAAGGAATTATGAGAAAAAAAATGAAATAAAATAAAATAAGTAAGATTCAAGAAATCAACATATTCACTACTTAACTTGCTACATATGCTATATTATAAAGCAACCTCAAAATATTTTGCTTCTAAGTATTCAAGTACTGCTGCTTGAAGACATGAGTTCTGGCAAAAGATCCCGACACAACTGATAACTTAATACTGGGTGGTAGGGAATTATTAACTTTGATGGCATGACTGAAAAACAGGCGTTTCGTAATTAGTTATTCGGATCTGGGCAGAATGCAATTAACTGTTCTAGAAAATCTCGCGAATTGAAGGCTGCTGTATAGGTAGAATGGACTGTGGTAATTGATAATTTTAACTAAAAGGATTACCGATCGGAAATTCAAGAATGTTATAATATCACAATCCAGAAAAGATGTAGCATAATCTGACACGTGATCGTATCTTCTGAGGTGATATATATATATATGTATATCTAATAATGGAGTTAAACGCGATCTGCATTTTTGTAAAACTAAGATAATCAAGGTTTCCAAATAATTCGCAACCGTATATTATGACAGGAATAAGCCGAGAACGACCCGGAAATATGCACGGGGAAAGAGTGGTAATATAGCTCGAAGTACACAAAGAGCAAAGACCACCGTATGCCTTACGTATTATTGATTTAATGTGATCACCCCAGGTGAGAGTGTTATTGATTACTACGACTAAATTACGGACATACTCCACCCCAAGTACAACGGAAGAATGAGTAGACGTATCAAGTTTATTACGATACACTGCTAAACAACACGATTTCTTGGATTTCAGCATCAAACCATTATCAATCGTCCACAGATATATTGAATTTTGGACTTCATTGATACAACTAATTTCATCTTCTATAAGTCATAAGTGTCACGATAAGAAAAGTTGAGCATTATCAGCATAGAGATGCCTTTCACTGAGAGTAAGATAGTCAAACAAATCATTAATAAGCATGCAAAAAAGCAGCGGGCCAAGAATCGAGCCTTACGGAACACCAGAGTTAATTCTAACAACGGTTGAGTAATTAACATTTGAAAACACTGTTTGATAATGCCCTGTTAGATAGCTAAAAAAGAGCCTCGTTGAGCTTATAGAAAAATTAAATTTGGTAGGTATGCCTTGGATTTACAAGTCCATAAAAATGCTTAGTTATTAAAGAGCTTCAAAGACAGTCTAAGATTCAGGTATTAAGTTCAGAAATCTTACCTTACTTGAAGTAAAAAAAAAAACAAATGTCCCATACTACAGGAAAAATCAAAATGAGGAGACAAAAAAAAATACAAAAAATAAACAGTATTGTGAATTTCTGAATGATGATCAAATTTAGGTAATATAGAAGCTAATTGACGCTTAAGAATAGTACTGCTGAAGTTGTCGAAAAAAACTAAGATAAAATAGTTCTACCAATTGATTTATTACATTTCAACATTGAGCAAGTCTAGAAAATGATGCAAAATATAGGGAAGCAGCAAAGTTTTCAACGAACCCATACATTTAACACTAGACTTGTTGAAGTATATTTCAGTCGAGCAGATTACGTTAAAACAGTAAATAGATACAATAAACAAGTGAGTCTTCTTAACTAGAGGTCAAGTTTACTCAAAGGCTGTTTTAGAGTGATTGCTAGACTTATTCGGAATCAGAGTCTGAATTGTGAAAGACTTTGTCTCAGGAAAAAATTATAATTATTTATCACTATATGAATGAGCTGAACTGGTGCTTTCCTCAGTCACAAAAAGACTTATTCCAAGGCAGGAGGTATTCCCTCCTGAAATTCATAAAACTTCAACTTGGAGTTATATTTAGTCATACGTTTGCATTTTAGTTATGATTTTTTCTTTGTACAGTTCCTCACAACCATGCTAAATTGATCAAAGGTTTTATATTGGTTTTGCTTTTTTAATTACTATTGCTAGATCCGCGTCTATCTAGGAAAACTTGTGTAGATTATACCGTAGCTCAAAATTACCATGGCAAGATTAGTTACTCTCTAAAGCTCGTGTAATTTCTTCGGAGTTCCATTAACAACATCGCGTCTCCGCAGTGTAAGATCAATTGATCATGAGTAGGTTTACTTATTCGGGATGAGACCTTTGAACTTACTTTAACTCCTTCCGATACTGGCAAAGGAAAAATATGGAACAAATTGCTTGTCGGTAATTGCTATGCTGTCATATTTGTCATGATATTTGACGTGGAGGTACGGATTTATTAAAAAACATTGTACTTTAAGGTCTACCCAATAGCAAATTTTGTAGATTTGATTCAGGGATGCGATCGACGATCTATCATGTGTATGACACACAGTCGTCAGTTTATCGCTGGTTGCTTAGAGTATTTTAATGCGTGCCACAATGGAAACCCCTAAGGAGTATATATAGGTACTATATTAGAAAAATTATGTATATTTTGCATACTCTAAATACTACTACAAATTGTCGGTCGTGTGTAGTCTCAGATATTAAAACGAGATCCTTATATCATCGGTTGATAAGTCACCAAAAATCGAGTGTACCGCAACTAAAAAAAAAAATAATAATTTTAGCTGGTCCAACTTTTCAGTCAGTCCATCCTTTTAATTTGTTCATCCTTCTTACAGTCGGTCCTTCTTTCAACATGATTGAGTCTGATGTCCCACAGAATTCTCTAATATCAATTAATTATCATCTGCGATAGCCCATATATGTCGGTGATTCGCGTAAATATTTACAAATGATAGAACAATCTCTAAAGATTTGTTTGTTTTTATACTCACTCTAATTTGTTCACTATACCACTTCGGAATTGGTAAACAAAATTATAAAGAATATCTAAACAATTGAATCTCCGAAAATACTTCCCCATTGGTGAGTGTGTGTTTGTGACAAAATACAAATCATTTAAAAAATTCTCTAATTGCATCACGCCCGTTTGCCATTGAAAACAATATAAAGATCATTTATCAGAATTAACCTCCAACAATTACTCTGTCTTAAAATATTCGGCCTAATTTAAAATATTAAGAAAGAAAAATATTCTCCAATTACTTTCCTTGTGTAAACAGAAATTAAATTGCTTTTTACTAGGGGAACAAAAAAAAAAATGGTACACAAATGTTGACAAATTTTATTCACGTCTCCCCGTTTTATATCGCGTTTTGGCTCATCAAACGCGGCAACTGGCTTGGTTAATTGTGGAAGAACTCATTAAAAATAAAATGCGAGCATCATCTGGCGATTTGCGACGATAATATCTGCGGATAGAGGACGGGCAACCTATTTTTAGCGGTCGCGTTGTGGCATTGAAAGCCACAACGTTCCGCTTGACATCTAGACGCCGCCGCCGACAGCGAACTTCGTCTAGTTTGAATGGCTTTTTGATTCCCGGCTAATGACAACAATTTTACGAAATTACTTCAATTCAATTCACGACACAATTGAATGCAAATTGTCCGGCACAGGCGAGGGCCTTGTCCTCAGATTGTGGATCGCATTAAGTGCCCAATGACCATATTACTGTCAGAGTCGATAGAGAAACGTTTCACACTATACGTCGGACAAGTACGCCCACACTCTTTACATAATTGTGACACTTGTTGTTGGCTACTGAGACGGGCAGGATGTTTTGATTAACTCACAATTGAATGCATCTCAAAAGCATAACAAGGCTTGGGGTGACTATGACTACTATGGGGCTCCAATCTATTCTAATCTGTGGAAAGCTGCAAGTATGCAGAAGCAAAGCTCACAGCAGCTTGGTAGAAGTGGGCAAGTGATAAACTTTCCACCCTTCTATGATGGACTTTTGAAAGAGGTGTGATAGTTTCTCCCCTTGTCGATTATCCACTATTGCCTTACTGAGGAATTCCCAGTTATTTCACCTTTGGCTTGTTATTGCTTTCCTTTAACTGGCGTTGGAGTGCGAAATAGTATCCGATGGGTATCGCTTTGATATCAATTGCCTGGCGCTATTGAATTTTCGATTTTCCGTTTGCTTTGGGCGCACAACCACCGACATAAGGATCATAGGATTTATTGCACTGCAGACTGCAATGCAGTACTGAAGAAATATTTATGAGCTCTGACTAGCTAAAAATTAAAAAAAAAGAGAATTTTTTTAAAGCTTTCCTTAAGTGTTTGTCTTCATTTTGGTGATTGCTTTATTTGCCTTCATTGAAAATACATAGAACGTTTTTAGAGCAAGTCTTTCTTTTTTACTTAAATTTCTTTTTTCAATAATTAGGCATGGAATTTAAGGATTGATGTGTACGTGGAAATTGGATAGTTACAATTTGTAATAAAATTTAGTTTTTTCCTAATATTCATGGCGGATTGTTTTTTTTTTTTTTTTTTGTGATATTGCCAAATCTCAGAGGACTCCATAGCACAGTCTTGTCAGTAAAGGAAATACGGGGAATACGGAACGGAATGCGGTAGCAGCGGTAGCAAAGCTTTGATTACAATTTGGGAGATTTTGAAGGCAATAACACCTATTTCTACGTTTATCTACATATTTCTCTTCAACGAAATTAAATCTAAATTTATGCAAATTAATAATTATTATCCAAAATCAAGGTCTTAAAAAATGAAGAAATTTTCCCTTTCTACTCCATTCCCGGGGTACAATAGAAACTTCACCCGGGGCGCAATGGGGTACTCATTATTGTCACAGATCACGGATGAGACTATGATGAAATAAAAACTGCTTATTAATCTGAGATATGCCTACAAATATGATCAGTGGCAGAAAGAGGTATAACCGATTGTGCATTTGTTGTAGCACGAGTACTATGGACGTTATGTTTGTTGGACTTGAATTATCACTAGGCTTTTAATCAGTTAAAACTATGTTGAAAAAAAAAAAATATAAGTAAATTTGCGAAGAGTGAATTATGTATGGTGTAATTACCAGGGCGTCGCAGAGTGAAAATTAGATTTTGAAAGCATTTTCTCCAACCTTCGGTAAAATCCAAACTAAGCAGTTTCTCTCACTGACAGCGAACTAAATGCTGTGCACGAAGGTGGAGCATCTCTGTCTGTCTGTCGGTACCCCATTCCACCCCGGGTTTACTTTTAATTTCTCGATTTAAATCTGAAAAAGTACAAACCGATTTACTACAATCTTTTAGTATGGACCTTTACGTTAAAGTAAATAGAGAAATTATTCAGAACTTAAAATCTTTTGAGAGTCTTCTTTTGGAATTCTTAAAAATTCTACCTTTGATCTACATATTTTTCATTTTCATATACAGGATGTTTCCCCTGAGGTGATATGATAGTACTCACCAAGATGAGTCAAAAATTTTAAGGCAGGGGGGGGGGAGGGTAATATCAACCGATTAGGAATTACAGGGTGATTAAGAAAAGACATCTAATTTTTCACAAAACACCCTTAAAAGCTACAGGGCGTCTGTTCACAGTTAAGAGCTCGTTGTATGCAGAACTTCATGCCCTCTCCAAAGATTGCGCAATCAGCCCAGCACACTTTCACCTCAAGAATTATTGTTGTCTAAACTAAACAATTCGGATCTTCTTACCTTTTTTTTTAATTTAACCTCTATTATTTTTGAACAAAGGTTATTAGCATAACTTGTTTTTATAAACACTGTAAACTGTAGACTCTCCTCTTAACTATGTGTGAACTGTAGCCGTTAAACAGTTAATAACTCATAACCCATTCAGGTCATACCGAAATTAGATGACATTTTTTAAAATGACGTGCTAAGGGAACAAATTATCGTTGAGAATAGGTTTGAAAATAGGTTTAGAGCTGATAACTCTTAAAGGGCTTCAAATAGCACACAAAGTGTAATAGGTAAAATTAAAGAGGAAAGTCTACAGTTTGATGACCATTTTGCACAAATAATATGGGTTAAGTTAAAAAAAAGGAAGAATATCCAAAAAATTTTAGTTTAGACAATCATAATTTTTGAGAAGAGCGAGGTACTGGGCCAGTTGAGCAGTCGTTGGAAAGACCATGAAGTTCTGCATACAACGAGCTCTGAACTGTGACCGCAGGCCCTGTAGTTTTTAAGACAGAGGGTGTTATGTGAAAAACTAGATTTTTTCTTAATCACCCTGTACATCCTAAAGGGTTGATATTGCCCCCCCCCCCGGCCATATCATTTTTGGTTCGTCTAGGTGAGTACTATCAACTGCTGCTCTATTGACCTCCTAAGGGGAAACACCGTGTATATTAGACGAAATTTGTAGTTTATGCTAACTTTATCTTCATTTACAATACCTACCCGAACCCTTCTGCGGAGAAATAATGTCCAAAATAGAAAAGGCTCACCAGATACACTGACAGAACCTTCCAGGACTAAAGCACGCGAAGAAGTTCATTAACTTATCATATAAGGACTTTAAAAAAATTATCAAGTGTGTTAAGCACCAGATTAACCTATTAACTGGCCTTATGCCAACTTAAGTATAAGAAAACCATAGAAAATAACTGCCGATTCTGCAACAAGGACGTAGAATCTGCAAAATGCATAAGTTGCGAATGCACACGAATTCCTCGCCAAACGCTACAATATCTGGGCAAGGGTGTTGTAACCCCATCAGCGTTCGGAAAACTGACCCTAATGAGTTATTAACCTTCCTAAAAAGGGCGAACGTGGACTGGACCTAACACAACAGGGGCATAACACAAAAGATCTATTAGGTCACGGTCTCCGACGTCATCACATATTTAATATTGTTAGTTTTGTATATAATGTACATAAGTAATGCGGGTAGAGTAAAACCGATTGGACAATTAATAATTGTTTTGATTTTTGCATGTCTGCCTGTCTCTGTCCATCCGTCGGTACGCGATAACTATAGAGCGAATTTACTAAGAGAGCTGATATTTCGCACACTGACTTTGTATAAAAAAAAATGTAGATTTAAGCTTGAAAATGGGACAAATCAGGTAACTCCTTCGTATGGTTGCCATCAGTGGTGTAACTAAGGATGTATAGGCCCCCTCCGCAAATTAACATTCTTGCGCAGAAAAATTTAATTTTTTGTGTCAATTGTAAGAAAATATTTTCTGAACTTCGGTTGTATGATGTTTCCCATAATTTTGTATGGGGAGACGAAAGACGTATTTACAAGATTACAAAATAATTTGAGATTTTATTCATGTCAAAGAAGAAAAAAAAATTAGAAAACTTCTGATGACATAGCTAAGGCGATTTCTGTGATTTTCCATACGCAACGTGTTTCGGCTAGAAAATCAAAATCTAAGAAAATTTGCCAATTAGTATACCTTCAGCAGTAGGAATTAGGACAAAAATCAGTGTTTTCAAGACACACGGAGGCAGAATTCCGGAAATATTTATTTGATATGGAATTTCTTTAGATATATGAGGAATAATATTTTTATCAGTTCACTGGTAAATTGCATTGATTCTTACGAAATAATAGATGATGAACTTTTATCATGGTTCACACATTTTTCAAAGTTCATACAGCGGACTTGTTTGCAGGCAGCTTCGAGTGTACTTTCCAATAGTGATTCGATAGGAATATTTTAATTAATTCCGATTTTATTGCTGCTTCTAATGAAATCAATATTAGCATAACTATAAGTTTGCCACAATCGAACAAAAACTGTGGCGTACTGGCCGCATGCTTTGGCAAATACCTTAAGTAGGTGCCGCTGATTAACGAATCCTTTGACAAGGACGAAAAGGCGCAAAAGTCAAATTTGAAATGACTCATGCCGTCTTCCGAATAACCTATAGAGAATTTTCAATCATAATTAACATACACCTGTACTTTTCTCTGTAAATTACGCATGGCAATTCCTTTATATATAATAATAACAGTAGCAGACTTATAATTCACCCCTGAGGGACACCGAAAATTAACTACTAATCTTTACTTCTTGCGAACGATAAGTTATGAAGCATTCCTTATAGATATAGCAGTGGATGTAAAACTACACTCTTGAGGTACGTTTTATGATTAGCACTGTTAAATGATTTAGATAAATACAATAACTCGACGGTACCATACTTTTAGCAGTGCAAATTCGTAGCAATAATCTCATTTAAAACTGAACGGGCAACATGACAGCAGTTTGGTTTGTGTAAAAATTTCCAGAAATTAGCTTCTTGCTTTTTTATATTAGAAAAGTTTCATTTTTTCTTTTCAATTAGTTCAAAATCAAAATATTTTCTGAAGGATAAGTCTTGCTTCGTGGATATACAACTATACTTCCTCAAAAACGCATCTTCTGAAAATCTAAAATATTCCCGCGTTTAAAACACATCTTTCTGTGGAATATTCTAAAATAAGTACATAAAAAGTACTTCGGGTGAATGCAGTTTGGATTTAAAAAACGAAAAAATATAATATGCCGTTTTGAGATATTAAGAAAATTTAAGTGTTTTCGATTTTCGAAGATTTTTGTTTTTTTTACCCAGAAAACGAAGCAAGCTCGTTTTTTTTTTTTTTTTTTTGGAATTAATGTCGTTTTCTCTATTTTTGTTTTTTTTTTATAATTGAATGTAGAAATCGATTCTAATTTGAGTTATTTCACTATTTCGATTTGCGTTTTTCGGATTTGAAAACCAATCAAGTCGAAATTGCATTTTAGAAGAAAAGAGATATATCCGGCTGCGAAAAACTCAGAGTGAACAAATTGTTGGAAAGCAAATTAGTTTTCTCTTGAGTTTAGAATTTACCTCTATATGTGCGCGAGATTCATACTAAATTTGAGTTTTATTTTAATTTTATTTTGAAAGTTATTCATATGTGAGAGTTTATCCTGAAATTGTTGCTTTGCACTGGAGCAACGAATTCACATCTTAAATTGGAAAACTCTTCGTGTTGGAAGAAAGTTTCAACAAGAAATGACCGTCTACGGTGACTCTCAATTCCGGAAATTCCTAGTGAAAAAATGAAGATGAAATGATTTGAAAGTCCTGCTATTGTTTTGGTTTGTGTAGTTGTTAGCTTTGAAGGGAGAACTTACCTTTGAAATTGTTTTAAAGAGATGTTAAGGTGTATCCTATGTACTGCCTAAATGATGTTTTAGAGAACGTTCTCCTCCATGCATTTTAAGATTATGTGTTCCATTATACCAAATATCGTTTAAAACTAGTGCAAAGTCAAGGATATATGACAATGGTTATATGTGTTGTTGAGCTTACGGTGAATATCTATAATGAATTGGTGAAACATAAAAGCATTATTGAAACAGAATAGCAATGGATGTATTGAAAGCGGCATGCATAATTTCAAAAAAATGTCTAAAGCTTGTGCAAAAGGCCTAAAATTATAAACTATTGCAAAAAGTTTATAATCAATTGAAATTATTCAATTTAAAATAAATTTAAAATTACCAAAAATTGGAAACTCTTACTGGTAACTTTTATGTTTTCACACAATGGTTTAGGTGTAGGTAAATTTACTGAAAAATTTATGGGACAAAAATTCGCAAAAACTAGGTAGACTTTGACCTAAGCAACATAATGTACTTTTAAAATGTTAATGATCTGGAGATTCCATCTATTTGATGCTATTTAAAGAAAATCTGTACACTTTGAAAAATTTATTGAACTTAACTAAGCAAATGTAAAAAGTACTTAAGAATTACGGCTTTCGCAAAAAGATATTTGCACAGCTTTAAGCTCCCTGGATGAAGTTCAAGTTGATGAAATTTAAGCGAGAATTTTTATTTACTTTTTTCTTCTACAAAAATATATTTTCAAAATAATTTTTTAATTACAAACATGAAAATATTTCTCTTTTCAGATATCTTCGCATATTTGTGGCATATTTATCAGAACATCTTGCTGAATTAGTTCTACGGTAAGTAGAATCATAAAAATTTTTTAATATGGAAATTAGTTTTCTTTTAACTTAAAATTTAGGTTGAAGTAAAAACTGAAAGGACTTTTGATTTCAAAATTTTATTCTGGCAATAACTTGTCAGTGTAGCAGCAATTCTTTTTAAGTAGTTCTAAAAATATGTTTTTGTGTTAATACGAGGATTATGCTTGGATTTTACTATTAACTCACAATATCTGCTGGTTTACATAAAAATGGTGTATCATTTACAAATTTAATTGGGTAATCTTACAGTAATGAATGTATTCCGTTGCGGAATGAATTTTAAAATTTAATTCCTCCCACGATGTACATTGAATTTAATTTAAAAAAGAAATTAACAAAAAATAAAACAGAAAAATGTAAGCAAATGTTAAAGTTAAAGAACATTAACGATCCGAGACTTTACCTTAAAATAAAACTTACCATACTTGAATACTGTTTCAGTATAGCACCAGAATTCGCTATTGAAATTGAAGAGAAAAATAAATAAATGAAAAAATTGTTGTAGAAAATGTCGTGATATATTTTAGTAATATGATTTTTGATGATCTCCATGTGGTAATCAATTCGCAGAGGTCGCCATGTAATAATATGATACGGTCGCCAAGTCGACTTCAGGATGATCGGAGTTAGCCATTGAGCAGTGCTCCTGAGGTGGCAGCTATTAAAACAAATCTCCTTAAAAGAAGGTCGGAGAGCAGATCTCTTAGTAGGCAAAGCTAGAACTAGCAGATGCCTACGAAGTGGGGTGGAGCTAAGACTAGTAACCACCAAAATGAAAATCTCGACTGTGTTAGACTGAGTAACGAATTAGACTGTGTTTTATTGAACTATCCCTAGCTTATTTATACACAAATAAATTTGCTAGCCTAATCTTAATTATGATTTGTCCAATTATCATAGGTACACATACCCGTGATTTGGGGCAATGTGCTTCACATTTGTTTTGGTTTCGTGCGACTCACGTGTCCTATGATAAGTATGTTGCAAAACATTTAAACAAATGTAATCACCTACTGTTCGAGTGTGTCGTGCATTGAGTTTTGCTTATAATTCATTAATTTAATTGTGTCAAATTTATTGTGATTAACTTTAATGAGGTGTGATTTATGATTGTAGGTCAATCTATTATTGCAATTATGCCTAATATGCATTCTTGCGTTTTTAATTGGTTTGTTTATCGTTTATATTTTAATGCGTAATTACATCAAAAATAAAATAAACCTTAACAAATATTATCAATAATTTTCAAACATTAAAAACTTACCATCTTGTCACGTTTCACAAGAGTTGTCGCTCTCAACAATATGGCACCGCATGGCTACAACGCTAAAGCCGCCAACATACGCGCAGGCATAACTGAGCTGCAGTTTATCCAATACTGTTCGCAGCTATAAATAGTGAGCTGCTGAATGCAACAAATCACTTGCGTTCCGAGCAGTCAACAAGACAGATTGGCAGATTTGAACTGAAATTAAATCTTGATTAACCAATCTATAACAGACGCATATAGGCCGATTTTACTACTCTTTTTTATTAAAATTGTTTTATTATTGATATTTTATATTCATCAGCATCCTATACTGGGAGTACTGAACCCAATTTTTATCTCCATGAGCAGATCAGTGAGTCTCATTCTTTTAATCATATTTTTCTTGACTCTGATCACTTTTTTTTTTATAATCTGCAGGTACCTTAATTAAATCACGTAATAGTTCCGTGAAATAATTAGTATTATTATTTAATGATTTAACCTGAATTACTTAGTTTGTATTGTATGAATTTGCGGTACCTGAATGATAGAGTTTGTTAAGATTAATTTTATGATAAAATAAAGCATTGACATTTAAAATTACAAACCTTTCCAATCTGGTCTATTAAAATCCTGGACCTCCCTTATTTTATAATTAAGTCATAAATTGGGATTTAGCAGTGTGCATAACATTGAATAAATAACTAATAAGGAAGCGAGGTATCGTGCGAATACAGTGTACGTGTTTAAGCCATTCAATGACAGTATGACATATGGTCGGGGGGGGGGGGGGATGACAAGAGGACGTCATCGCTATTTTATGTCAGTTCAACATTCTGTCATTTCATTATTTTGAAAAGAATTTATCGGATTTGAATTCGCGATATTGAAATAAATAATTAATTTAACAGGATTTTTACTTAAGTAGTGTGAAATAAGTGTAAAATATTCTTTTTTGAACGATATTTTGTGTAATAAAGACTCTGGAGTCTTAAATAACCGTAATGAAGTTCGCTGTGCTGTGCTGCAGGAACGAACAGAGTTATTGTCGTGGGAAACCATTCTTCAAGTAACTTTAATAGCTTTGCTAATTAATTATAGTGTTGCTAGTAAAATAAAAGTGAAATATTTATAAAAATAAACAGCCATGGGAAAAAATTTAACATTTTACCAATGCCGGTTTGTTCGTTTACAATTAAATTGTCATTGGTGGCTAAATTATGCCAGTCATACAAAGGCAACGCCAAGAAATATTATCTGAAAATAAGGGGGAGCTATTTTACATAGCAATTTGCATTATAAATAATGTTCCCCATCAGAATGTCAGGATTTCATTACTGCCATGACGAAACGAATACAAACACAGCACACTAATACATTTCACGGAATGGCTTAGGTTTTCTCCCGATATGCCGTTTCCTTATTAGTTATTTATGCAATGGTGCATATTCTGTTAAAACCAAACTGTATTGAAATAAAAGACATAGCAAATGAATAAACAAAAGAAGATAATTTACATAAAAATTAAAAAAAAAATTAAAAATTAGAGTATGAGTCCGTACCAAGGTTATCACACGCCCACATCTTTAGGTATCCCTGATGAAAGAAAAAAGGAACCATTCAAATAAAAATGTATCCAAAACAATATTGCATTACATAAATGGCATAATAAAAAATTAATTAAAAATAACAAATTGTATTAAATATCAAGACAAAAAAAATATATATTTATTTCAAAAACTAAACAACAATACAGCTCGAAATATTGTCATTAAAATTCAAAGAGTACAGTAAAAAGTAAACTTAAAGAAAACTTCATAAAAAATTAGTAAAAAATTAAAAAAAAAAAAACGAAAAAATTATAAGTTTATTTATCAAGACCATATTTTTTGCCGCTTGTCAACAAGTTCTTTGGCCGCCATTATATCATTAGTCATTTCTAATGAATGTCGGTTCTTTATTTTATTCTTAATAAGGATTAAGTCCGCGAAAAACGACGTTTTGCAGCAGCTCAGCTGTGAGGGAAGCTCATTATGTCTATCATAAAATTTGCAAGATTTTTAAAAACTTGTTCGTTAATTGTATTTTTCATAGACGATAAATCTGTCCAAAATACTTCTGGTTTTTCAGACTTTCGAATGCAATTTTTATTATAAGTACCTTAAAGGTCGAAATTCTGAAATTATAAACTTTTTAACTGCCTTTCCAACTGGAAAGCAATTAATTAGATCAGAAATAGGTAAAATGTTATCAATCGAAGTTTTGGGGTTCAGTCATGTAAGAAATTTAAAAGTTGGGTTCCCAAAGTCAAATCTATTCTTGATTTGGACAGTCAAGTCTACATAAAATTCTTTTATATTATTGTACACTTCGGATAACTCATGTTCATTAAAATCTTTAGAAGAAACGAATTCAGATGCCTTTAAGCCAATATAAGTATCATTCGATGGCAGGAAATTTAAATTGTTTTGAAAATTTACCATACATAGGTCGAGGTCAGGATTATCCGAAAAGATATTCATGAAATTACTTAAAATTACTTTAAAATTTGTTTCCGTATTTGGTAATAAAGAATGAATTCTGAGATCTTCTGCTTGATATTCAGAATTCGTATTATTTATTTTTTTGTAATATGGCAATGTGACAAAAATAAAAAATAGATCTTTTTATTAGGATCATCTAGTTGCTCTGCTATTTCTCGACAATTAAAGCCTTCATAGTATTTTGTGCGGCTTTATATTCAAATATTTTTCAAATACTGCTAATTTCACTCTCTTACTGCTGTGGGCGAAAATGTTGTAAAAGCTTTTTGCAAATTTTTCAAGTTGAACAGGCTTTTTTTTACAAGCGTAACTAGCGCAAAGATGTAGTGAATGACGCATACAATTCATAATAAATATATCCGAATTAAGGTTTTTAAATCCTGCATGGACACCGCTGAGCTTCCCACGCTTGACACTTGCACCGTCTCTTACTAATACTATTAACAGGAATTTGTTGTAAATTTAAATAGTATAGAATATACTAGTAAATATCGTTTCTGCATCACCTTTTTCAAGTTTTAATAAACCTAAGAAGCGATCACGTACATACTTCGCACAGCTTTCTATCGAAATAACGTGCTATTAATGCAAGAGCTTTAGAACAAATTACGTCTGTTGTTTCGTCGAAGATAAGGGAGGATTTTTTATTTCTAATATGACTAGCAACACATTCCATACCTTTTCTTGACAATATGTCTTTTGTAATGTGAGGTCCTTTAGTACATGCACACTTTACACTACGTGCAATATTTTAATCTGGACAACACTGTCTTTAAAGCTCAGGTAAATAGTTTACCAGCAAAAATGGTAAGTGATGGTTTATACAAAACAATCACTAGAATTAGTTCAGCTTTTTTTTCGTGCTTTCATTTAAAGAAAACTGTCGATACTCCAGAAATGAATCAATATGAGATTGATTCGATATTTCGTCGTAACTTTTTTTCTGGAATGATAATTGTTGTTGTTTTTCAAGATGAGTTTTCAAATTAGTCAACCTCTTGCAGCACAGTTTGAAGTAAAAAGTTCCATTCTTCCTATCCAACCATTTAATTTGACTAAGCCATTGCTCTTTTTCTTGTTTCCTAATCACTTTCAATAATTAAGTCTAAATCTTCAGTTTCCGATTGAGATTCCGAATATGTATTTATCACTGTCTGTCATCATTGGATATTCTAAATAAAAGTATCTTCATTAGGTTTGGGCCGTTTTTTGTTTTATTATAAATCTAAATATGCATAAAATAGATCACTACTATTTAGAAAATTAATTTTTTTAAATTTCAGTAATAGAGTATTAGTAATAGTAGTAGTAGTAGTATTAAAGTAGTCGTAATAGCATGGCAGGAGTAGAAGAGTAGTCTTTTGTGAAAAGCTCGAAGGAGTCGATTGTGAAGTAAATGCGACGATTGTTTCAGTGAAATGGGCTAACCCTAAGTATCTTACCGAACCTCAGAAAAGAGACTGCTGCACCAAAACTTAGTATCATTTCGTTAACTTCTGAAAAATATCTTATGTTACAGTTCGCATTTCTGTATTGGTAAGTTTAATTTGTGGAATTAATTATAAATTAGTTTAAATAAATTATAAGTGAAAAATTTCTCACCCAAGAGACTGCGATTCATTGAAAGTAATTGCCGGTATTAACATGCTCCACAAGTTTGATAATGGACACTTTTTCGATATGTATTACGAGAAAGAAGAAAATAGCAAAAAAACTGGTTTCAGTCTACTAAATTTTTAGGTTCTCGTACGATATCTCAACAACGTATGTACTCGTAATTTTTGTATCATGATGGAGAGCCGAGTTATCGCAAAAACTAATTTACCCTTTCTCAAGATGACGGAGAAAGCATATATGAAATCTTGGTCGACAATTTCAACTTAAGCTTTTCTAACCCCCCCCCCCCCCCTACCTACACAATCAGTAGCGCATCCAGGATTTGGTGGGGGGGGGCATAGGTGTACCAAGTACAAAAAAGGTTGGAAGAATAGGACTCTAAAGTCGCATTCTCAGCCCTTCCCAGCACTGAATTCTTTTTTTGAAGATATTGAAATTTAAGTTTTATTTACTAAAATCTCTAAATGGACCACAAAGTGAGTATCCCACCGGATTGTCGCGGCGGATAGCGGCGGTGCGGCGTTTTACGGCTACCTCTGCGCGTTTGCTCTTGCAAAATTAAATACCTAAGCCACACCAGGCGCAGCGCGCCGCAGTAAAAAAGTTGCCGCCCGGCGATTTTGGAGATTACTGAAAAATACAATTTTACGCCTGCCGTTGTTGGCGGCAAGATTTCTTATTCATTCACAATAAGTCCGTGTAACTCGTCAAATTCGACTTTTGGCATTAGGTATTCCTAGAATCGATTCTTATCACTTTTCTCTGCTTTTTATTAATCAGCGCTACTGATAATACAACTTCTTCGTCGGAACTAGAATACATTTGGAAAAAATAGTCCGCAACCGATGTGAACGCTATATTTTACCGCTGGGAGCCTCGCCGCACCGCGCTTGGTATGAGCACGACCCATGCAATTTGTGCAGTTTTTACAAATTTAAAAAGACACCTATGGCCCGATGCAGCCATTAGTATTTTAGACGTGAGGTGCGGTTACGGTCACATAGCGGCACACGAAAAATCAAAATGCATTCGAAATTATTCTATTTCCACTATATATAAATATTCCTTGTGTCAGTAGTATATAGAAACTGGCCGTAGGAATCTGCGGAAGAAATTGAACGCAATATTTACGTGTGGTGCCGAAACTTTGCGGGATGTATGGGTCATTCCAAAATGAACGACATGTGTGACATAACCATCAATTTTTTTAAATTTTACAAACTCTTACTATTCACGCTAGAACAATGAAGAATGATAAAGAATATACCCGTTATCCTTGAATATTCTGGAAGACATACTTTTAGCTTTATTCATTTATTTATTTTTTTTACCTTATATGTTTTATGAACTAACATCTTGAGATCTTAACGATCAGAGAGTCAAAAATCATGACAGTCTTACCAATCATTTGCTCATAACAAATTCTTAGCTTTTGAACACTTCATTAAAGTTAGTAAATAAATTATCTGTGAAAATCGTACGAGTAAAAAAACTGACCCACGAGAGGGGGGTCCGTTCGTCCCCTCCCTCTTGGTGCGCCCCTGTTCGCAATATCTAAAAATCAGCCTTCGGTTCACTTGCATTTATATGCCATTTTTGCCACCGTAATAACGCGCAACCACTGAATGTTGAAAAAAAAAAGTTCTCCAAAAGTAAGCTGAAGTTTGATGTTGGAAGGACGACGTCTGGACTAGCTCTTCTCATTGCTCTCTGGCGTATGAACTTGGAAAAGCATTTGGCCAGTATGCTACGTGATGCGATGGTACCTTAGCTTTGTTTTGGGCGTCGCATCACTGTGAGCTTTCTTGTAAGGGAATCGTGAACTGAGGGAAGTGCATTATCGAGCCTTCCCCGGTCCGTTCTAAAAATGTTCACCGAAGTCTCTCTCACTAATGAGGAAGATGGGGCGGGTCTCTGCTTTCCTGAACCTGACATTGGGTTCGAGAACTCACTTGGAAAACACACCACTGCCTTCTAGGCTGAAGTCTTCGCCATCTAAATTACAGCGAAGTTAGCCCTTGATATGCAAAATAAGGGGAAGGACATTGCGATTCTTTCGGATAGTCAGGGAGCCTGGATGGCTCTAAGTGACCCTCGGATAACATCAAAGTTACTGGTGGATTGCCAATCGTCTGTGGATAAGTTGTGTATCCACAATAAGGTGTCCATTTTGTGGGTTCCTTGCGACATGGGGATCATGGGGAATGAAAGAGCTGACCTTTTAGTTAGGGTTGGCTCTGATTCTCCATTCCTCGGACCGGAACCTGTCGTAGGCATTACCACCTTGTATATCGGGTCTCTGATGAAAGCGGTTATGGCTACCTTCACTACGACACCAACCTTTGCTTGGCAACTATAGTAAACATTTGTAAGATTTTGAGAATTGACACGAAAAAACACTTTTAAAAGATTGGAAAAGGTAATAAGTAAGGCATTGATTCTTTTTGTAAATAAAAAATAAAAACAAAAATTGTCATTCTGATTTAAACAAAACTCTGAGCCGACATCTTGTTGTTTTGTCTATCGATAATATTTTAATATTGTACAGAAAGTCAGCATTTTTGATAGATTCTTATAAGTCCGTCTGAGGCTAGCTAATAAGTTTAATTGCCCGTCCGATCTATTCTAAATTACTTTATTCAGTTTTTTGATATTCCGCTCATTAGAGCTTGATACGTTGTGCTGAGTTAGTGCTCTAAAAGAACCGCTTTGTATGATTATTGTGATACAATATTTTAAAAATCACACCAAGGCAATTCGTGTATGTTTCCAACTGAGTGCTCTGACTCCGAGAGTCCTAATAAATAGTACCACAGCTTGTTGTAAGGAACGACATCCATCGAAAATTCAATAGTTCAAAAAGTATTGAGAGTTCTCCTCGCCTTTTAATTAAGGCTCTGGATCGTCTCGAGACTGCTGTAATAAATTGAGTGCTGGTAGCAGGCTCAAGTAGCGCACCAGTCACCATAAACTTAGAATCAAGACTATTTCTTAAATTGAGTGCTAGTAGCTATACCAAGTAACACATTCTAAACCAAACGGTTCTTCATAGGAAGCATCACCAGCAGAGATGGCCCAAGAGAAATATTTTTGTGTGCTTGTCCAGCCTTCGTCCGGAGCAGGCTGGGTACTCTAGGGTCTGCCCGTCTATCTGTAGATGATCTGTAAAACCTTCATCACCAAGACCTGATGCGCTTCATTCAGAGAACAGCAAGGTTTTGGTGAATGGGCTTCTAGCAGAACAGTACAATAGTCCGCCAAGGCTTTCGTGCTTGGGATGTGATTTCCTGTCCCCCTGCTTCAAAATATAAAAAAAAAACGAAATTTAAAAAAAATTGTATATAAGGTTTTCGACTTCAAATCACCTCTACTCTCACTTGTTTCAGTATTGTAGAGTATTTTTGCGACCACCTGTACATATCGAATATGACGGACTTTTTGGAAGTTTTATTTTGAGGATTACACCGATTTCATTGCTCGAAGTTTCGGGTCCAAGTGCGAACCTTCATCCGGAGCTCTTTTTCCGTCTGCGATGCGTATAAATAGTTTTTAAAGAAAATAATAAATAACACATAAGCAACATGGAAAACAAATTACAATAAAAGAAAAATACATTAATAATAAATTAAATTAGACTTAGAACAAAAAAGAAGCAATTAACTAGCTACGAGGACATTATGTAACTGAGCGGTTGTTGAATAGAAAATGTTTAAATTATATGACTAATACTACGGTTTTAGTTTGTTCAGTATGTATTTGTAATCTTTATGTCCTGCCTTAAGTTTATAACTTTGTTTTTGTTAATGTATATGTGGCATGATTTTTTAAGTTAACATTTTTTCTATTATTTTCCATCTCGATTATTTTTGTATTGTCGGAGAAAAATACATGCCCTGTATCTATTGCGTGGGATGGATCTGGTTGTAAGCTTTTTTTGTGCTTGTCCAATGTATGTAGTGTTGCAATTCAGGCATTTGACCTTGTATACAACGCTGTTTTTATCTTGTATCGGAAGCCTGGTTTTTGTGTAATTGTTGTTTACTTTAGTTATTAACTTGAATGTTATTTTTATGTGATTACTCTCGCTTTTAAAAATGTTCGCGATTTTTAGGGATAAAGGATATATGAACGGGATTTATGTGTAAATAGGATTAGTGTTATCCAGTCTAATTACGTTGTTCGGGGTGTATGTCAAATTGTTAAAATGATTGTTCCTTACTACGGTTTTTATTATTTTGTGGATTACATGCAATGGATAGGTATAGAATTTTTTATTATATGATAAATAGTTACATAACATTACATAGAACATGACTAATTCTTTGAACAGATCTTTGTCTATTGTTGACCATTTCATTTCGATAATTTTTAGCATTAGTTCTTCTATGTCGACATTTGTGTACAATGATTCTACATCTAGTGTGATAAGAATATCGCTTGGCTTAAGTGATATAATGTCTTATGGATATGTGTGGCTTATGAATTTATGGGAGGCCTTACCGATGGGGGCATGTACTTGTATCTGTAGAGAACTGTTTTCGTTTTAACTTGTTTATATAACGTTTGTTTTCCATATTAAAATAGCCTTCCAGAAAATCCGTCATTTAAGTAGCGTGATCAATAACATAAAGCCAGTTGGAAATCTACTAGCTGTAAATTCATATATCGAATATGATATGCATTTAGACCAAAGGTACCTTTCAAAATACCAATTTTTCGTTTTTCCCCATTTTTTTTTTTTTTTTTTATATTATTAAGCCAAGCTCAGGGGATACCCTATGATGCAAAGCACAGCGTGACAGGAAGGTGATAGGGAAAGGATTAAGGGATATGAGGAGAGCGGCGGAGGTGCCGATGTATGTCGCCCTTAAACTTTTGCAGGTTGTATGCCGGAGGAAAGACAGAAGATGGTAGACTGTTCCACATTCGCACAGTTCGGGATAAGAAAGCATCACGGAATTTAAGTATACGGCCGAAGGTAATTTGAAGGGTAAAAGGATGAGCGCGGGATGCAGCGCTGGTATTGCGTGCAGGAACTATTCTACAAGGGATCAGACTAGATATTTCATCAGAACATTGGCCATGCATATAGCGATAAAGGAGCGAAAGGCATCCAACATTGCGACGGTGCTCGAGCGAGTCGATACGACGAGTAATTGCCACATCGCCAATGAGCTTGCAGGCTCTCTTTTGGACAATATCCAATGAAGCTAAAGCTGTGCGACCAGCCCCGGCCCAGATATGGGAATTGTATTCCATTCTGGGTCTGATGTAGGACTTCTAGAGGAGCGCTATATTTGATGCTTCTTTGGCAACCGAGAAGATGTGATCTGTCCAGCTTAACTTACTGGAAAGAAAGTTACTAACTCAAATGAGAAAGGTGTACAACGATGCAGAGAAAGTTGACTTCTAGAGATAGTCACATCCTGTAGGAAACTTCCATAACTTAAAGTTGTTATAATTCAGTGTCGTTTACAGTTTACTACAGACAGTGAGTTGGGAACTACCATCATAGATCTTATTTGGCTCTCTCAGGATCGCAAGGCCCAACATTAAGACAATTTTTCAGTTTTCAATTTGAATGTTCGCTGAGGTAGAAATCATTGAACAGGTTTTACTTCGTAGTTAAAGAATGATAAATTAAATCTTGTTCATGCCTTTGATATTTAGGATCGTCCCTTAAACGAAATTGAAATGCAAATGAATCTTCGTATAAATATTACAATAATCAACAATAATCAAGATTAAATTTAAATGCGATTATCACAACTAAAAAGGGTGAAGTTTCCTCTCATCATATTATTATTATTACTTTTTTTTTCCTTTTTTACAAAACTAATGCAAATCTCTTTAAACCAACTAGGTACATCGAGTAATTTGAGGATACCCACAACGATTTTCGTGGATAAGTGGAGCAGAAAAACTTTATAATCGTCATCAACAAGAGTTGTTGGCAGAATTCATTTCACTTATCTAAAACCAGATGCAAAATATTTTTGTAGAACCGGAAAACAAGGCCAAACCCTTTCATTCAGAATGCCTTAGTTCACATCTTTCTCAAGTGTCCCCTTCGAAATGGTATGCTTTTGTCCTGTAAAATTTCCATCTTTTACCATCTGAGAAACCCTAAAAGGGTCAGACTGACATGAATAAACTCAGAGAAAAGAGGAAATTCTTTTTACCAACTTGATGAGGTGCAAAGGTTAGGTGAATAGATGAATGAATATTCTTTTCCTCGAAGAGAAAGAGCTTTCATGTGACTTGTTCATGCATGAGACCCTCAAATTTACATATGCCCATATGTATGTATGTACGAATGTAGGAATAATGTACATATCAAGGCATAACCGCATGAAATATTTCAGAAGTGTGCTGCCTCCTTAAAACTGAGCTGCCCGGTACTTTTTAAGCCTACGTCGGTTAGCTTTTATATAATGGTCCGAAGGCCAAGAGTAAAGGAACGAAGGATCTTAGTCATATTTTAATTGTGGAAAAAAGTACCGTGCACTTGGCTCTAAGGAAAAATGTCAAGTTTAAAGGCCAAGAAGCAGCCCACGAGTTGTTTTGCCATGAGTATTATATATAGGTGCTCTTGCATGTAATAAAAGATTCCAAGGTTTCGCGATGACCGCACGTACTCAAATACAGTGATTTATAATCGTGTGTAGGTGTGTTATGAATTATTTAGTAGGTCATGGATATAACTTTTTCATGGTTCACAATCAAATTTCATTTAATTATTCCCAATCCTCGAGTTATCAGGAGCTTTTCACTGTTTATCCAGATAATTCCTCTCTTCATTCAAGTGGCACAACCACAATCATTTTGCGTCCTTTTTTTTCGACTTCATTTCTTTCTTCATCTATTGGTGGATAAAGCCTACCCCCCCCCCCCCCCCTTCGCCAATCTCAATTTTATCTTGAAAGTCCGTTCGTCATCAATTTTTATCACTTGGTCCGTTCGAGTGATTCACAATATTCGCTTCATCAGACCGAAGGTTTTATGGGGGTAAGCTACTCGTCACATTGTGCTCGGAAGTGGTCATTAGGGATGTGGATGTGTAAAGCGAAACTTCGAATTAAATTTACGAAAAGCATTCATGAGGAAAAAGAATTATGACTTTACCCTGGAGAGAAATTTAAAGAAATTCCTGCCGACTTTGAAAGACCGAAATTTGATAAGTCGCTGAACGAAGGTATTATGAGCTCGGAGAGAGGAAGGGGGAAAAAAATAAATAAATTCCTGAACGAGCAATTTTATATTACACGAATTTTAAGTCATGAAGCGTGGAGGATTTTGTTTTTTTTATCTTTAATAAAAAAAAAATGGCTTAAATAAAGCTCCATAAAGATTTCATCAAATTAAGTGAAACTTGGAAGATTTTTCAAGACTTCCACTTAACGCCAGCAAAGACTTGAAAGCAATTAGTGGGTCACCGTACAAGTGTGGAGTGAAGTTAAGTGCTCTTTGTACACCGAGACATGATAGGTCGAGAAAATGTTATTTCAGGACGTTGTTCGTAATTTTTTGTAAATTCCTTCATATTGAGAGATTTTTAAGGCCAATTTTATAGGCGATAATTTTAAGAATTTTAAGATGCTGAAAACCGCAAGTAGATTATGTATGACTTCGGACGTTAAACATTAAAAGTTAACCAACAGTTTTGGAAATTTATTCTTGACCAGGGTTTGGATATTGCAGCTATACGATTTTCAGCTAAAAATGTAATTTTTTTTTTTAATTTTAAAGGAAAATAAATATTTTTTTAATTACCACATTGAGGGAAATGAAGAACAGTCGCAGTGAAGAAAAATAACGAGGGAACGAATATCAATAATAAAGTAGGAAAACGAAAAGCTAAATTTAATAAAACGAATAAAATTACAATAATAAAGCCAGTGAGTGACGTATAAAAATATATTTGAGCAGGTAATACGTAAACGACCACACTTTCTTATGATATGTAATTTTACGTGAAAAGCGGCATGTCCACCATCAGCCAGCACGCTCCTGCTATCAAGAGGCCCTACCTTGTCGGGGTGGAAAATCTAACTTTTCCACGGGCACTCGATCCTCTGGTACCAAATTAGGCATAAAGTCTACCTAGCTGGTGTGGCTCCGTAATGCAAGACCATAAGGCCATGGTTACTCCCAGTAGATTTTCCATACAAAATCGTTATTTAATGGGACTGGTTGCTTCATCTGGGCTTAATCTTAAGATTAAGATGCGCCCTTCGGGTCTGGAGAGTTCTGAGATTATGGCCTATGATCTAAAGCTCCACTCATGAGCACACGTTATCATCAGAAGTTGAAATGAGGTTCATTCAGTTTTTCAGTGATGCTACATAAATTCAACTTCTCCCTTGCATATACCTTTCTCCTGAGTAGGATTGCACGTCACAAACTCCCTTTCCGCCGCCCATCACACGTACAATCAGGTAAATTTATTTTGCACATTTACTGATTCATAAATATTTAAAGAGGTGCCCGTGAACTACTTCCACAATAGTCCGATTCTGTAACACGGAGAGTTGGGGAATTTCTGAGATGAGAATTTTCGTTTTCCCCGATTAGAACTCCCCTGCAATTCACTAACATATTTAGGGGGTTGGGGAAAACGTGAGAAATGTGAAAACTGCGAATCGCCGGACACGATGAAGGGTATCACTTTCGGATGTAGAGAGCGAAGCTTTCCTTTTATATTCGAGGTACTTTGGCCTAATATCTCCTAACGTCAAGATAAATAAAAAAAAATATCAGGGTTGTCTTTAAAGGATGTAGGAGGGTAGGTTTTCAAGTTTTTCCGGTATAACGAGAGAATGGAGAGAAGGAGAGGAATGCATGTGGTATAAAAAATAGCAACTCAGGGCGCATATTATATTGGGATGCAATGGCGGAGAATGGGTTAATAAAGGGAAAGGCTTAACGAAAATTTAAAGAAAAAATAAAAAACAAACAGGAATTGTAATAAATCGTAGGTATAGGCTCAGGAATTGTAAACCTAATAAAAAACTTGGAAATTACTTTATTAATTCGGTATGCAAATTGTCGCAATATTGACGGGCGCCTAATTCTTTGGAGGGTTGTAGAGCAGTGGGGTCTTTTCAGATGGATTTAGTGTCGAGCATACAAAAATGTAGGTGGACAATTTTTATGGAGAGGATTTTTGGGAGGAGGCTGTACAACTTCACATAATGGTTCATGTTTGGTACAAAATTAAAGGGGGCTAAGATGGTAATCGAACCGAGTAATTTTCTTATGATCGTCTAAATATCATAATTGACTTTACCGCCGAAAAAGGACTTTATACACTTGGGTTATATACACCCCAGTTATGATATTTTGCATATATTCTTCCTTTGTCTATTTCACATCCATTAGTATTCTGTTCTGAACACTTTTCTCATGGGAAGTGAATTTTCACGACTCTCCAGATATTCACCATGATGAGTTGAAAATATGTTCATGTCTGCACCGAAAGACGGCCATTTTTTCATCTTAAGAGGTACTGATTCACTTCTTTTGAAGATATCTCCAAAACTATTTATCGAACTCAAAAACTAACTGCATATCTAATTAGATAACAAAATGTAGATTCTGCAATTTCTTCGTATATTAAAAAAATTTTATAGTATCACTTCTGTACTGAAAGACGTCCAAATTGATCATTTCCGGTGATTTAAAAGTTTTAGCGAATACCTTGAAATACCAAAATCAATATTTCTCTGAAAAATCTTCCATGGCTTTCAATATATATATATATATGTTTTTAATATAGTCAAGATATGTGGTAAATTCATAATTTAATTTGGAAATTCCTGGGTATCTAGGTACCTAGGTACCTACACAATACAGACAATAATATCAGTTAAGAACTTTTCTTTTTAGTTTTCCACAACTAAGACAGCCGAGAATTTTGTCGAGTGGAAGAAAGAATTGGGTAATTCTATAAACGAATTCTTCGAGTTACAAAATTCGCAGTGGAGGGTTAAACGTCAAAGGTTCTCTCATCTCTCATCAACACAGCTCCACAGCTCTCTTTGTTACAGAGCACCATTTGACTTTGACTGCCATTTCTGCAATGTAAATAGTTTGCAAATTCGTTTAAATACTTAAATCACCAGTGAACTTTGCTCCTTTTGGTCAGTAAACACACGTATCATATCGTCTTCATCATCATTTTGTTAAAAAAAAAAAAGAAAAAAAAAACGCGTCGGCTACCGTTGGCTGGACTCTTCATTTATCAAATTACTTCGCTGCAATGGAATTTGTTGCCATCTGCATCTTAGAGATTTTACAAAGTTTATTTTTACTAATAAACTTTGCTAGTTGTGATGTGCTTGGGAATGTCTCTTAGAATTCCCTTCCATTAATAGTTTCTCGTGATTGGTTCGGTTTCAAAGTTTTGTGAAGTCTTAAATGTCCTCCCAGAGGTGAGTTTTAGCAATCTCGAAAATGCTTGCGATATTATGCTGTTTACCAAATATTTGTTTTACTCCTTCGGCTCTTTCAGATTCGTCGGAACTAATCGAATTAGTCTTTGAGTCATCTGTTCCATTGCCAGACTATTTGTTAGGATGGGTCTGGGTCATCGTTATGGGAGACTTGTGTTGCCACCTTTAACTCCACTTTGTTCTCTGATGATGACCAGAGATTGTGCTTTCCTAATTCGGCTATTGTATAATAGTCTGGGATGAATTTTCTATCGCATTATGGAGTATGCTCCGAATGATGAAACTCCCTATTGGCTTTATTTTGTGGAAATTTTTGACGTAACTTTCTATGCAGGGACAGGCAAGGATTCATTAGTAGATTACTTCCTTTCAGGTTAAATGGCATTTTCAAACTTTAATTTAAAATAATTTATTCGGAACTTGTGAAGTATTTCTGTAAGCTTAGTGTTTGTGGACCCACAGGTTTTCCCCATAAAGGATAATATCATCTAAATATATGAAATATTTAAAACATTCAGTGCCACTTAGATTAGTATTTAGCCGGACTAGGATTTCCAATTATCCTACATTAATGATTATCCCGATGTCCGGATAAAAAAAAAAAAACAAAGTACATAAATAGCTTGAATCCAATATTTCATGGTGTTTTATAATTTATTTGTTTTTTATTCAAACATTTTTGATTATCTGCATTAATAAGCAATAAATAGTAAAAGAAAATTAATTACATGACTTACAACTTATTTCGTTTTTAAAAATGAATATTTTAAAAAGATTATTGCATTGAAAATTTCAAAATTCAGACGAGTTGTAATTTTTGTCTTAGTCAGGGCTACAATTTAAAATGTAAATGCTGGCTTTATTGTAAGAAGTGCATTGAATAATATATTAAATAATTTATCCTTGTTTTTGTGTTTGTTAAAAGCATGAATTTTGCTCTACTCATCAACATAGGTAATTGAAGAAATTGCGACTTCCAGTTATCTCTGTAGAGAAATTTTAATTAAAGTTGTAGTGTTTCTTTGAGTTTCAAACTCACTTTCATTTGCGCTTTCTTCAGCTACTTTCTCGTTGTCATCGTAGTAGGTTCTGTCATAAGCAGATACATTAATTTTTCGAAAAATTTCTACTGCCAATGTAATGGGAGCAACTTTTCAATTATAATCAAAATATTTATGGAATGTGGCCTGCTTCTAAGAAGATTATTAATTTCATAAGCATTTTATCTCGTTGTTCATTCATTCATTTTTTATTCTTTTTCGATAACTTTTTACTTAAGTTTGTTCTAAACTCTTCTAACCTTTCATATAGAAATTTATAAACACATTCAGCTGTCAAAAGTGTCGCTGAAGTTTTACTTAATTCCTTTGCTGCAGTCTTTAGTAACGATAGGACATCTAATAATTCTTTTAAGGGGAGTCAGTACTAAGATTTGTAAGTTTCATACATTTTTAATGCGAATTTCTGGCAGTAGAATAATGATTTATATCGTAAATTAAAGGTAATGAAGAAGTCTAATAAAAAACATCCGCAAAAGTTAAAAAAAGTGTATTAGAATGGAGATATTAGCTCGGAAACTTGTAAAAAAAATTAAAAATTGAAGTCTTTTAAATCTGATTCCGCTTAGTAGGTATTCTCATTTCTTTAGATTGTGGCTATTTTAGAAAGATAAAGCCTAGATCTAGCAAATAACGTCGAATTTTTTCATGTTTAGTTGGGCTTTTTTTAATTATTTGACTCAATAGTACTTGTTTTTTCTCATGATATTTCACCGACTAGAATTTGCAATATTCCGTGGAGAGTTGTTGAAATACAAAGCAAAATAGCATATTTAACAATTATGTGCAAAATAAAATTTGGAAGAGTTCATTCTCGTTAAAATTTCAATTTCTTTGAACTGCAAATTGTCATTTTCGTCTTAAATTGTCGCATGTTGAGTTTCTGTCTTTTACGCTAGATGTCTCTAATGTGACTTGTGGTCTAGGTCTACGCTAATTTTATATGAATTTTCATACTTGCAGGACACAAACCTACATATAGTAAGTTTTATTGCCTACAGGCTGACTGGTATCTAAATTGAGATTTTTGTTGAGTACTGACTCCTCTTAAACTTTATATATTATGCTCTTACATGGTTAAACAAATTAAATGTCGCATCGTTCACTGCTGGCTTACCCGTTGGTTACGTCAACAAGTACATAATCACGCCATACGGATAACATAGAACGCACACACCGGAATCTGGAGATATATATTTATCCATAATCAATGCATATACTACCTTTTTGGGCGATTACCTCAAAATTTTATCTATAAATATATTTAATTTTTAACTACACTGTTATCATTTAATTTTCAAATTAAAATTGGAAAAAAACTAATAGTGCGTAGAACAGTGAATTTCGAGGAAATAAAAAAAAAAAATTTCAGTGCTTGGTAGGTTTTGTTTTAACCTAGATGATATTTTATGGTATAGCCACTTGACAGTGGATCTGCAAGACGGGCTGGTCAGCTGACCCAAACAGGCAAGTTGAGGAACGACGTTCATCAGTTTTACTAAGTTTTCTCGAGAACGCGTGTACTTAGAGAACTGAAATTTTACATATGTATAGGTTTTTTTTAAATAAATTCTGGTTCAAAAATGGGACAAATTGGGTAACTAATTCGTGGGGTTGCCATACAAAAATTTCGTGCTTCACTTGGACACTGCGTGGGAACGCGTTAACGTAGAAAGCTGAATTTTGTTCACGACGTTTTCATAAAAAAAAAGTAAAAATAATTTCATAAATGAGCTAAATTCAGCTACCCTGTTTTTTTTTGTGCTATATAAAAATTTTGGTTTTGTACGAATTCTGTGAAAACAGCCAGTTCTAGACGTTATTTGTGTACTCAAAAGTTCATAAGAATATGAAATGAAATGAAATTAGTTATAATAATTTTTACTGTCCGACAAACCGTTCTAGAAAAATATGCGAAAAACCAATTCGATAATCAAACTTGCACCGATGAGTGACCATACGATATTACATGGACCCAGTTTAGACACGTCAGTCTCAGTATGCTGCCTCTGCCGCACGAATTCTTTAGATAGGGTAATACTTCATTCCTGCCCCCAAACTTTCATCTTACCAACAAATTTTCGTGAGATAGAGATATCATACTGACCCGTCTAAACAGGGTTATATGGGCTTTCATTTAGGGTATCATAAGACTTGGTCTTTTAGACCAATTCTAGCTTTCTTACTTGTTTTATTTAAAATTTGGATAAAAATAAATAAAACTTGAACAATTAATAATATTAAAGAAAACTGCCACTTGAGAAAGTAATTGTTCATTATATATATTATTTTGAAAATAGCTGAACAACTAGAAAGAAAACAGTATTTTCCTGAAATAAAAATGCCAAAAAATATCCAGATTATCGGATAATTAAGTAAAAATATCCGGATTACTGAATAATAAAAATTGGTCAGATAATCCGGATAATTTGATATCCGGATTAGAAATGCTAGCCGGACAGTGTGGTAAAATAACTGCTTTGATATTAAGTATATTTGGATATCAATTTTCAGCCACTTTTGGTATAAAAGAAAAATGAAATGATCTGGCTGTGATTCGAAAATCAATCTCGTGAAATTATCTTGAACTCTGGATATTAGCTGCAATATTCTTATGGGAGGTTCCTCTACTCGCGTAGGAAATTCTATTGTCTTTTGTTTACTTGTTATGCTGTTCCCTTGGATCCCTGATATATTTGGAATTCATTCAATAAAAGCGTGCCTATTTCTTGGTAGATGTAGCAGGCCTCTCATAGGTTGCGCCTGAAGCATTTTGGCTAGCGGTAGTTTACCTACTAAGGTAAGATGCCCATACATTAGTCATAGATTTACTACAGACCGCGTTCTATGGTCTCGTTGACCCCACATCTATCAACGATTCTCTCATTTATGTCATCCAATTTCTCGGGAGCAGATAAATTTCCACAGCTATTTCTTCTGTGTTTTGCTTTGTTAATTGTGCGGATTTGTTCGCATACGTCGCTAATGTAAAATCGTGCTGTGATTAATTTCTTTCTATAAATGCAAAGTTTACATCTTACTAGTGTGGCGGGATTGGTAAGGCCATCCATTGTATACGTCTTGACTAATACTTTTATCTTACATACAACTACATCAGCTTTCATAAGCATATGTACTACAATGGTCCTGAAAATGAGGTCTAAGACCTGAACTGGATATAAACTCTTCGAAATAGTGAGCCAAAAACATGGCACTTAGACATCGAATGTCTGCATTAATCCGAAAAAATTATATTCGTCGGTAGATAACTAAGGTTGCGGGTATAGATATGTAGGTACTTCTGAAAAAATTTTAGGGCTCTCACATCTGTATGCTTATCTCCAGTTGAAAGCTTAAGATATAGTTTCGATAATGATAAATGTGCTTAGGCTATAGACAAAACGAATGTAGTCATTGCGGCGATGGATAATAAATTGGCTCACAGTTCTTGGTCTGATCCCCGATGACGCTCACCAAGAGCTCTGCTGAGAATAGGATTTCTAATACAAAATCATTGGAACTCTGAATTTTGCGAGTGATATTTTATTCGATAGGCTCGAAATCATATAAAAAATTTTAAAATCCAGTATCACACCGAATTCCTATGTGGAAAATAAATATTGCAACAACTCCAATATATTACCCGTGTCTTAACCAAAGAATGCTGCAGTCCTCCTATTTTTGTAGATATAATTGTGAGTGTCACGCAGTGACGGAAAAAATCATCTTTATCTTCTGAGCAAAAACGATTAGACGCTTTCACAAGACAAATATTGTGTTTATCCTGACTTCTAAATTTTTAATAAGAAGGAACTTTTCTGATCGTTAGATACTAACAAAATCCCTTCTTTCCTCGCGGTCTTAGAGTTGTAGCAATTGTTTTCCAAGAGCCATTGCAAGGAAAATCCAATAGAATGACTTTAGTCAAATTAATTCTGTTTAGCTCAAACAAAGGCCATTTTGCTACTCACGTGGCCTTGGAACCCTAAAATTCACATAAGGATAATTTGGATATGACAGAAAAGGCCAGTATTTCAGCATGGAATAGATTTAAAGTACTTGAGACGTAATCTATGTACGCTAGTTCCACCTTCTTCTTAAATTTTTAGTCACCTGTAATCAATAGTTCACCAGTTAAATATTGTTATTGGTTATAGGTCCTTTTCATTCAGAAAATTCGGATGACAAACCAAGCCTGATTACCATTGCGCATGAATACTTTTGCAATATATGGGGTACCTGTTTGGTGCGACAGTGTCAAGAATGTTTCAAAAAATATTCTCTCTTGTGCTACTGGCGTGCCTAGCTGTGTGCCGTCCTGTTTAGACAGAAGCTATTCAAGTCTTAATGGGCGTAGCCCCGCTTAAACTTGTAGCGATAGGCAAGAGCCTGTCCTACAGGATCAAGAAGTGAATAGTCCTGAGAGAACATCACTAGGCGTTGAATGAAGCTATGAATGGCCTGACAAAAAAAAAAGAGAGAAAATGCACTGAGACAGTCTATTATGGACAGATTGCTGGCCAGATGGAATGAGAGGGAAAAGGGAAGAGTAACCTTCATTGAAGAACATCCTGACTTTGGATTCAATCTTTACTTAGGGTTACTCTTGACTAGCAATGGCTGCCCAAATACTTTCAGCATAAGAGGGGTCTGTCGGAAAGTGAGTACTACATATTTGGGGAGACAGTTGCCAAGACTGGGCACACGTACTGTGTACATACCTCATGTATGAAGGAATTATAGGGATTTAAGTATTATGCGTATAGAAACAGTTTAGGCATGGTATGATTTCAGAAAGTATTCAAACGAAAAAGGAGGCTGTGGTTAACGCCCAAATGAGGGCAGAGTACATTACCCAAGTAGAGGAGTGGGAGAATTCAACGACAATTCATGCAAGTGAATGATCGCTGAAATCTTTTCACTTAGCTTGGGTAAGTGCTAGGCATTGAGTTGCGCTTAATCAATCGGGTGCCGGGAACCATGGAGTGGCAGAGATTTTAGATAGATCTCATTCCCATCAGTGAGGGTGCCAAGCATTTATGTACTTGGCGTTGATTGATATTTCAAAAAGTGAAATGTTTCTGGAGGGCGATCATTGTCATTACAAAATCAATCCGAGTTTTAAAAACACCACGGGATTCAGCCATACTTAGATGAATGGATTGAAAAGAGGTTGAGTCCCCCGGGGGGATGACTCTAGAGCTTAGGTCACAGTTAGGCCCATTGTTCACCCTCCAGACTCATGAGCAATAGCTCACAGGTCTCAGCCGGACGCTTTGACAAAATTCGGGATTGACCCCCAACCTGCCCTGCATGCCTCGTGTAGTTCTAACAGGAGGTGTGAGCCAAGGAATTTGTAACGCTTTCCGGAAAGGGCCGGACAGTGGCACAAGAAATGTGTCACCGTTTCGGGCTCTTCTCCGCATCCTCTACATATACGATCATCAAGAAGTCTCATCTTGTGTAGGTGACCCCTAACAAAAAATTGCCCAGTGAAAATTGACACAAGTGTTTTCAGAGTTGGCTTACTCAGTCAGGTTTACCCCACAGTTCCTTAGTAGTTCTGCCCGTGGGATTATCCAGCCAAAAGAGACTGCGTTGGCAGTCAGCCCAGGCCGCAATTCTAGATATAAGAATATTTGGTGCAATCCCGATTGAAGAGGAAGATTACACCTCATCCGCCTTTTCGTTTCCGCTAATATCGCTGTGACCTGGCCAAACCAACGAGTACCCTGTTACACAGCGAAAGGGAATTTAAGGTGGTTTTGCACTCCAGTACCAGCTTTGAGATTACGAAGGGTTTTGACAAGGCTTTTACTGCTGCTTGGCTATCCTAGCACATGGCAATCTTCTTGTACCTTCCCGCTTCAAGAATGGCCTTGACTTCGGCCTGGAAAAACGTAACATTGCTTTCAAGGTGTAGGGCGATTTCCAAGCTAGGCTCCTCACAAAAAATAATACTTGCTCTGGTATTTTCGTCAGTTTTGAAGCCGTCTATGTAAACAATACTTAGTAGGTGCGCACGTTAAACCCACGAAGACTTCTGTATGTAATTAGTATATAATTTTTGTTTAGCTTCTATCTGCCCCTGCAGTACGATGACAAATACAGAAAAATATTGTACACTTCAAACAAAAGCGCAGGTATACCAAAAAGCCTCATCGTCTCTCCTAAATTCTTTAGTCACTAATGATATAAGGATATCTTCCTAGCTTTAGAGGACATAGGATGCATAGAATTTGCAATTGTAATGAGACGTAGACTTCCATGTTTTACTAATTACATATGTATGTAGAACTGTTCCCGCGGAGACACATATGGAATGATTTGTTATAATTCCCATTTTCAATTCATTCTATTTATTCTGTCAGTGCACCTTTCGTGTTTAATATTGACACCGCCAGTGTAAAAATACCTCGAAGAGGATGCTGGTCTTCACCAAGATCGGTGGTTTTAAGGTAGCACAACCTTTTGGAGCTTTAATCTGCACCTTAACTCTAGAAAAGCCAAGCGGTAGAAAATTCTTCTTACAGATTTAGAATAGAAGAAGAGTGGCATGAGTTCAGTCATCAAGGAAGAAATGTAAAATGTGAAATGTGAAATGTGAAACGCGCATTTATTTTGATAAAGCTTAGTATTCAGAAATTAAGATTAACATTGAAATGTCATAGAACTGTTAACAGTTTTGGAACAAATCATATGCAACTAATTTTTTTGTTTTTAATATTCCTTCAAGTATAATTTTAATTAACTTAAATTAATTTACAGTTGTGATAATAGGTAATCACAAAATTATAATTCATATCCCGGATACTCTCAACTATTGTAAAAAGTAGTTACAAAACTACAAAAGCTTTGGAAACTATTTATATAAATAACGATTTACATATGTATGGAGATGGCAATGCATAAATGAATCTTGGTTAAAAATAATTTTATCTAAAAATTTATATTTTTGCATATACAAAAAAACATTTGTGCTAAAAAAAAAATGTTTTCAATTTAGTTTTATCGTTTTTTCCCCACATTCTTCAGGTGAACGTGTTTATCTCTGAACTTTAATGGGAACTGCTCCCTCGCAGTTTAGTTTCTAATCTACGAACATAGTAATTAACTCGCTTACCATTGCGGTATGTTTTGCATTTCTGACAACAGTTATTGATTTCCACCAGATACAGCTTTGCCCAAAGTAGGCAAAGTGCTTTTTGTTCACATTGTTAAACTTTAAATCTGATTATCGAGGCAATTAAGGTGAACTAATGCTGTTATGTGGTGGGTTTTGCATGTTTTAAAATGATGCGGTTGAGTGATTGACTGCGATTGTTAGCTATCAATTTCGAATTTATTTTATGAGTGAAGAATATTGCGGTGTGTAAAATGTGAACGCAATTCGAAAACATACTATTGCCGGTTATTCAATAACATTTTGATCACATGCCAAATTAATTTCACGTCAAATCGCTTCTCGTAATTGTCAATCATGAAAATATTCAGCGATAGAACTCTTCGTTTTAATTAATAGAGTCAAGCTTAAAGCTTCATCAAAAGTATTGAAGTAATTAATTAAATCCGATATAAGTAGGACATGGGTCTAGCTCTAAATGTGTAAATTTACTTGTCTATTGACAAATGACGTATAACTGGATTTTTTCAGCTTAGTAATTATTAGGAATGCGATAAATGAGATAACGAATTTAAATAATGAGTTTTTTTGCATTAGGATTTACACTAATTGCGACTATCAAAATGTAATTGTAAAATTATTAAAATATGTGTCATTCTAAATTTCATTTCGTGCTTACAATTTTTTGTTTAAACAATCATATCACAATTTTTTCCCGAAAAAGTTAACTAATTATAAGAAAACCATTTTGAAAACCCAAAAATTACTTCTTGAAGTCGGAACAGCACTTCCTATAGGGAAGATATTTTTTTGTTTTTTTGTATTAAATTGCCTGGCTTCCAGTGGTGGAGACCTCTACGGGATGGTCACTAATTCCAAAAAAAAAAAAAACAGTCAATTTACGTGATTTCATAAAGGCTGATTTTTTTTGTGTGGCAGCAGAGAATTATATTTCATGATCAATTATAAAAATGGCAGACAAATTAGATGGCGGGAAAGTCGTGTCAGACGACAACAAAGATGGGGAAAAATGTGTGTAACATTCGTCATAGCATGATAACTCGAGAACGCTTTCACTTATATTACTGATATTTTGCAAAGGGCGTGTTTAGAGAAAAGAAAATTTAGCTTCGAAAATAGAATCAATCAGACAACTCTTTCGTAGGGTTGCCATAAAAAATATCGTTTTTCAATATGTATTTGAACACTGCCTGCGAACGCGTCAATGCAGAGAGCTGAAATTTGGTACGTGGGGTTTTCATAGCAATAGTAAATCACATGTTCTAAAATAGACTAAATCAGTCAACCGCCTCTAGGTGCTGAAATAGAAAAATTTCGTTTTTAAGTACATATTTGAACGCATCAATGTACTTCTTGGTGTTGCCATATAAAACCAAGACAGGATTGCCGATTTGAAGGTCCACTTTTGAAAAGGCGGTGTGCAAGATTTCAGTATTCAAATATATAGTGAAAAATATAAATCTTGAATGGCAGCACCAAGAAAAGGTTACCCGATTTAATCTAGTCTTGAACATGTATTTACTACTTCTATGAAAATAACACCAACCAAATTTCAGCTCTCTGTATTACCACGTTCGCAGGCAGTGCTGTAATATATAGTGAAAAATGACTTTTCTATATGGAAACCCTTCGAAGCGTCCACCCGATTGGTCCCATTTTCGAAAATAAATTTTCTTTTTTCTAAAAAAGCCTGTGTGTAAAGTTTCAGTCTTCCAAGTGAAAGCGTTCTCGAGTTATATTGGCATAACGAATGTTACACATATTTTTCCGCATCTTTGTTACCGTCTGCCACCACTTTCCTACTATCCAAAATGTCTGCCATTTTTACCATTGAACATTAAATATAATATAATCTGCTGTCACATCAAAAATCAGCCTTTACGAAATCACGCAAATTAACCGGTTTTTTAAGGCCTTCGAGGCCATCCCGCATAGCCCACCACCACTGGAAGCCAGGCAGACTTCCGAAGAAGTTACTAACGATAGAAAGAGTATATGACAAGATAGTATCGATTCTGCTTGTTCAATTAAAGCTCTTTCACTTTAATTAAAAGGTAGACGAGATGCATAAATCTAGACAGCTGAAAAGTAGGATACCGATGATTGTATCGATACCCCGACTTCGTTAAGATTGATCGAGCGCTGATAGATTGATACTTCGGAAACCAGAAAAAAAAATGCCAAGCTGACCCCTTATATAATCTCAGTTCATATTTTAAGTATGAATCATTTGTGGCAAACTACTAAGTATTTACTTTAGGGCTTAGCGATTAAGGCACTAGGCGGGATTTAGTATTTCGTCTCATATAATTCATACTAAAAAATTTTAAATGAGATTATACATGGCGTCAGCTTAGCATTTTTCTTCTGGCATCGCCTTATTTATTGCTTGCTGCAGGCTTTGCAACAAATTAATTATTAATAAAATAAATTGATTGCGTGCAATTAGTAACAAAATCAATGCACAATTATAAACATATTAAGAAAATTTCATCCACTTCAGCGCTCAACAATTTACGGTAGTAATACTCACGTCATTAAATTGTGATCGTAAAAGACCGAAATCGTAACGTGCAATACACGGTGTCCCAGACTAATATGACTATATTTTGCCAAATAATACCTCGCGTTTAGACAAATAAAAAATTGTGGGAAAGAGGGGGGGGGGGGGGGGATGCAAGGTGTCAACCTACAGAGTTACATTCTCTCTTTCCATTAGATACTCTATATCTTGAAAATTACAAGGTGTACAGTCTATTTTAAGACGGCATTATCACACAATCTTGGGGTCTTTCCTATGAATGTTACGAGGCTTCGGACACAAAATTTCAATTTTAATTTTTTTTTATTTGTCCATTATTTTTTACAAATATTCCCACTAACATACATTTCTGTTACAATGCTTGAAAGCCCCGAGTCTTCTTTTTATTTTCACCAATTAGACTTATTTTCTATCTGTGATATCTCTATGTGTCTATAATCAATAGACTGGTTAACATTAATGTAATTCGTTAAATGTAACAAGTGCAGACATCAAGGTGTAATAGTACTGCAGTAAAGTGTCATTTTCTTTCTTTGCCTCTTGTTTGTAAACAGCCCTTTTGGTGCTTTAATTATTTGATGTTAATATGACGTGAGTTCTCCGGTAAGTATTTTGAAGTAGTACAGGGATTAAGTCAATTAGGCAAAGACATGAAAACAAATGCAGTTTTACGAAGCTCTCAATTGTTATTAACATTATTATTCTTGTTCTGTTATCTTTCATTGATATCATCAGGTTTGCTATGACGTTCCCAGACATAACTACGCAGAGCTACGTATATTGAAATAATTTTCTGTTGCCAAGGCAAGAAATTTTATATTTTTAGGTGGTGAATAGGTGCTAGATTAAGCGCTGAGACATAATTCCTTAATCGTCGTCACAGATATAACACAAGTGTAATAAATATTAAAAGCAAAAAAATAGAAACTATCATTGCCCATTGTGGTGAATTATGATCGCTGGTTCAATCATCTTATGTATAATAACCGTTTAGGGGACTAGCTTAATTTCCAACTTACTATCTAGGATCTGGGTCATAACACTGCCTATGGGAAAGTGTCGTCAGGATTCAATAGTTCCCAGCAGGATTGAATGCTCGGTTCAAAGCACTTTGACAGTCTTTGAAGATTGTTCAATGCGCAATGATTTTGGAATCTCAATGCTTAATTTATATGTGCTTGGGTTTATACCCGTCTGTTGGATGTCTATGCTTTCCAAGTGGTAATGTGCTGGGGAGACGAGAAAATATACGAATGCATACTAGGTTTACTACTCCTCCTTCTGGTATTTTGGGGCGATATATTAAGATCAGTACTATTAATTCAAAATTTGATAGGTTCAATACTCCTAGTTTTGGTATCGAAGACTTAATTTGGTATCAGTACTGCCAATCTACATAGGTTGACTGCTCAGAGCACAATGCCCATTTCCATTTCTACCGCTCTATTTATATCATGACATTTCTGCTTTGTCAACCACATTGAAAGCAGAAGCAGAAAACAGTGACTTGTCATTTACACATGTCAAGTGTTATAACTTGTAAAAAGTTGATGTCGATTGTGAATTAAGAGGAGTCAGTACCAAGATTTGCAAGTTTCATGCATTCTTCAATGCGAATTTCTGGCAAACTATTTGTACCAGAATAATAATTTATATCTTAAATAAAAGATAATGAAGAAGTCTAGTAAATAACGTCGGCAAAAATAAAAAAAGTTACTTTAGAATGGAGATATTAGCTCGGAAACTTGTAAAAAATGGTAAAAATTGAAGTTTTTTAAATCAAATTCCTCTTAGTAGGTATTCTCATTTCTTTAGATTGTGACTATTTTAGAAAGATAAGGCCTAGATCTAGCAAATAACGTCGAGTTTTTTCATGTTTAGTTGCGCTGTTTTTAATTATTTGACTCTAATAGTACTTGTTTTTTTCATGATATTTCACCGACTAGAAATTGCAATATTCCGTGGAAAGTTGTTGAAATACAAAGCAAAATAGCATATTTAACAATTATGGCAAAAAAAAATTTAGGAGAGTTCATTCTCGTTAAAAAATTTCAATTTCTTTGAACTGGAAATTTTCATTTTCGTCTTAAATTGTCGCATGTTGGGTTATTGTCTTTTACGCTAGATGTCTCTAATGTGACTTGTGGTCTAGGTCTACGCTAATTTTATATGAATTTTCATACTTTCAGGACACAAACCTACGTATAGTAAGTTTTATTGCCTACAGGCTCGCTGGTAATTAAATTGAAATTTTTGCTGAACACTGACTCCTTTTAATTTGTTATTTCTAATAAAATTAATTAATTTTTCCTCTATAGAAAATTTCTTTTTCTCGCATAAAACCTCTTTATGACTTCTAAAAGAAAGGATGCAAAACAATGAAAAAAAATTTTGGCTCTGCTTATATTGGCAGTACTGAGCTGGAGCAGAATTTTTGAGATTTGATCAACTTTCAAGTTCTGCTTCTGTTGCTGCCGCTGCCTCTGCTTTCAAAATGTTAGCGCTCGAACAGTTGCATGTGTTCTGTAGCTGCTTTCTGCTTTTAATGTGTTACGGCCTTTAGAAAAGAGTTGAAAAACAGTTGAGCACGTGAACTGAGGCAGTGCTCATCTTCTCTGTGTAGAAACAGAGAAGGCTTGTCTTCTTGACTGATGAAAAATGTAAATATATTGTCGGCTGGTAGTTTGCGCTCATTATGGTGAGCTTTTATTTATAGTTTTTTTCTTTCTTTTTTAGAACATTATATGTTTGAGGATGCCATAGTCATCCCTTTGTAGTGGTGTTAAATACCACTTTTGTTATAAGAACACGTCCTAATCTTAGTCCATACACCATTTTGGGGAATGATTATGAGTGAACAAAACGCTCCATTTTGATGATGGTAGCGTTATTTTCACAATCATTAATCACTGTAAGGTGATTGAATTTACTTGACATCACGTTTTAAAGATAGTGATTTTCCATGTAAAAAAGTACAAGCAAAAATGTGATAACAATACTTGTACTGTAAAGAGATATTAATACGCAAGTGGTATTTCTACGGAAATGTATAACACATATTCAATATAACCTACAGTTGAAATTAAGTTGATTTTGGTTTTAATCTTCTGTAATATATGTGCATATTACATGCGTTGTGGAATTTTAATTCAATATTGTGTAGTATTTACCTAAATAAATTATAAACGCATGAAATTTGACTGATAAAATAAAATGTTTTAAATCAAAAAGTAACAAGGCGCCTGTTAGGATTAATGTAAAAATACCTCTTAAACTATTTCTTTGCTATTTTCAATGTTATAAGCGCCTAAAGTTATGAAATTAAAATTTTTTTGAGGTAATTTTGTATTCATTATGTTGGCAATTGATTTCAGGAAGACAATGGTAGATTTTTAAGAAATTTCACTATGCAGTGTTCCACAATTTATTTCAGTGATAATAACGGACTGATCATCTAATCTAAAATTATTTTCCGATAATAGTGAAAAGATGGTGAGCTTTACTACGAATTATCCCCATAAGAGTGACTGACATTAAAATTGACGGATATGACAATAAAGTGGCATTTCTAAATTTCTACTATCACCCTGTAGTTCTGGAATGATGAAATTCAATCTATTAAGTGACATTTAATTTGACCGAATTTTGGCAATTTTACAGATTGCGTGTGAACTTTTGCGAAAAAAATGTAAGTCTTTATTTTGTTATAATGTTGAAAGAATTGATTAATTCTCAGACTCAATTCTTGGATTTCACGCAACCTTTCAATCTATTGGCCCATTTTTCTATGGCAGTATTTACACACAACTTTTAGTGGAAAATTGGCCAGTGCTCTTTGAAGTGTACGATTCAGGCTTACAAAGTTAGCATGTCGTTTACAACAGACTACATTGTCACAAATTCGTTCCACAATTTGCAGTCTCAATATTCAAATCTGGACTACCCGAGGACAACTCCGTTCTTAGAATAAATTCCAGAATGTTTGCTTCCAGCCAAGCTTGTGTGCTTCCCGTTTTGCGGGATATAAAGCAAAGTTCTGTTGGGACACCCAATCATAACCGAAAAATATTGTTGTTGTGTAAAAAACAAAATGACACATTGTTCCAAAATATCGTTTTCACGCTCCGTTTGCAGAGATCAAGTTCCGTAATCTCCACGTTGAAGTAATTTTGCAACTTTTCGATGTTTTGCAGAGCAGTGAAAATTTTCTCATCCGGAAATACGTTTTCCCAATTCCTGCCGTTCACATATCCCCAACGGAGCTCCATGGATATATCCATCCTAATTTTCTTTAACTCGTTTGCCAAGGTTTGATTTGGGTAATGCAAAAAATTCTGTTTGTTGATAACTCCATCTCAGAAGTCATGATTTTCTGCATATTCAAAGTTTACGTCTTATAGGAAGCCGCTTTGCCTTAAGTTAAATACCTGACTTTTTGCTGTAAACAAATAAGCTTATACTATATTTCCAGTAAAAATAAAATTTTCATTGTATAATTGAAGAATTGTTTTAAAACTATTGTCAAATAGTAAATCCTTCTACTTGAGCTCACCTAAAATTGGTTGCATGAAATGGTTAACTTTGTGGGTGTACTTGGAAATATTGAGTTTGGCTTTTTCTTTAAGTGTCTTTATCAGAATTTTTGATTATATTGTCTAAAATCTGCTTTCTTTAAGTTTATCAGAGTATGTCAATTTATCAACAAAATATGGTTTGTGATTCATCCTTACTGCAGATAAAAACAACGTCTTCGCTCTTTTGCGTTCTTGTTATCTTCTTCTGTGTTTTTCCAACTTTTTCAATCCATGACATCAGTCTCTAATTATGAATAGCCATACTTGATGTATTTTAAATCTATGATTTGCATATCCTTAAAATGATTTACTTACGTACATAGAATATTGCTGTTGAAGTGTCATTGCTCCGATTTGGCCCCATGGGTATCTTAAAATCTAGAAATGTGAGTAACAATATCTGAAAACATATTGATACTAAATTTTAGGATGCATGTTCGACCTTAACTGCTTCCTATCCTATCCATGTTTTATATGGTTTTTATGAATGGTAAAGTTGTGTACATTCAACTCTGTCTTGGGATGTATTTCTGATTCTCCTGAATTTTGGAAGGGAGAGATTAGTATATTTTGGAGATCAAAAGACACACCAATCTGAGTGTACATCCAATGTCGTTTTTATTTCTCATCATGTCCTGTAATTTAATGTCCATAACAGCTTTTCCGCAACCGCATAATTTACATTGAACGTAACGCAATGCTTTTCCTCTGGTGTGTAGAAGAAAATAAATTGCGGGCTTTGAGCTAATTGAATTATGCTTTTCGTTGCATTTGCGATATAAGTATAGTCAAACCTCTGTAAGTCGAACTGTCTCTTACTCGAATTTCTCTTTAAGTCGAAATTTTTGCACTTAATATGGCACTCCCTTGGATTGTTCATAGAAAACCCTTCTCCTAATTCGAATTTCCTTATCTCGAAAACCTGCCTAAGTCGAAATAATTTTCAGAAATTTTTGGTTTTTTTCTTACTATTCGCCTTCCTCTAACTAGAATAAATTCAGATAAACCTTTCCTACTTGTTTGGACAGTTTGCTATGCCTTAATTTTTTTTAGAAACATTTTATTCTATTTGCTTTATGCATTTGGTGGTAAACACAGTAAAGAAAGAGTCACCTGTTTAGTTGGAGCGAATATGAGCGGCTCTGAGAAATTAAAATTATTTGTAATTGGAAAGAGTGCTAAACCTCGTTGTTTCCGTCATATCAAAACACTTCCGGTGGAATATGCTGCAAATAAACGGGCTTGGATGCCGGAAATCTTTTCAGGGAATGGTTGCTCAAAATGGACAAACAATTTTTGAAAGAAAAATGACGGGTATTGTTTTTTATAGACAATTGCCCAGGTCATCCTAAGGAAATTGCTCCTAAACTGAAAGCAATAAAACTGCTATATTTTCCAGCTAATATGACTAGAAAAGTGCAGCCGATGGATATGGGGATTATTCAATTATAATTATTATTGGAAGATGCTTTCGTTCTGGACAGACCGCCTCACACACCTTTCAGCACACTTACAACACGTGTGCTCCGTGACGTGCTTATGTCAATAAGACCTCCGGAGTATACAGGATACATCAGATGGCGAACACACCTCGGGGTGAATATGGGTGTGATGGGAGGGATAGCTTGCAGAGTAGTCTACAGTTATCCTTCTAGTTACAAAGATGCTGATGTAGCATTCAAATTGCTGCATCACAGTCTTATGCATCCTAATCAGTTGTCACCACCCGAATTTCAGCATTACTAGGACATCGTTTCTATGGGGATCAAAGGTTTGTAGACGGGTGAACTGTTTGATTAGCTTTGTGTTGAAACTGGCCAAATCTACAATTCACTTGTACTACATGAGAGCCGGAGATGGGAATCAGAACACAGACCCACAACACCACGCACAAGGACTTAAGCGCCACTTCGTTGACAGATTGAAGAGACGTTTACGTCTTGAATATCTGGCAATGAACACAGACACATTCAACTGCATATGGAAACCACTATCGACGGTGCAGGACGTAGTTTTTGTCTTTCGCTGGTGATAGCAGGCCACAGCATTTGCAACACTAGTCCACGGGGCTTCTCCCCGCTTAGGAATCGTTGCACGTGCTGTGGGAAAGACAAGTACCCTGTTAGAGATGCTAAGGTGGAGGGATGATGAGGGCAGTTTGTAGAGGTCTATGATACTACATGCTGCCCTCGTGGGACTCTATAACGGTATGGCGCAATTTTTTTCGTTCGTACGTTCGGCTATTTAGTTCTCAATTCGGTTTCGGTTTCGGTGCTATATTTCAAAATTTTATGTTGAAAATTCGTTCGTTTAGGTCATTATTTTTTTTAGATTATTTTGGAAATTGGAGCTTCTTGGAACTGCCACTTACCCAATTGTCAAAATTGGGACTATTGAATTTTTTGTACATCTTTTAGATCCTTTTCAAAATTCTTGTATCCGTTATATACAGTCTCTTTTGAGAATTTTTTCTTGTTTGCTTTCCTTTTGCTTGTGTCATTTTTCTTGGTTTTTAGTTTTCTAATTGTTTTAATTGTTTAATTGTCCCCATTGACCTTTTATAACTTTTAGATTAGCTAACGACTTTTTGTTTACACTTTGTAGAGCCTTTTGCCACCCTATTTTTAAGGAATTTTTAAAAGAGCCAATGAGTCAACAAATAAAGAGCATATTCAAATAAAAAAAAAATTATTATTAAAACAACATTACCGCCGACGTATTTTAAGATAAATTTTGAATCACTGGGAAACTAAAAAAGAAAATTTTTCGTTAACTTTGCTAGATTGTGTAAGGGAGGTATCCAAAGCATGGACTCAAGACGTTGGATCCTCGACTAAAAGAAATAGCTTTCGTAAATGTGATTTAAAGCTCCTGAATTGGATTGGGATAAGGAAGATGAATTGTCGCTCATAACATTTGTAACATGGAGGACGAATTAGAATAAACATGGAAAATTCTGATTGAAAACGACTATAGTGCAGGCAATTCCAACTGGACAGATTATGTAGAGGTTGATGAAGACGTGTTAACAAGTCCTTTTCTTGAGGAGGATGCTCTTGAATCCACAAATGACGAAGATTCTGACGACGAAATACGGGAAAGTGAAGAAAACCACGTGATTGTACCAAAGAAACATCACTTAGAGGAAGCCATCAAAACTTTGCAATATGCAATCGAAACAACAATGGACGTTCCTGATAAGGTTCAAATGTACTTAAACAACATTGAATGTTTTTTCAATAAAAAATATTATACTCAGAAGAAACAATCAAAAATTGCCGATTTAGTCAACACATAATTCTATTAATAATAATAAATAATTTATTAACAAAAACAAAACATCTTTAATGAAAACTCCTTACCTCGTAATTCCGCAAATCCTCCTTAACTCGAATTGATTCCACTGGCAAGTGTGATTTTGACTTTGAGAGGTTTGACTGTATTTGGGCATTTTCCTTTTCAATATGTAACACGAGTCCCTAATATGCAATTGTTCCTCGGATTCATTTAATTCCCGAGAACATAAAATATAATTATCCTGTACCCAGTAATATATGCTTTATCCTTTAATGGTTTATTAGCATTTCATTTTGGCATGGTCGTGTGACACTTTCAGAATTGCCTTAACTTTTGTAGTCGGTTTTGTGTTTGAAATTGAAAATCGTAATATTCAAAACGAACATTCGTAACGAAATACCAGCAACGTTAACCCTTTTAGGACCATAAAGAAGTTAGAAATAAAACAAAGTTTTTAGGCATTAAAAATACTTTATTAGGCATATAAACTTACCATAAAACAATGTTGTTATGTGAAAATGTACAGTAGCTTTAATGGAATTCAATGGGACACATATGTCCCAATGGACGTTAAAGGTAGCAAATTAACCTTGAAAGAATTTTAGCTGTGGTATTGAGAAAAAAAACGATAATTTGTATAGTATTGGTGGACATTGTATGTTAGGCAAATATTATTTGTGCGGTTTTCTATTTTACTTTTAGGAGAATTTTCACATCTTTTTCGAATATTTCCTTTCGCCAAGTTTCAAAAATATATATTTTGCTATTGTCACTGTCATGGGTATGGCCCGCTGCCTTGTCTTTTTACCTGGATATAATTCAAGCAACCAGCCAGTTCTTGCATAGGCTTTGAACCACATTTTGAAACCTCATCTGATGGGCTTATTTGTAACGTATTGCTTCATAATATTGTGAGATTTTATCATATGATCAGCAAGTTTCGGTGTTATTATAGCTTTCTGAAAAAAACTGTTTAGATGGTCATCACAGGTCTGATTTTATATGCTCTGTCACAGTCAGTGCTACTCTTACCTGGTTGATCCTCATTGCAATGTAAGGTACACCCATATCTAGGTCAGTAGACAGTTATCTCTTAATGATTGCAAAACATGATAACCCATTACGAAATTTATCTTCAGAAAAAAGGTTTCATTTCGGCAATACCAACAGGGAATTGTGTCCCATTCTGCTCAGCGTATATTATAGATTCACGTGTTATTTTTTTATTTTTTTTAATTAAATCTTCAAAGTTGGTAGTCAGAGACAACAACGAATCTGCTTCTTAGATCTACCAAACTTGTACTGCTCCAAAATTAGACTTCATGAAAGCCGCTTGCTACATAGGCTTTTTGTTTCCATTTAAGTGACGGTCGACTTATCTTATTTACGGCACTCCTTCTACAGCATGCTCTGCTGATGTGTTTTTGGCAATTCTTGTGCTGGATCTTCGATTTCTCCCATATTAGCCCAAGTAATTACTTGGTCTTCCTCATCAAATTGTAATGCATCTTCATATCATCACTATTTTCAGGCACTAAAAACTGCAGGATTACGTCATATTTCAATTCAAGCAGTCAACAGCCTTTTTTCAGAATAGATGAAATAATATAAAGGCAAATAAGTACAATGTGAAAAATACCACTAACACGACGATGTCCCTTTATGTTTTTTGCCTTATGTCATTCTAATATTCTATTGTGAAATGTAACTATTTACTGAGCCTAGAATAATATAATTACACCATAAGCACATAAAGAACAATATTTTTACGAAATAAAAAACTTTTGAAAAAGTTTGAAGACGGGGCCATTCAATGTGCGTCTTAGCGCGGAATTTATTGGAAAAGGTAACGTTTACGTAGACTTTCCAGAAATAACATAACAAAAAATGCGATCTAGAATACGTTTTTATCGAAAACAAATAATTTCTATTGATTCACGAATATGATCAAGAGTATAAGTGGGGACACATTTGTCCCTTGGTCGTGAAAAGGTTAATATCAGATACTTATTCAAAAAACAATTTCAATGCGTACTAAAAACAAAAATTATATTATTATAGTGAATTAAAAAATACCAGTATTTCCCTAATATCTAACATAAAGATTAATTTAATATTTTTAATTATTTTTCTAAACCTAGAGTCACAAATTTGACACCTATTTTCACTAAAGTGCCGCGAGAGATAAAAAGAGATATGAATAATTTATGTAAATGAATATGCGTTTGCTGATTTGTTGCTTATTTTACGATGATCTCAACGATGAAAGCTGGAATTATATTATCAATCTGGTAAATTTATGACAATTTACATATGTGACCAAACGCAAAGAATAATACTGAGCCTATTTATCCCACCATAAATATATTTATGCATAGTCTCAGGCCTTGATTTTATGTACACGGGACATAGAAATTTACAAGCAAAAGAATCACTTTTATTGGTCGCCATTGTGAACCAAAGGTAGGAAGCAACTATAAAATAAAAACATATTTAACAGGTGTTAGGTGCCTACTTATTGAGAAATAAAAGCAAAAATATAGTCGCTTTGGCGCTAGGAAAGCAATGGACGGGCTTATTCAATTATATATAAAATCGCAGGTGCTTCAATTTTAATTTCAATTTAATAGCCATAGGTCGTTTTTTCTAAGAGCTAGCCTTCACCTAGAAGCCCGGTGATAACGTGTGTCAGCACACTGAGCTATGGTTTATGACCCTCAATTACTCGATTGTTACCCACGCGCCAAAGAGGAAGTTCAAGTGTGAGCACGTCTATATTTGTTGTTCTTACAGAATGCTATTATGAGATGTCCAATTTACTTTAACACCACATAAACTGCACAACGCGCTGCGGTGTGTGGTTGACAGGGGGAGAAATTGCTTTTCTCGTTAAGAGCGAATCGCGTGGATCATAAAACACTTTACGGCCTTTTTATGATTACGTACATCAGTAATTTTACGGCTATTTATTTTCACGCAACGGGAACCCGGTGAGAATCAAGGATATTGCCGAGTTAAATTTTAGGAGCTATCCTGCGACTTTTTAATGAGTTCTATGTATGTATTGCGAGCCCATTAGATCCCAGCCAGAAAATATTTCTATGTATGTTTATGTCGTGTTGGAAGCTTATTTTGTCACCAAAACGAAAATACCCCGAAAGTTATTTTGGTATAGCCGCTGAAAGCAAAATCTGGCAGCGTTACAACGACATACGACAAAATTAATAATTAACGAAGAGCTTTTAATAGACCATCAAAATGTAAGTGATTTCTGGCGCAAGATATTTTATTCCGTACACAACAGATTTGTACAGGTGTTTTCTCATTTACTTAAGTAGTTCTGAGAGATTGGTTGAAGTGCATTCTTTTCTCTAACATTAAATCGTAAATAAAGTCGGCAGCAAATACTTAAGCCCATATACAAGAGTATTCTGGAATTAACTTCACCCTGCAGGGGGTGTATACAATTAATTGTGGGAAAAGGACTTTTGATGACATTTTAGGACCATATAAAGGACAAATTAATGTTTTTTTTTTTTTTTTTCTATGGGTTTAATTAGATTGCGGAATGTGCTTTTATTGTTCAGGAATGCCGAAAACGTATAAAGAAATTTATTTCTTTTCTAAATTAATGTCATATTAAGAAAATATTGCCTGCTTTTGGGAATTAGAAGAAAATATATTTTTGGAATGACAAAATTGCGTTCAGAGGATATTGAGAGCGATCAAAATATATTGACGTAGTGAGGATATTTAGTGGAGCATTATCATACTGTGCACATTACAAAAGCTTAGTACATGTTCATAATAGCTACAAAGAAAAAAAATCATAATTAACATTACAAAAAATATTTCTGATGCAATAAACAAAGTTGAACGAAGATAGCTGAAATGAAGCATAATTAATGAAAATTTACTAAGTTACTCAAGTTTTTCACCAGAGATGTGGACTGGTAAGCTTTTTTTTTTATAGAGGTAACTAGATGACCCTACAGACATTGTCCTGTCCAAATATCAGTAAATTAGTTTGTGATCGTCTTGTGAATTTGTGAAAAGTTATTAAATATTTGTACACAAAGTAAAAATGTGAAAAAAATGTATTTCTGAGTGATCATTATATCAATTAACGATTGTGGCCATAGATATTAAATATGAGGAGGACATTCATTGCAATGGCTTATGATATACGACATTTTGCATTTTGCGGTCTGGTGCATAAGCAAACAAAGCCAAAGGTTTTCCGACACGGGAACAGGCAGCAAGAAGCATGGATTTTCAAGGTTAATGCCTCAAACACTCAATGACTGCCCTCGTGATTTGTTTATTGTCATTGCGAATCAGGGGGGGATCCAGCTAAGGGGTGCGGGGGCACGCCCCCCTCCCCAATCAAGACAATTAAAACCAAAAATACAGTAGATCTTCTGAAATTTTCCTAACAAAATTCACTGCGCAGTTAATTTATTCTACTTAACTTTTTGTCAAAACAAAAAAAAATATCTGGAAGCGTTCAATTTGATAAGTTTAAGAACACAGCCCTTATGGTTAGCGGCTTGGTCTTCGCTCATAGCTGTTAAAGGCTATAGAGAAAACAGGAAGTGCTGATACCTGTAAAATTCGTGTTCATGAGCGTGGATTTTCTCGGGGTGTTTGAACAGAGCCTATTCGGGTAAAATTGATGGAGAGTTTGTTTTAATTGATAAGTCGATAAGTCATCGATGTAAAGACGGCTTGTTAGAACATTATCAAAGCCAATATTTATTTTGTTTATAATCCGTAATTGGAGAAATGCATCGAAACTACAAATGGCAAACAAATCATTGTTGTAGCGAATTATTACATTTAAAGCAAGAAGTTTATTTTGGAATAATTTTTTTATTATTATATCTTTAAATGTGCAATAGTTTTTCCAGAATACTTAGCCCATTAAACGTTAAATAAAAACAAAATAAAACTATTGATTGGTCGGTCTGTTTTGCTTCAAGGGATGTTGATATATGCACATTAAAACTTAATAAAATTCTAAGTCTTGGCAAGCGTGAATACATTCCGTATTCCTAAAGCAAATCTCAACAACAGTAAAATTGCTCTTGTATAACGATAAGTGCAAGGAATGAATAAAAGCGAAAGATGGAGAATAGAAGGATTTTAAGAAATTTAATTTTTAGCGATTCTCAATTAAATCATAAATGCAAGAGGAAACAATAACCGCCTCCTCCGGGGTTTGAAACTCGGACCCTCCGCTTTGCGAACGACTGCTCTTAAGTCTGTGCTAACGAGACGTAGCGCTTTAATTTTACAAAGTTACATTTTTTGAGAAACTCATGTATTCGGACAAAATATATTTCCTTATTTTTACTAACAAAACCGCCATTTACAAACCAAAACAAAATAAATAATTTAGCACCTTGTTTGACCTTTCGGAGTGGCAAAAGGTGAACGTTGAACAATTCTCCTCGTTGCGTATTTTTAAGATGATATATTTTGTGCATTTGATGTTTGCGAGTGCTGGCGAGTGTCTCTGAAATTTTGACCTGTTTCCACCCTCTACCGTTTGTAAACCATATTTGCGCCCTTCCCTCACAAGAATCCTGGATCCACCAATGTTGGGAATGCAAGCCGCACCGGAAACTGCAACCGTTTAAAGTCAAATGGTATGTCGATAGGAATCATTGGTTTGAGTGGTATCAAAACGTCATCTCCTTTGTACTTTTCTTTACGAATTGTGGTTTCGATGACGTCAGTTTCTTCATTGCAAGCCGGGCGTCATTACAAAGACGTAATTGATTGATATTTCGCAACATTCTGATTACCGATCCAACTTTGAATTGGAAATTGTGAGGCGGTAATCCGGGAAATTCCTGCGAGTTTAAAAATTCCGTTGGTTAATTGACGACATCATCTTGGCTAGTAACAGAGTCCAGCGATTTGTGCGTCATCAATTCGCCAGCAATTTAACTTTAAATCTTGAAATTCAATTCATCGAAATCAATGTTTTTCGCAGCCGTACTATATTGACTCAACCAAACATGATTTTTGTAATTTTGAGCAATATTTAGGAGCACCTTTCGGATGAGTTCGGTCTTTGATTATGTGACTCGAAATGTAATGCAACCAGTCAAAATGTCAACGGGGATTTTGCGATTGCCAATATCGAATAATTGTTTTGAAAATACTTCTCCGGGTTGATTGTACTGAAACTCGACACGCATATTGATACTCGTACTTAATTTGAGTGGCTTGACGTGTTTTCATAAAACAAATGACTTCAAACATGCGTTAAGTTCTTCGGATGGCGTTGACCATGGAATCACTGGAAATTTCTTTTTCCTGAAATCTTTTGCATAACCTTAACAAACAAAACAAAAAAATTATTACGCATGTAGTGAAAAAACAAAGTTTGTACAAAATTTGAGCACTCCATGTTGACGTGCCCTTAGGCAGTTTCCAAATATATAGTGAAAAACAAAAAATTTGTATGGCAACACCAGGAAAAAATTGCCCGATTTATTCCATTTTAGAACTTTTATTTGCAATTTTTATGGAAATGCAGTGTACAAAATTTGATCTTTCCACATGCATCGTCGCATTCTCAGGCAGTGTCCAAATATATAGTGAAAGAAAAAAGTTTTATATGGTAACACTAAGAAGGCATTGCCGACTCCAAGATTTCTTTCTCCAAAATCCGTTATTGGACTATTTCGAACATTAAGAGAAAATTTTCCTAATCGGTCCTGCCGTTATCAAGTGATGCGATTATCAACGATCAGCAATTAATTTTTTTTTTATATAGATTACGCAACATTATTATTTTTGTTATACCTAGTATTGGTTGCTTATTGGTTACTTTCTTCCAACTTTGATGGTGTTGCTTCTACATTCTCTATTTCGTCAACTGTCTCCGGTAAATCCGAAAATATTTTTTCCATTTCTGTTGTGATTTCTTCTTCTGTTTCCGTGTTGGTGGTTTCGCATAATTCTGGTATATGTTCGAAGTCCTGGCTGTTCTCATTTGCAGCTTGTATCCATTTACTAGTTTTTCGTAGTACCTTTGCTGACCTTACCCGCTAGGTTTTCCTGTGGTTTTCTTCCCTTTCTCTTATTTTAAACATTGCTGTTGCTAGTTGTTTCCTTTGTTTTTCTTCTTTTTTCTTTTGCTTTCGGATAACTTCTTATTCTGTATCTTGCTGAGCTAATAAGATTTTTTCTTTGCATTTTAAATGACTTTCTTCCTTTAGATTGTCAGCAAATATCTCTTTACCCATTTTCTCATCATGAAATCTTCGAAAGTGGGATCAAGATAATATTGTTGCAAGACGACCTACCTTGTTCTTACACTTTCCGCCTACAATAACCCCAAAGGACTATCTTTGCCATTATCAGTGTTCCTTTGCCGTCCGTCTAGGGAAATAACTTGCTTTAGAGGGCATTCCTTTCGTTCGACAGGTTCAGCGATGCGAGTTAGATTTCCAAAACTATTGAGGTGCATTAGTATAGAGCTTTAATGTTCTAAATGGAAACAAGGTTATCCAGCATTCTATGCGTTTAAAGTGATATTCTTTCTTGAATCGACAACGAATTTATCAACGCACAAGGAAATTAGACAATTACACTTGACATTTCGATCAGCTGTTCCGCGTCAAAAATAGATAGCGGGAATTGACAGAATTCCAAACCAAAGTAAGGGCTCGACTAAGGTCCGTCAGTCCGAAAGTTGAGAAATACCAACTTGACAGATGTAGAGGAGGAAAGCAAAAGTAATTCTGACACTTGTTGTATTTCAAAGTAAACCAAACTGACAAATAGAGAAAATAAATGGACGGTAGAAAATACTAAAATTTATCGAACCTAAAATCCACCAATTTGACAGATCTAGAAAACTCAAGCCAATACTAATTTTGACATTTGATGAACTTTAGAGTGAACCTGTTTGGTAAATGTAGAAGAGTAAAAGTCAATATTTCCACGTTTATTGAACCTAAAAAGCAACACGAGAATAGTGAATAAAAGTTTGACAAGTACGGACAAGGAAAATCAATAAAGTAGTTTTGATAGGCATTCGTGTAAAAAATTATTGAAGTAAATTTAACGTAAACCTCAAAGTAGAAAAAGCCTGTATAAAATAAGAAATAATTAAAATCAACTTTTGCCGGCATATTGTTTGAGAGTTAAGCTTTTGAATGTACTGTACATTGGAATTAGTCACGTAGGCCAAGGAATTATGTGTAAGCCGCCATTCTGGTGCTGTATGTGGCTCTGTAAGGTGTGCTCGAGCCGACGAGTTTTTCTAAAATAATAAATTCCTATGTATGGTCTAATTTATTTACTTTGTAATGCTTTTCTCTGTACTTTAGTGTATTCAGTTTCCATAGATGACATTTGTATTCGAAGTCCTATGTATAGTTTTAATTTATTTACTCTGTAACGTATTTATATGTATACACATTAGTGTAATTAGTTTAGTTGCAAATAATACCTGATGATGGACACATTGTCCGAAACCGCGGTCGTTAAGTTTTTTTGTTTATTGATGTTTTTTTAAAGTTAATTGACGAAATAAAAACTTGTGGATTTAAAAGGGCGTTTGCAACTTGTTCTTGTGATAATAAATTCAGTCAAAAGAGAAAAGTACTTTTTTTTTATAAGTTTCTACCGTACCGGCCTGGTACGGATCTGTGTATTGTCATTAAAAGCGGAAAATCTTATAACAATATATAAGACCGAGCGTGCTTTTCTTGTTTGTGAAGTACTTTTACCCGCAACGATTCGCTGCATGGGAAGCATATACTCGTTACTTTCGGTACTGCTCTCAGAAATAATTGATCTGTTCTACAGCGCCTTAGTTTATTTTATGTATTTTTACGCTGATAGTTATATGACGTAGGTAGTAAAGGGTATTCCAATAAGAGGTGTTATTTTGATATTCAAAGAAAAATGCCATTTTTTGAGATAAATGATCGGATCTTTATTTCATTATAAAGAGGAAGGTATGCCATTAATAATGGAAAATAACATCAGCCAAATGACCACCACGACCACGCCTACAGGACCATATCCTTTTCATGAAATTTTCCATAACCAAATCGCAAAGTGGCTGCCCTATGTCCTCGATAGCCTCACGAATTCCATCTTTGAGGTCTTGAATCGACGCTGGGCTGTTGGCGTAGACCTTCTCTTTCACGTGGCCCCAAAGGAAGAAGTCGCAAGGTGTTAAGTCACAAGATCTCGGTGGCCAATTGTGATCACCTCTTCGAGAGATAACACGGTCCGGAAACTTTTCACGTAAAAGATCAATGGTTTCGTTGCTTGTATGGCACGTAGCGCCGTCTTGTTGAAAGTCAACGTTGTCCAGATCAATAAAATCCAATTACGGCTATAAAAAATCATTAATCATCTGTCGATAGCGCAATCCATTCACCGTAACTGTTGCTCCAGCCTCATTTTCGAAAAAGTAAGGTCTAATGACCCCGCGGGACAATAAACCCACCAAACAGTCACACGTTGAGGATAGAGAGGCTTTTCAACAATAACTCTTGGGTTTTCCGAGCCCCAGATGCGACAATTTTCCTTGTTGACGAAGCCATAGAGGTGGAAATGGGCCTCATCACTCAAGATGAGTTTTCGATGGAATTCCGGATCATTTTCATGCATTTCAAGGACCCAATCAGCAAAGACGCGACGTTGTTGTTGATCAGCCGGCTTGAGTTCTTGTGTTAACTGAACTTTATAAGCCTTAAGATCCACATCTTTATGCAAAATACGGTGTAATGACGTTTGTGGTATGCCTAATTCCAAAGAACGACGAGGAATGGACAAACCTGGGTTTTCTTCAACACTTTTGGCTACAGCCGCAATATTCTCGGCTGTTCTTGAGCGACGTGCACGGGTTTTATTCTTCACATCACTAACTTGTCCCGACAGCTCGAATTTTTCTACCAATTTCTGTATTGCGGTCCGACAAGGTGCTGCACGACGACCCAAAAATGTTCGAGTTTTACGAACTGTCTCTGCCACATTTTCACCATTTTTATAGTGAATTTTAATAATTTCAATGCGTTGTTGAATCGTGTATCGTTCCATTTTTATTAATGGCGTAGTTTCTACTTGTCAAATGTAAAAAAATAACAGCTCCAAAAGTGACATCTACCGAAATAGCGGGCTAATTAAAATAACACCTCTTATTGGAAAACCCTTTAGGTACTTACGTTACTAATTTTGTTGTGATTCAGTTATATTGCATTTCAGATTTCGATTTTTTAACGTGGTAGCGTTCAAAAGAGTAATGTTTTTTTTAAATATAAAGGAAAAATAAGTTGTATTCCAACAGATACAAAAGGGGAAAATTATATATAAGGTACCTGCGGCACATAAAGCCCGGAGAGTAACAAGGCCTACATTTAAAAATTCCTACTAAAATGAATCGCAACCTCATACTTTATGCTAACATGCATTAAGTCGACACAAACACCGTCGAGGGGCCGTCCGGCAGCACGCGCCGCCATTTTGCCAGTAGCGAACAATACGTCACCGAGAGGAGTATGGCCGCCTGGAATTATAATTTTCGCCTAGACAAAATCATAAGTTCCGTTGTTTAATTCCTATTTCCACATGTAGTAACTGGTTTAGTTTGAACGTTGGGTAATGTAGTTTATGATTTCGGTGTTTATTTTCGCGTGCCATTGTGTTTATTTGATTAATGAGTAATTTTGTAAAATCTTGTCATAGGTGTAATAAGGCCCACTGGAGTAGACCGTGGGCCTTATTACCCTACCAAATCCATATTCCCAATGAAACTAATATTCCTATATAGGATTATGATTGTGACATTGTTTTTGTTCCTAAGAATAAAGACTGTTTGGATTTACTCTGTTGTACGTTAAGAATTTTATAACTAGAGCTATTAGGGGCCTTATTATCCCCCTAAGGGTTAAAACGGCCCATGTTTATTCAAAACCATTGCAAATAACGAAATTTTGTTGATTTTCTTAGTTTTAGCAAGTTTAATCATTCCGCTGATTAAGATTTTGAAAAAGTTAATTTTTGCTTTGGGCCTTATTATATCTACTGTGGCAGTTTAATAATGCCATTAGAAAAGGTTTTATTAAACTGAATTATTTTTTCAATACTCGTTTCTTTTATAGTTTTTCTATTTTTTAAGTTTTTCGAATAAATTAACTTCACGAAAAACTTGTTTTTGTTGTTCTATGCATTTTCAAATTAGGTGGGCCTTATTTGCTACAGGTACCTTATATTGTGAAATCAGAATTACAAATTAAAATATTATAAAATTGTTAACTCAAGGAGATCTTTTATTCATTTAAATCCAACAGAGCCACTTCAACAAAACAATGATGAGAGTAAGTCTCCAAGCTCTATTATTAAAAATACCGTTTGAAAACATTAATCAAGTATATGAGATACATATACTCCTACGTATTTGTGAAAAAAGTTTCAACTTAAAAATTAGGTTAAGTACCTCTCTGAATTTACATAAGAAAGTTAATAAGCTAATTGCGGTAGACAAATTGTATTTGCCTCATTCTATAAGGTATTATAGCCGAAGGAATTCGCATTGCTGACATAGCATTAAATTGATCAGGGAACATGCTTATGCTGCTTTATGAAAACCAAATTTCCTGCTACCTCCTCTACGAAAATTTCAAATTTTCTGGAGAGAATATGTACATATAAAATATGTATAAATGTACGTATGTATGTTTTTTAAGAAAGTTGCTCCCATTGTAGATACGTCTATAAGTAGGCATGTGTATGTATACATTATCGAGCATCTATCTTTTCCATGGAGAGTAGGTAGTACCAACTTATAAGGAATCAGAATTGAAAGTTTGGATAACTGAACAAATGTAATGAATAGCGAATTTTATGGGGCTCACTAAAATATCTCATATTACAGCGTACGGGTATGGAAGCTCCATTTTGTAGAGCGATTAAGAAGCCAAAAATATATCGGAATTTCCAATTAGTGTGGGAATGCATTGAAAATTTTAAATACTGCAGGGTCATCAATAAAAATTAATATCCCTTCCGTACTCGTACTACTGAACAATATTGATTAGCGTCCATGCCCTAAAAAGAACAAAACTTCAAAGGGGGAAATTCACTATCTTACATAGTTTTGGAGGTTGAGTTATAAGAGCGGTACAATTTCATTTATGAAACATATTTCCAAGAAATATATGTCTATATGGCATATTCTTTCGCTGATGCCTACTTAATGCGTCAGTAAACACATGTACTCCAGATGAAAGTATAAATTGCTTTGAACATTTGTTTGCACTTCTGATTGCTTTGGGCACCGACTAAAAGAGTCGTTTGACGCAATGACTAATAAAACAGTACCAATGGAAAGGCACAAATATAAAGGATGAGGCATATTTGTTTTCAGCAAAATAAAAATAATAAAAACAGGGCGTGGATTTTGTATCCATAAAGATCCTAAGAAGAAAGCTTCTGTAGCGTAACGTTTTGTATTTTAAGTTATATAAGCTGCTAATTTTTACGATAATTAGGTACTCATTATTGGAGTTGCATGATGCTGCGTAATGTAGATTAAAAAGTATTTTTAACTTCTGTTTTACGAAAATATTATTTATGATCATTAATTTCTTTGAGATACTATTTTTCAAATTTGACTGATATTACATCCACAGTGTTTAGGCCTATTGAAGGTCTAAGGGAAATCAGGGGGAGGTGCCGGGTCAATAATTAACAAGACTGAGATAGTATTTGTAATATAATCAAATTTTATTTGTCACACTTAATTCGTTTTTCTGACAATTTTCTTTAATATAAAAAATTTCTTAACTTCAAAAATTGATAATTTCAAATTACCAATAAAAATTTAAATTATAACAAAAAAAGATAATTCAAACTAATAAGCAAAATAATAACTAAAAAAAAAAAATGCTAATAAGTAAATAATAATGAAGTGCAAACATAAAATAAAAAGAAACGTAAGAGAATTCAAAAAAATGCAGAAGATGCTGTTTTATTAATCTGTAAAAAAAAAAATCTTATTAATTTTTATTTTATACAATGTGAATTTTGAATAGGCGTCACTGTAGCCTATATAGTAGGTATTTTGCCGGAACTCAGAATGAACTTTCCGGTATGGGAAAAGCTGAAAAAACGACAATTTTATTAATATGGACTTTTTCAGTGAAAGTGTCCCTGATCCGCCTTTTGGATAAATTACTGGTCAAAAATGCAGCAATATAGGTTCAAATTCACCCAAAGATTTCCTTGACTAAGTCACATTCAGAGCTTATGATCCGTCTCGGAAGACTGCCAAAAACGCAACGAATTTTATCTCCTGCCCCTGCTTTATTTATACTCTGGAAATGTACAGAGTAAATGGGGGCGTTGCATGTATTGTGCTTCAGCTGTGCGTATTACAGCGGAGACCGAGTGAGAACTCGGAACTTTTGACTGTACTGACGTACGTCAGATGTTAGTGGTGCTGATATAGGTAGCTGTGCTGATATAGGTAGCTGTGCTACCATCTTGAATATTTGAGTAAGTTATTTAACTTTGTTTCTTTTATATCTGTATTTATTTATTTTTTCCTTTCTTTCAGAATATTTGGAAATTGGAGAACTCCCATGGAGCACTGGAGTCGGATTCAGGGATTTTTAGGTGAATTTATTTCCATGCTAAAATTATTGTAATTTACGTTTGTTTACTTTTAGTAATCAAATGTTTGTATTATTTTTAGGTTTCGATGTATCAAAAAGGATCCCTAATGGGCTAGAAAATGGTTCTTTATCCCTTTAAGGATTTGGTGAAAGCATCGTGGGATATTATGGATATGTTCATATGGTTTGTTTATTATTTTATATTTAGCTTGTAAGTTTTTATGATGTTTCTGCGGCTGAACATAAAGGCAGATCGATTGAATTAATTTCCACCGTTCGCGTTTCTATTGACACTAGCGTGGTTGATCTTTTTTGAATTCGAAAATTTTTCTCTCCCAACCCTGGAAATGATTCTAATTGATGAAAAAATGATTCCAGTAAAAAATAAGTGACAACAAATTAGGGGAAGGCGTGCCGTCGGACACTTCCTTTTTACAATATATTGAAATAAATGGAATCACTACCATATTTACTGTTTTATACAGCTTGTTATTTTATATAAAAGACAAAAGAAAACAGTACAGCTTTATTGTTCGAAGCCGTTTTAATATACTATATTTAATCTACAAATAAACTAACAAAAATAAATTACTACATTATCTAGAATTTTGCCACATGGTCTCCTTGTTGATATTTGTGAACCTGTAAGAAAAAAAGGGAAAAATGAACCTTATTTAAATAAATTAAACCAAGCCACAATACCTGCACCTGGAGTGTGTCACTCGATCAAATGAAAGAAAAGATAAATTGTTTTAGAATAATTGAGTATACAAATCAACATTTTAGTTTACAATAAACACGCTAAGAACAGAATAAAAGACTTAGAAAATAAACATACAAAAGGACAATCAACCATGCAAAATAGAAGTACATGCAGAAGATTGGTGGACATTTCATTTGAGAAAACACCCAAAACAAAGCTCACCTGAGCAACAACACAATAAATCCAATATATTTTTATAGTTGCCTGTACTACATGATATCCAGCGATGATATTTCTATAAAACACTACACAAAACACAATAAGAACACTAAAGAATTAATAAAAATCAAATCGCGTGCGGTTGATATGTCAACTTTAACGAAACTTCGTACTCCCATGACATTTGACAAGTCAAACTGGGGTAAAAACGTCCCGCGATTCGAATGGCCGCGGTCATTTCGCGATATTTTTGGCGCGATTCGCGTAATTCGCGATATTTATAATTTTAATACACACCAATGAGTGTGAAATAGAGGCAAGGTGTGAGCAAGACAGACCAACGAAAATCGTGAGAGGAATTTATTAGAATAAATAAAAAAAAATGGCACGTCGATAAGGTAGATCAAATTTACGAAAAAAATCAATTAAAATCCATACAATTAATAGGATATCAAAAAATGTATAAATCATTTTGGCATACACAAATAATAATTCAAAACTCTAATAAAGTTATAAAATGGTTATATTTCGAAAATTTCACTTTATGGATAGTGAAATTGGGACAAATTTTCCTATGAAAAGCGCGTCATTCCTTCAATCGGTTTCTTATTTTGTTCTAGTTGTCATAAGGTGAACTTATGCCAAGTTAGTTATAGTTCATTTTTGCATGCAAATTGTTTCAGCGTTTGCTAAAGGTTTTTATAAAGTTCAAAGGATTTTAATCCCGCATTTGCAAGTGTTTTTTTTTTATTTCAAATTTATTCGTTCGACGAATTCTGGGACATTTGAAAGTTTTAATTTTTGTCCAATAAAAAATTTGAACAAGGTAGGATTTATTTCATTTTTTTACAACCAATTTAAGGTTATGGGACATATGTAATTGCATGCCACAAGGGTATAATTACTGGTCGCAAAATAACCTAAACAAATTGATCGTTCATTATACTAATAAAATTTATTCCTCTTCAGAAATTTTTTTTACATACATTGAATTGTTATTTTATTGATTTTGACATTTTGTGAAAAATATGCCTATATCTTTTGCATCTCACCCTCCAGGAGGGTGATTCTGATCTTTTGTCGTACTTAAGTGTCAGAATATACGCCTAAGGAATGTATTGCTTTTCTTCTTCCTTTTTATTGCAACTCAGCTCATTCAGGTTGTGGTAGATTAGAAATGAACTGAAAGTGACGCACTTTGACAGTCAAGTGAAGTTTTGTTGTCTTCAGATATGCTCTAGGTGTTTCCATGTGAATTTAATTATCGGCCACATCACTACATGTATATGAGCATTTGCAGTACAAATAAAGGGGTTGAGATATTGCACGGCAATAGTGGCTACTTTCATTTTGATACACAGCCAGCATTCAGTGTGGTTTATAATACCTTGGAATCGTATCGACTTGGCAAGGATCCCTACAGGAATTTTTTTGCTTTCATTCGAATCAGCTTTGAGTGACGAATCCATTATTAACTCTGACTGCAGAAAAGTTGCTCATCACGAGAGCGAAATAAATCTTTCCAGAGAGTGATTACTATTATAGCTAGTACCTACTAGTATAGTAGTTTTATCATATCGTTTCTTAGTTAGTAGCAAGCAATCTGCCACGATATGACATGATGTGTACTTTTATTCAAAAATGACAAATAAAATCTAATTTCAAAGTATTTTTGCAATTTGTAAATCAAATGTTTAAAAGGCCGACTGCCGATGTACTTAACATAGTAACGTAGTGTAAGCGAGGTTCCTTAATAAATTCGAAATATTATTTCGAATTTAAGCACTTAGTACATTCCCTTGTCACAGCACAAAATCTCTGTCACAACCTCTGGGAGCAGTTGACTAATTTGTCGTATATTTAGGCGTGTTTTTTGACATTTCTTCATCGAAAATTCGTTATAGTGAAGACACAAAATGAACTGTGTTAAAAGAAACTGAATTAAAAACTTAATTTAAGCTAAATATAAAAAGAATTATAGGATTATAATAAATAAACATAAACAAAAAATTGTGTTTACATAGCATATTACAATGCATGCAAACAACAACAACAACAAAAACCCAATAAACTTTATGCTCAGCAACGTAAAGGATAACATTAAAATACGTACCTATGTCAAGGCATATAGTGAATCCCTTTTGTAAGAGGTTCGCGGATACCTAGATGAGTAATTAGCGAAAAAACAACTCACCTTGGCATTTATAAAAGGGGAGATTTTTTCACAAAACTACCTCTGAACTAAAATCATATATAAACCTGTGCAATAATGAATAATTCACATGACGAACACCAATTAGTCACACAAAACACTGAATTTAACATGAAATTTCACAAAAAATAAAACTCGCGCGCGACTGACATTTCGCGTATAAAATTAACGACAAACTTCAATTTCTCGCGACGTTTGAAATGTCACGCCGGGGTAGGTAAAACGGAATAATTGCGAATTTTCGAAATGGCCTTTACACCAATGAGTAAGAAAGTGACGAAAAGGTGTGAAAGGGACAATAATAAAGATGAACGAAAATGAATTCTAAGAGGAATTTTGTAGACATCAAATATGTCGAAACGATAAGTTATGGCAAAATTTAGAAAAACTTATCATAATTATGCGAAATTAGTCCTGCTTTCTATGGGAAACATGTCAAAAAATGCAATTTGCAATTTGGCATTAATTAAGACCAACAAAATCAGATAATGTAGTCAAATGTAGTCCGAAAATTAAAGAATTCATTTTTATGGATACGAAATCGGAACAAAATTCTCTATAAAATTGGGGTTCATTCTTCATTCAGTCTTCTTATTTTTCAAATTGCCGAGGTGCGAGCATATGTAGTAGCATTTCCCCCACTCATTTGCAATTTTTCTTCAGCGACATCAGACATACTTTAGAGTTTTTACAGCAAGTTAATTTATTCAACATTCATCAATTACATAAGTTTTTAAACATAATTTGACCTACTTAACTGACGTTGAAGTTTATAAACGTACCAGTCTAAGTCATTTGAAGTAAAATTTAAAACTTAAAGCAATTAATTGGATTAAGTTAATTTATTTTTGCATAACATTAGCATATGTCCACTTAACAATTTTTTTGAAATTTTGAGAATGAAAAAACTTTATCTAATCTTCGAAATTTTTTATTCATCACTTTAGTTATCCTCAAGGGCTCTATTTCTATGCTATAAAATTTTGAAAAGTATTCTATGGTTCGTCAGAAGATAGACCTGAATTATAAATATACGTTCCCAAGCTCAAAGCATACCCAGATATGTAATACATTTTTTAGGAATGGGGATTGAAAGCAATAAAAAAATAGAGTTAATTCTTAAAAAACTTTATAGAATTTATTATGACAAACATTTTTTACATCTGGGAAATTCTGTAGAATGCTCTGCACGTGCAGGCTTACAGCATGTTGTGCAACATTTTCGCGTGGATCACCGCTTACCCTCCTCTTTGCAAATACTGCAGTTACTTTTCTGTCTGTCAGTTTGATCCCGTGCTGCTAGCCCACTTGACGTGGATGTAGATCTGATTGGTATTTGGTGTCCCATCATGCATTCGATAGCATATCTGATCCCGAATTTCCTCATAATGTGTGAATTTGCTGCTATGATTTGTACATGCTGGCATGGTGAGGGCTTCACCAAGATCTTGCAGAAACGTACGTCTCTTATTTGTCTTTTGGTTAGAATTGTGGGTAACGTATATAATGAAGACTGCCAGAGCAACCACATCCAAAATATTATAAAAAAAATGCTAGGGTCCATCGTAACGTACGTCTCTTGGTGGTGTAATGTCCTACTATCTTATCCATATTTTGTCGCCCCCCCCCGTATTTGTTGTAAAACAATATGATTTCAGGCTTTTGGAGGACACCTTTAACAATTTTATCGTAATGCACTGTTAAAAGCAAAATTACAAATTTCCTATTTTTTTATACATAAGAGCAAATCGTGGTTTTGTCACAAATCCGAACTCGGTAGAAAGCAGTATACGCGAGGGTACAGCTTGAAATTCTGGAGAAAGTTCCAGTATGAGGTATGCTTTGGGGTCGATACCTCAAAATGCAATTTATGATCTAATCACCCTTGCCAGCCAGTAGAAAAAGAATGAAATTTACACTTATTATGAACAAATTCTCCTTGAGATTCTCGAAAAAAATGCATTTCTATCATCAACAATTATCCTACCTCCAAGTTTTGTAAACCATATGCAGCATACCCACCTTTCGGAACAGGTCTAATCATAAAAATAAATTCTTAGGAACTGTTTGACTAAATATTTTCCTTATATATAAAGCAAAACAATGAAACAGTTCCACAGAAATATACGTAAATATGGTTACATACCCGGGTATGTTATGGGTTCGTTTGTGACATTTATTTTATCCGTTGACACATGTGTTAACAGGTACACTACACCAGAATATTTTATTTTAGTATACATTGGATTCGCGTTTGTAAACACAGTTTGTTTGAATGTCAATTATAGGAATTGATAAAATTCATTATACTGTGCTTTGCGAACGCAGTTTTCCCATAGATGTCAATTATTGGAATTGACACATCAGCTGTGGTAAAACAGTGTTGCCATGCTTTTTTTTACTGGTGTAAATTGGAACAGGTGAATGTAGTTTGAATATATTGGGAGCTTTATAAGGAACAGGCATTGAAAGACGTACGGAGTACTCCAAAGTTAGGTAAGGTTAGGATTTGTTAAGAGCAGAAGCGACTAAACTACTGAAACCTGAGGACACCGCGACCAGAGTTGATCTATTGTCCGATGTTTCACGAAATTGGGAGTTTTTATGCGAATTGAAATTACAAGAATATTCCATCAGCATTAGGACAACTGAATTATAGGAAAATCGATAGGTAAATGCTTTGGTTTAAGAGGGTATTCATAGTTGAATATAGGAAATAATAATGTTATTGTATTGTTCATATAAGACATATCCACTTTGAGGCGTATAATGATTGCATTTGTGTCTCTAAGGTTCAAATAAATACCAAATAACTATAATTATAAGAAGAATTTCCAATGTCGAGCTTCAATAAAGACATAACTTAGCAAAAACTATCTAAACTAACTAAAGTTCGGCAAGTTGTCAGGTCGAACTTAAGTGGAAAACTCAGTAAAATTCTTAGCAAAAAGAAATTATTTTAAGTCAATTCGATTTTGTTTAAGTCAAAATTTGAATATTAAATCCTAAATCTAATTCTTTTTTAACCAAATTAACCTTAAAATCTACGAAATAGGGCCATATTGAGTTTCTTTAAAGTTAAGTTCAACATTAGATTGATCAACTTTGCTTATTTAGCCATATCCAGAAAGATGGGCCTGTCTTTAAAATAAGTAATATGCTAAGGAAAACTTTCAGTTCCAGGCGCATGGCGTTTACTACAGACTACTTGCTCGATGTAAAACATACAGAAAGGCATTGTCGATAGCTACGATGATATTACTAGAAGAGAGACACAATCTCGGAGAATTCTTAGCATATTTGTCGTAGGCAACTTCGATGAACTTAAGAAAATCTCCATGATGAAATAGATTGAATTCCATGGGTGGATTTAACTTGAATGTCTCAATCCATACATTCAGCTTACATTCCACAGGAGGATTAGCATCGAAGACAATGACAACAATTCTTTAGCATTGGTATTATGCGAGCAATGGTGTCAAAATGGCATTTCTAAAAATACTAAGTGTAGTTTGGTACGACAACAAGTTAGGTTATCACCAAATGAACCAACCAACTAATCAGAGTTTTAACTTCCGGGTGAAAATTGTCTCTAATTTCCTGAAGGAAGCTATGCATTCAAACTGAACATGCGGGCGACATAGTGGCCTTTATAGTCATTTGCGACAATACATATTGCTTAAAATTGTACTGTGCTTTAAGTTGCCCCAGATATAGTTGCTACAAATTTTTAATTTAAATTTAGTTCCTGTATTGTTTAAAGTAATCTTGAAATAAAATTAGTAATTCCTTCAAGATTATAGCATCATGCGCCGTAATCTTTCTTAACAACTTCTAAAAAAAGGAAGGACTCCTCAAATAACGGCAAACTTTCTTCTTTAAATAAAATTTGTTTTTCTCTATACTTTTTAATAAAGCGCGCAAAATAACATCAAAGTTCTGTAATATCAGTTAGAAGGGTCTATAGAGCTTGGAGAAAATACAGAATTCCTAAGCGAAGACAGAACAGACATAAATCATTTGCAAGTTTTGTCCCTTTCCATTTTTTTTTCCTTTTTTTTTTTTTTGTTATTAAACTTGCTGAAGGCTCCATCGAGAACTTTTTTTAAGCAGAAACAACAAATACACCACATGAAAAAACCTCGCGGTAAGGATTGAAAAATAAGAAGGAAAAACGATGTACTAGAAGGGAAAATTAAATGAGGGCCATTTGCATTTTAGACTGTCATTTCCAGAACGAGAGCCTAACTCTTCATCCTATATACATAGGAAAGCTAATGATAAACGAGAGGGTGGTATTTTCTTATCAAGTACTTAAAAGGATGTGCAAAGCTTTAAAAAACAGGAAGAGTTTTAAGGAAGAATCGTACACGTTTCGCCCGCCATCGTGATCTAAATTTATATTTTAAAATGTTACATTCGCCTCTCCCCCATTACGCCCATTTTAAAAGGAACGCATTTCAGTCTGTTTTACCAGTTCTACACTGTGAGGCTAGTTTTCAAGAAATTTCGAACTGTGGAAATTCTTTTCGTTAAGCGAAAAATCTCAGATGGGAATATCTTCCAAGCCAACTTGTCGACGACAACATAAAGGAGGCGGTTTACGAGCTTTTCTTTTGCCTTTGCCAAAGGAAAGCCAGAAAAGCCTTTTCCATGATTCTTCTTGTCGCCTATTTTCCTTATAAGGGAGGATTTTATTATGAGACCTTTGTGGATTTTGTGATATTTTACGACTAATGTTCCTCGTAATTCCGTCGTATCGATAACAAGGATTTGGTTTCGGGGATGGTGTTGTATCTTAAAGTTACACTTATTTTATAAATAGATGTGATTGAGATAGAAATAGCTGAATGTATTTAGGTCAAAACCATACGAAATACTGTTTGTGTCATTTTTCTTTTTCTTTTTAGGAGAGATACTTCAGGAATTCATTCCAAAAATGGTTGCCTCATAACATAAAGAGGTTTGTAATAACATTACAACGAAACAAGAAGGGAAAATTTTCACTTTGATACAATCCTTGTTAAGTAGATAAAATCTTTATCGAAGGTATTAAATTTGCATTTCTAAGAAACTCGTATTTTCTTGGATGGATTGAACATTATGCTTTGTGATTTGGATGAGTTTTTATGGGAATAATCCTACTTTTCTTTGTTTGTTTACTCAATTCTATTCGAAATGCCTTTAATTATTATTTATTAGTTATTACTATTTGCTGCTATTATATCTAAGTAGATTTTCTTACAGTCTGTTGATAAGCTGGAAAACTACCAAGCATAAGCACAAAAAACGTGGAATTTCAATATTAGCTGCGTTCTTTTGTGTCCGCAGAACAGGATGGAACAAAAGATACACAAAACAACGCCTGATACATTTTCATAGAAGATTTATAAATGAAGCGAACAGTACAAATTGTTCACTACCATCGATAGAACAATTTGTTCTCTATAGTACCTACGTAGGTGGTCATCGAATTAGACGCACAAGCAAAACTTACAAAATATAATGCAATATACATAATTTTCTTAATTAAAAACGTGCTCTTTTAAAAAATTATATTTTACCGTAATAAAACATTAGTTCTTAACAATATAACATACATATTTCTTAATATTTTGTTATACTCCCTTTTTCTTTAATTACTTCATTAATGCGTCCTGGCATACTCGATATACATGAGCGAATCATTACTTTTACATTTTCGTCGTTGTATCAAATATTTTCAATATTTTTTTTTAGTTCTTCTATTGTATTATTTGGTACGCTATAGACCTTGGATTTGAGATAGGCCCAACAATTTTCTATTGGATTTAAATCGGGAGAATTGTCCGGCCAAGGAAGTATATTGAGTTCTTCAGAATTAAAGAAATCCATTACAGATCTCGAAGTGTGACAAGGTGCGCCATCTTGCATGAAAGTGTAGTAAGATCGGTGGTAGAGTTTCGAATTTATATAGGGAATTAGAACGTCGGATAAGATGACCTTGTATTGATCCTGACGCAATGTTCCCTCCACGAAATAAATGGGACCAGGGCCGTCTTCGCTTATGAAACTCCAGATCATTATAGCCGGTGGATGTTTCACAGTTTTAGCAATGCAGTCCTCTTTATACCGCTCTCCCGGTTTCCTCCGAACATAACTGAAACATTTCTGTAACGGTCTCCAAGCGGCATTCGTCACTGAATATCACCTAGAGATTTCAAAATTTTAGTTGTTTTTTGGGCAATTTATTAGAATTAAAAAATATATGCACATTAAGAATAAATATAACGTACCCCTTTCCATTCATCAAGCGTAATGTGCCGATGAAGCCGCGCCCAAATCAGCCGCCTTTCCATCATTCGTTGGGTTAATTTCGGCTTTTTCGCTGGACGTCTGCATTTTAATTTGCTTTCATACCACCGACGTCGCAATGTTTTGAGTGATATATTCACATTTTGTTGGTTCAGGTCATCTAAAATAGCACGAGCCGATGCTCGACGTTGTAATGTACCGATGTGAACAATTTTTCGATCAGTTCTGTTTGTGGTTTTTCGAATTCACGACAATGTTCGCGCTTACTCTGTTCGACTGTAGCGCCTGATCTGAGAGTTCTCGCCTCTCTATCTACCGTAGACGCAGACACATTCTCTCTTCTCGCAATTTCTCGATTTGAAAATGTCCCAGTTTTTAATAATGCATTAATTGCAGCCCGTTTTTCAATGGTTATGTCTTTTACGCGTCCCATTATCACACAAATTAAGACAATTTAGTACTTGTTTTGTAGTGTTCAAAATTATCACAGATATTCAACCTTAATTTTATTTTTTTAACTTGAAATAGAACACAATGTATTAATAAATTTAAAATATAAATCACTTTTGTTTTTCTTCACATCGAAATCACAAATAAAAACACCTTTACTTTTACCTAATTGAACATGAAATGAGAGAAAAATGTGGCCTGCTAAGTGCATTTTCATTCTTAACCCCTTACAGGTAGTTTTCTATCTTTTCCACCAATTACAATTTCCACTAAGGGCTCAAGGTTTATTGCTACTTAAAAATTTGTATCCTAGAAAGTAATTTTCTTAAAATAAACAGGCATAAGAATCAAATTTCTGGCATTTTAAGGGTGCGTCTAATTCGTTGACCACCTACTGTATATGGGAGTTCCAGAACAAGCTACAAAAAAGAATACAGCTATTATGTACAACAATTTTTTTTTTATGGAAATAATAATTCGATGACTTTGTTTGGAAAGAAGTAAGAAACTAACCATTCAGAACTATTCAAACTTGTAGTATATCTCTCTTTCCAATCTGAAAAATATATCATAAAAATAAGAGAAAACAGTTATATAATTAAGGAAACCGATGAAGCAAGTCATTTGAATTACGTGCTATGTTTTATGTGATTTGCTTTATTAAACCCTGTATTCATTTCCCGGTAGCCATTTTAATTTTGATTCCCTGTAAGAACCTGCAATAGAAATATACTGGGATGAGGATCCATATAAATGCAAGTGAACCGAGTAAGCTGAATTTGGATATTGTTTAGGGGGGCTTAGAAAAGCTTAACTTGAAATTGTCGACCAAAATTTCCTATTAGCTTTCTCCAACCATCTTGAAAAAAGGAGTAAATTTGGTTTTTTTGTGATAACTCGGATCTCTGTCATGATATGGAAATTGTGATTATATACTATTTTGTTGCTTTTTTTACGCTGTACAATTTAGGTGGTATGAATTTTTCATCTAGCGTTGATCGTTCTTGAGATATCGGAGGATAAAGTAACAAATTAAGAGACTATAGAGGAAATTATTAAAGTACAATACAAATAAGTAAAACAATAATGAATGACACGCATGAAATTTATAAGTAAATAATTGTTTTGTTTTGTTGTAGAAGATGGAAATGGATAGAGGTCCGTTTTTAATATCTATACTCTTCTTCGTTTCGACGGTCCTGATTCACATTCCGTATCATGACGGAGAGCCAAGTTATCACAAAAAAACTAAATTTACTCCTTTTTTCAAGATGGTGGAAAAAGCTCATAGGAAATCTTGGTCAACAATTTCAAGTTAAACTTTTCTAAGCCCCCTTACACAATATCCAAAAATCAGCTTGCTCGGTTCACTTTCATTTTCAAAAATAATGACTGGACTAAAAATATTTCATAAGTGAAAGGTGCTGTATAATTTTTTACAAATTTGTTTCTACTTAAAGTAAAGAAAATCTTATAAATAAGAAAATGTCCTTGATGAATCGACGATATAGCAGCAGTGATAGTGTCGGAGGTCGCGATTTCTTACTTCTACTTAAATCTATTCAGTTACCATAGGCAAATTTGGATTAGATTTAAATTACTGTACTTTAATTTGGTCGATTGACTCTTGCTTGAAAAAGTGTACTAGAAACCTGCTTTCGCGAGTCCGATAGGCTTCGAAGAAAAGCATGTTGTCTTCGCGTAAATTATAATCTTTTCGCTTTTTTTTTAACTCTGCCAAAGATTTTTCGTACTATTTACTATAGAGAAGGCAGTTCTCAGAGTTATTTAAAATTTGCGACTGTAAAAAATGAGCCGCCATAAGGCAGAGGAAATAATTTTAATTCTTTTACCACAAATTGCTCACCGAACTGGCCCAAATAAGTTTGAATATCGATAGTCGTTGGAAAATTAGCAATGTATATGTATGCATGATGCAAGTATTTCGAAGAAGTTCACTTTTTACAAAATTTCAAAATGGGTTTCGACTTTTCCTCATTCGGTACTACTTGGGGATATCGAATATCCTTTAAAAGATTGGTGAATTACACTAGTTTTTAAGAGGCTAAACTCAAGACAGTGTGATTACTATAATCCAGCATTTTAGGTCAATTCGCATAATGAAAAAAATTTGAAAGATAAAATTCGCATGCCCAAAAACTTTAGGATGCAGACGTAAGTATTAAATACAATTAAATTTCGGTTGTTTTTACTAATAATTCACGCCAAGCACCATACTATAATTTTGAATTACTTTCATTAATTTCTACCACAGAACAGGATGAAAATTTGGAATATTGTGATAACGAGGATCCGAATAATTTAGGTAAAGTTATATTGAATTCATTTCTTTATTATTTTTCATAAAAAAAGAATAAGGAAATAATGAAGAGTTATGTGATCGAAATGAATTTATTTTTATTTTTAATGATTGTATTTTAATATGGTCTAAACTGGAAAATGTTCTCCTACGCAGCTGTATGATTTTCGTCTTCTATTTCAGTTTGCTTCTTCAGTGACCTCTACTTAGTCCCAAGATCCCCTGCCTACTTTTTAATGGCTTAAAGCTTTTTTTTTTATAAGAAGGGATTTCATTTCTCTCATACCGAAACTCGTTTTACACATTTGTAATTGTGATCTACAAGTATTTGTATTTGTAATTTGTATTTTTGTGAAATAGACCACAGGTTAAAATCTTGTGTGACAAGTACTACTGCACTTAGATGGGGTTTTTAAACTAAGTTCGAGAAATTTGTATAAAGTAAAGAAATATACTGAAAATGGATATGTAGATTTATGAAAATTAATATTTTACATTTTTATTAAAGAAGCAATGTAAAAAAGTTGTTAGATACGATATTCCTTTCATTTTTTTTTTAATCGCATACTCACGTTTTTCACCATGCGTCCTCCTTGATTGACTTCTGTGCCTGATAACTGCTTCCCTGTATATACACAGGGTGTTTCCCATTAGGAGGTCAGTAGAGCGGGAGGTAATAGTACTCAGATAGATGAACAAAAAATTGTATGGCAGGGGAGGGAGGCCATATCAACCTTTAAGGAGTTACAGGGTGATTAAGAAAAAAAGCTATTTTTTCACAAAACACCCTGTATCTTAAAAACTACAGTGTGCATCGTGACAGTTAGGAGCTCATTACATGCAGAACTCCATGGCCTTTCGAACGACTGCCCCATAGCCCTCTCCCCTCAAGAATTATGGTTGTCTAAACTAAAAATTTCGGATTTTCTTACCTTTTTTTTTTAATTTAACTTTTATTATTTTTGCAAAGAGGTCGTTAACATAACTTTTTTTTATAAAAAATGTAAACTGTAGAGTCTCCTCCTTAATATGACCTATTACACCCAATGTGCTATCTGAAGCCCTTTAGGAGTTACTAGCTCTAAACCTATTCTCAAACCTATTTTCAAACCTATTCTCAACGATAATATTTGTTCCCTTAGCACGTAATTTAAAAAAATATCGTCTAATTTCGGTGTGACCTGAATAGGTTATGAGCTCATAACTGTTTAAAGGCTGGTCTTAACACATAGGGTGTAATAGGTCAAATTAAAGAGGAGAGTCTACAGTATACAATTATGTTTGAAAAAATATTAGAGGTTAAATTAAAAAAAATAAAGTAAGAAAATCCAAAATATTTAGTTTAGTTAACGATAATTCTTGAGGGGAGAGGGCTATGGGGCTGATTGAGCAGTCGTTCGAAAGGCCATGGAACTCTGCATGTAATGAGATCCTAACTGTGACGATGCACACTGTAGTTTTTAAGATACAGGGTGTTTGGTGAAAAAATTCTTAATCACCCTGTAACTCCTAAACGGTTGATATGCCCCCCCCCCCCTGCAATACAATTTTTTTTTCATCTATTTGAGTACTATCACCTCCCGCTCTACTGACCTCCTAGTGGGAAAGACCTTATATTTGGCCAGTAATAGGATAAGAATTTGAAGCATCGGAAAACACTTATTTTGCAGACTTAGATGACATGTATCAAGAACGACACTTTGGTGTGACATGATCACTACTAGCGTGCTGTTTTTAGTGTGCTCTTGCTGCGTGAGGGTATGGCGGCAGCAGCAATTGTGATGTTTATTGAGTGCGTACCTTTAGGTGTAGCAAATTGGAATGCTGCTGCGTGTAGGACTGCAGTAATATAATATTTCAGAATTATCTACTGTTTTTGATTGTTGCAGAGTTAAACTTTGGTATCAGAACAGGCGTAACTTTGGTATAAAATTAACCTATTTATATTCTGAATTGGTCAGGATTAACTCCTATATAGAATTGCTTGAGTCAGCCTCAATTTGTGAAGTTTGTTGGATCAACTCCTAGTGGAAATAATTTGAGTCAACTTCAAATCGAATGGTTTTTATGATCAACTCCTGTATGCGGGACTTGAGTCAACCTCAACTTAGGGTGTCCCGAATCAACTTCTGTATTTGGGATTAAGTTAACCTCAAATTATTGGGTAGCCAGAATCAACTTCTGTTTTTGGATTGAGTCAACCTCAAATGATCAGAATAAACTTCATTCAGAATTAACTTCTGGTATAGGTTGGGATTTTTCTCAGAATAGACTCCAAGGCTTAGAACTTTATCAGATCAACTGTGATTTGGAAATGGGTAATTTCACTATGGTTCGCCATCTTTTTATAGCTGCCGAGGCCGATCATGATTACAAGTCAAGTTGTAAATATACGGAGGTACGTGTAGTTTCGGTAAGCTTTGTATGATTTATTGTTTTTTATTAGTATTTTAATAATGTTTTGTGAATACTAAATTATATAAGTATTGTGAATTTTTTCGTTTGTGAATTTGATTCGTTGTGGATTCTTTTTGTTTTAATTGTAGGAAACAGGTAGCTGGGTGCATTGAGGAAAGTATGGTTCGGTGGTGGACCGAACAACTACATAACTGATTTCTTAACTATTTAACATAGAACTCAAGAAACGTATATTTTCAGAGATGAAATGTATAATATTCAAAAGAGTTTTCCATTACTTTTTTTGCAAAACAAATAGCACTTAACTCCAAGCTGACAGCCTGTTACCAGCACTGCCATTTATAGTAACTTATCTTAACTTAGCTTAACTTAACTTAAGTCTCTTCTTCTAATGATATAATTTATTTTTGGAAATATATTATTTGGACCCTCGAAAGTTGTAAATTTAATAATATAATTTGGTTTCAAAAGTAGTGAAGAAATATTTTATATTGTAAGTTTTCTGATTTGTTTTCTATCTTCTTTTCGAAAAACTTGTGTTTTTCTCACGTGTGTGTATATCCGGTTATTCTCGAAGTGATCAACTTGAGAAGATTCTTCCTGACCTTTTACAGTACCGCCATATTTTTACTAGGTGATGACTGAATTCAGTTGAGTCTAGTTTCTGACAACTATACTGAGATTATCTGTTTCGAAAAGTTCCCTTCATTCAATTCACTTTCAATAAAAAATAAATAAAATATTGAAAATGAAAGTCGTAACCATTTATAAATAAGGTTTACGCATAACTTGAATTAATTTGATTTATGATTAAGCACACTACTACTTTTCTTTAGGTTCAATGACATTTTTGACGACTTCAAAACGTGACGAATTTATAATGTACACAGGTAGTAAAGAGTCTTACTGAAATGCGCTGATAAGAACTCTACGTTATTAATATTTTGCATAATAGTTTCGTTCACGATCTATTTATAAATTCATGGCAAACTATAAAAAGCATAGTTAAATGAAAATCTGAATGTAATGTGTTTGCTTTGTGAACAAATGCACTTAAAAACTCAAAATTTAGTGTACAGAAAAATTTAAGAGGCAAAAGCTTATTTAAATGTCAATGCAGTCGTTTACAGTACGGTAGGTAATGCTAAACATATATATATATTACCAGAAATCAACAAAGCTATAGAATATAAATTTTCGAGGGAGATAATTCAAAAATGGGACAAACCGGGTGACTCCTTCCTGGGGTTGCCATACAAAAATTTCGTTTTTTACTATATATTTGGCAACTACCTGAGAATGCGTCTATGTAGAGCTAAAATTTTGTAACCCGCGTTTTCATAAAAATTATAAATATAGTTTTGAAAATGTAGTAAATTGGGCAATCACTTCCCCTTCTCGTGTTCATATACAAAAAATTGAGTTTTTTACGCATACTGTGAGGACGATTAATCCTAGACGTTTTCATTGTACTGAAAAACTCTACAAAATATAAAATCATACGGAATTGGTTGCCAATTTTACTGTCCGACGAATCGTTCTAGAAATATATGCGAAAAACATTCCAACAATAAAACTTACTCAGAGGAGTACGAAATTAAAGACAGGCATTCCCCTAGGGTATTGTAAGAATTATTCTTAGATTAATTCTCTAGCTTATTTTCTTGTTCTGATATTGATAATGAAAGGACAGTGCAGTCTTTCAGGCGCATGGTTAAAAAAATATCTGAAAGTTCAATCAAAAGCAGAAAAAAATATAGTACAGGATTACAAGCTGTCAGAGGTTCCGCTTAACAAAATGTTTTAGTTAAACAAATAAAAAGAATTGGTGTGAGACCAATTCTTATGATACCCTAGATGAATGCCCGTAATCAATTTCGTATGGGCCCCTCCTCTGTGCAAGTTTGATTTTTGAAGTGGTTCTTCGATTATATTTCTAGAACGGTTCGTCGGATAGTAAAAATGATTATAGCCAATTTCATAGGATTTTATATTCTAAAGATCTTTTCAATGCAACAAAAACGTCTAGGATTGTTCGTTTTTACAGTATAAGTAAAAACCCAAAATTTAAATATGGTAACACCAATGAGGGGTTGCCCGATTTAGCCCATTTTTAAAATTGTATGTACCATTTCTATGAAAACTCCGTGTACTAGCTGTTTAAGTTGTCGCGTTCTCAGACAGTATCCAAATATATGTATAGTGAAAAAAATATTTGTAGGGCAGCCCCACGAAGGAGTTACCCGATTTGTCTAATTTTTAAACTAAATTTTAATCTTTAAACAAGAACATATTCAGGGTGTACATATGGTACAGGGTAAGAAGCAGATTTTCTGGCTCTTCTTATGTAGGTATAAAAGAGATATAAGAATTGCTAATAAATGCTGAAGTATCTCACGTACTGGAAATCCTAATTGTGCAATTGTTAGATTGCTAATTTCTTAAATAACAATAAAAGGTACGCATATAACTATTATGGAAAAAATTAAAAATATCTTTTAAAATTTCAATTTTGTTCTTTTCAAATAGGATATAAATCTCCCAAAATTTCTTATCTTGTCATAACATCCCAATTTAAAGCATCACATTATCGATAGATGTTTGTCATTGAAAGGGATTCCTAACGAGAGGATGTTTTCGCTAGAATTACGGCAACAAGTAATTTGATTTGTTTCCAGGAAAAGTACGCCATCATTCTAAATTTAATAATTCAAGGGCGAAGATTCAAGTTTCTAAGTAAAATATCGTCATAAATTGTACATGTAATAAAAAAGGGATATACTTACCCAAAATAAAGTCTGGTTAACAGTTGGAAATTTTTATAACTGAAAAAAATTTTAGGGTTAAGAAACAACCACCAAATTTTTATATAGAGTTTTCGACTGGATATTACCTCAACTTTAAACTTTCCCCGTATTATACAGCACTTTTTGAATACTGGAATATCTACTGCATAAAGACTCTATAATACAAAGATGTAGCAGGCATACGGTAGGAATAGCCTGTCTATATGTCGAACTCAATTTTCTAAAATAGAATTGAATATCTGAAAATGCACAGTGTTTCACACCCAACAAATCTTCTTAAGTTTGCTTTCCACCGCGCGTAGTTTCACGAGCCAAGCCATTTCGTCGGCCGAATATTGGCTGGTCGTATACGCCAAATTGGAAGTTACGTGCATAGAAAAGTAGAAAAAGACAGTCAACATACGACAATAAAAATAAAAACATATTTCAGACTTGGTTTGTCGTATGTGCTTATAATTTTCCTGAGTAAATCAAAAATTATAAAAACATTGGCGACGGTACATTTCCCTTTTGAGTAGCTCCTGCATCACTACAAAAAAAAACAAAAAATAACAACTGCCCCGTTGTATTTTCTTCACAATTAGACTAATCTGAAAACAATTGACGAAATGCTTCATTCAAAAAGTTGACTGCAGCCATAGTGTTATAGATAGAAATTTTAAAAATCTGGATATCTAATAGTAAGATACCTTAAAAGTATGTCCTATAAAAACGTAACGCTTAAATTGATTCAAAGGCAACCATCAGACCTTAAAAGGTACTGTAACAAATATTGCATTTGAATTTTGCACAAATACCTTTTACAAAAATAAAATCTTTAAGATAGGAAATATCTGACTTCAATTAAAAACTATAATGGAAGAAACCTTGGATATAAAACCACATCTTTATTAAAAAAACCAACAATGTAAACTTTGGCAACAGCGAAAAATTTGATTAATCAAAAATTAAATATAATTCAAAATAAAAGTAAGTCTATTTCAAAAGAGCCAATTACCGATACTAACAGCTTATTATCATTATACCAGCAATAGACCAAGAATATTATACACGTTAAAAATTAAATGAGTGAAATGAAAAATGCGTAGGTGAGTCAATGAAATATGCGTAAATTAGTTTTCAAAAGTTATTTTAAGTATATCCGAAAGAGTTAAAAGCCAAACAACGCCTATTTGAATCAAGATAACTCACGTATTTATCATAATAACCCAAAAAATGGATGAAACGTTATTTAACGCAGTAGTAGGGTCAAATTGACTCAATGTGTGTTTTATTTTTACTGTGCTGTGTGTATTAATTGTGCTCCTTGCATAACTCATCTCTACGCAACAGGACAACGTGTTTCACTTGGCAAGCTGTTATGGAACTATGAAGAGTGACTGGCTTGGACGTAAAGTCCAGACTGTCAGCATGAGCTGACAGATCACTCGACGGACAGCGTTGACTGCAGGGCGGCACGCTAGCTCGCCTCAGCTATTGGCGGAGAGTGTGGGGGGCTCCACAAAAACCTGCCGCTGCCGTCAGCCATAATCAAAAAAAATTTTCGTGCCTATCACACCAAAGCCGGCACACATTCGGTCCTGAAGGGATCCTTACGTCACTTACCTGTATCCCATCGAAGGCGCAGATGGTCTGCCTTCTTTGTCTGCTCAATCCTCCCATCTGACTCTGAGGGGCATAATTCTTCAGAGTCCCTAGTTGACCTGTAAAAAGAGAGAGAGACTAGGCGAGCCTAGACGACCTTCATATTATGTGAGAGGGCTCCAGGATAGTGAAGGATTAATCAAAACTTTCAAACTTTCATATTTACGTTATAATTCTGATAAAACGATTTCTTTAAAAGATACCCCTTTTTTTGGTGTAATTAGGAATGACACCTCTACGTAACAAAAGCGTTTTTAAATTAATTATCAGTATTATATTATTTTACACTTAATCTCTAAATAATGTCCTTTGAAAATTTCATTAAACAATAATTCAGCGACTGAGGATTATTATTTCTCTCATACCTCTCTCATCTTCCAGTTCAAAACTATACCTTAAATCTAACTAGAAAAATTGCTTTTAATCTAATTTTCCGTCTGATGTATATATATATATTAAATCAAAATTACATATAGCTACATGAAAAGAATATCAATAAAAGGAAGTTCTACATGTGTAAGTCGCTACAGAAGCCGAAGTATGCGTATACCAAAAGAAAATGTGTAATATATCAATAATACTCACGGTGAAAATTCCACAGTATGATGAAGCGCTTCAGCATCCGCCATCTAGTTAAATATTAAATTAGAATTTATTGCTTCGACTTGCTGTCTGTAGTTTCTATCACAAACTAATTCGATGAGTTGAAATAATATTGCCCAGCGGCACTTGTATCTACACATATATCTTGAATGAAATTAAATAAGAAAGTGCGGAACGTAATCATAATAAAAATTAGAATTTAAAGCAATTTACAAATTCATTTTATAGTTGACGACTGTATCTACTTTGTGCAACTGAAGGATTATAATCTGACGGTGAAGGAATATCAGCATTTTTCCTTGTAGTAAAATCTATTGACCATTTATCCCTTTTGTGTTGGATATTGTTGACATTTTGGCGCACAAGTCCAAAGAAAACGATATTGCTGCGTGTTCACAAAACTCTCAGGCGGATATATTCCCCTTTGAAAAAGTATTGAGCTTATACCATATTTTAATTATTCCGCCACTATGACTGTATTAAATGCTGGCAAAGGTGGATGCCACCGAGTACTTTTAGTACCGATCACGAACTGTTGGAATGTATCTTGGTGCGACCAGTCCGAGAAATATTGATTTCAAAGCCCTTGGTCACCTGCATCAAAACTTCCTTACTCAAGAGCGAATTTTGGTAAATTGTATATATCTCGAAATTGGTCGGAAGACAGAAACGCCAGAATTAAAACAATCCGGCTAACTTATCTATGGAGCAGCAAAAAGTTCTTCCCTTTCAAAGAGCTCAGCAAAATTTTCTTTTCTCTCTGTCCAGCCCCCTTTCGAAATTCCTGGAGTATTTTATTTATTGGATTTGACACTATCAAAATTTATCGAAATTATTACCTTTTTGGCCCAGATGTTATTGAGGATTTTTGATGATGTTTGCTGATTTCATTCACGCGCGACTTTTACTCGAGAAGTAAGACAGATTGATTCTTCTTCTTCTTTGTCATCCCAAGCCTGTCATCTGCAGCTTGAGGAAATGCATTTCTTTCGGTCGGGGTGCATTCATTTTTTTTTTATGCTTGACGGAGCCGGCCTACACGCTTCAGTAATTCTTGTAGCATATTGCTATATGCAATACACTACTTCTTGTTCATTCAGTTGTATGGTGCCGAAGTATAAACATCTCCCGTGTGACAATTAAAATGTTTGTTCTGAGTAATTATGTGAAACAAAACCTGCAAGAGTTTGGTTACGAACAATTGATTACAAAAGAAACATTTGATAAGTACTGAAAAAATGTTCATAAGTTTAAGATATATAACTTTTTAAAAAATTCGATAAATTGAAAGAAAGAAATTTTCCAAATTTGAATGCATCTTTTATTTGTTTCTCCCAAAAATTGGGTACTTTTGACACTCACAAGAGTGCAATTAACGCACATACCATAGTTAGATTAATTTTATCAGAAAAATTATTTTAACTCACACGTGGACGTTGAAATAACGCTTAGATTGGCTAAAAACAACTCACTTAAAGGGTCGATATAACGAGATATAACTACATTTTTGTGTTAAAAAACTCCATTTATGGATTTTTGGTTACAATTTAACACAAATTTCAGAATCATTTTTGATTTTTACCCATTACTTCAAATAACTTTCAAAATATAGTGAATCTATAGTGACCCTATAAAATTCGTTTATTCAACTGGAAATTTTTTACTGTGTAGACCGCTTTTACAAATAAATCAAATACATCGCCATCTTTAGCTAATTTCAACAAATTTAATGTATACGAACTACAGTTAAGTTTATTATTTTTCTTGTTTGATACACCGTAAGGAATTTGTTTTCGTTATGTTTTCATCACAAATCAATTTCTTTATTTGATCCTTATTATTAGTACAGTATTGCAAAACAATATACCCTAGCTAGATGATGAAATCATAGCGTATAATAAGTCTGTCATTCCGTTTGTAATGCCCAGAAATAATAGCAAAGCAAAATAGATTGGACACTTATACATAAAATTAAAATTTATTTTGATTTTTGCATGTCCGTCTATTAGTCCGCACGATAACTCGTGAACGGAACTAAGAGTGCTGAAATAATGTACTCGGGCTTTTTTAAAAAACAAATAAGTTAAAGTTCCAAAATGAAACAAATCGCTTAAATTTTTTGCACAGGGTTTTCATAAAAATAGTAAATGACATTTTAAAAATGAACTAAATTGGGCAACCCCTTCTTGGTGTTGCCATACAGAACTTTTGATATCCACTTTATTGGTCTTATACCAATTGTATCTTTTTCTCGAGGTAATTGTCATAAAATTTTGCAAATCTCTTGTGGTATGAATATACAATTTCAAACTTTACTCAATATTGGAGTGTCGTACGTTGTTCTTATTTTGTCGTATATATATGGAGAAAAAATAACCTTTGATAAGTTGGCGTATACGACAAATTCATACTGAATTAAATTAATTATAACTCCTAAACTGCTTTAGTATGAAGCCTAATTCAACCAGTTTTAGTAATCTAATAAATCGGAGTAACAATAATACAAAAATAACATAATCCTATCGTGCAGAACTTTTTTAATTGATGCTGAAACATTAAAATGTGTTTCGCAGCATTATGACCAGATACGACAAACTAATATTCGTCCGACGATTTAGTGCGACTAACTCGAGCCGGGCCGCGCCGCGCCTATACCCTTCCCATGGTGTTGGTTTTAGCTTATTTGCGGCACAGTGCTTACTTTTTGCTAAATATCCATTCGAAAATGCCTCGTGTAGTGCTGGGACATCAAAATGGAACATCGATATTCGCCATCGATGTTGACATCGCCAACAACCGTCGATGTAGCGATAATATCGAATCGATCAAATAACATCGATGTACAAGGAACATTGATGGTATTGCTTTAATAGAAATTTCACGTTCTGTTTTGATAATGAGATTTAAGGTGCTACTGGATTTCTGAATAAATGCTTTGATAATTGCTGATCTCTAGGAAACTTTCGAAAACTTTTATTCTGGCTATAAAGGATTCCGCTTTTGATGTCAGGAGTACCGCATTGATCAAACGAAATACCCATATGTGATATTTTGATGAAAGGTTTGCTAACTGCTAACAGCAAAAACCATACACAACTATATAAATAGTGATTTGTATTCTTATTTATGTATAGTTGCCATTGTCATTGCATTAAGAATGCCTAAAGAATGTAAAGTCTAAAATACAACTGTCACCGTTCTTATACATACATCCGTATAGCACTGAGAATCACGGATACTACTGAAATTGCTTACAATCCGTGCTTTTCAGCACATCGGTGTGCACATCACATGATTGGAAAAGTAAGAATAGCAACTGAAAGGTTGGTGTGCACTTCTATTCGAAATGTCACTTTTGTAAGTTCTTTAAGAACAAAACTGCGCTAAACATCAAAAGGCGCACCGATGCTGGGGAAATGACAACGCTTCGGTTGCCTGAATGACGTGGTGTGTAAAAGTGTGACATTATGTGACATTCTGCGTGCGGCTGAACCCATGGAATAACATTAGATCACTTTTCTATAGTTTTGACGTTTTGGTTTAAGTACGGTATTCCGCTGAACTGCAACTTAATAAGGTCTGTACGAAATCCACCATAGTTCAGTGGATTTTCCAAATGATTATATAGGTATATAGTAGAAATAAATAGCAATACAATATCTGTAATGTTTTCTCTGCTCCTCATACCTATTTGTAGGGTTGGGTAAACAAAAATGGCTTAATTTTATTTCCTTAAAAACCGAGTTCAAGGAATATTTGATGTTATCGAAGATAAGATTCCAATCGAACGAATAATTTGGAATATATTTGGAATTCGCTGAACATGAAATACGAATTTTAAAGCCGAAAATGAAACTTGATATTAAGTTAATTAACACACCCCTACCTAAAAAATGAGTCTCACAAGAAATAGAAAATGAAGCAGCCTATGTTATACTTCATATTAGTTCTACGTAAGTCTACTTATGCACTTACAACTATGTAGTCGTAAATGCCACGGACTAAACCAACTCAATACCGCATCAGATATCGAACTAAAGTAGGACTGGCCTTTGGTAATGCTGCAGTTTTAGAACACTTCACATTAATTTTTTCTACTTAAGTCGACTTACATAAAGCTAGTTCTAAATGGCACGGTCTAAATCTAAACTAGCTCAGTAACGTGCAGCATGTAATTTCCGAACATCGAAAGATAGCATAGATGTCAGCTGATGTTGGAATGTTACGACATCGATGTGAAAATATAGAACATCGATGTTTCAAAAGCATCAATGAACATCGCCCAGCACCACTGACATATATAATATGGACTGCTAAACTTTCTATTTCAAGTGGGCTCAATTGCTTGTGTCAATAAAAGTTCTTACGCCGGTGCCAACATTGAAAAAATCATTGGCGGGAAGTTGAAAAAATGAGCGCGCAGCTCGAAAGTGATTATAATAAAACGGTTCGAACTTCTGCTTCATGTCTTATGAATATATTGCCTTTGATAAAACAATTTTATCAGTAATAACCCTAAATAATTAATTTAAAATGATTTATTTCGACAGGCCCATTTATTTATTTTTGTTTACAGTTCTCCTCAGTTGGTACTTGGTGCTTAGACCGAAAGAGTCAGCAATATGGAAGTGAGCCCACTTTTTGCAGTGCATTTCCCTTAACGTAGTCAGTCCATATTATATATGTCAGTGCCCAGCACTAAGAAAAATGACACGCTGGATCGAGCCACCACGACCTACCTCGCGCATGTTCAACTAAATGAATAAAAACTGCCGACACATTTTATGTAATTTTCTAAGAAGAAATGAATGCTTAATTGCTTATTGCTTAACTATGGTCTACGCTCATACCCACCCCCCCCCCCCGCAGACCCGCAAGTACTTATTGTAATCAAACGCATACAAATTCGGAAGAAAAAATATCCCATAAATTTCTAGGAAAAAATTGAGACCTTCTCTACATCAGGCCGAGAGATTGTTGATTTTATATTGGAGCAAGGCATTGCTGTCTGTCTCTAAGGACGGTCGCCGACTGGAGTCGTGTGTGAGCAATGTGCCAGTGGCGTGGCGATTAAATGGTAAGTGAAAAAATTTAGACCCGTAAAAACAAATAGAGTAGCGCACATTGAAATAGAGTGGCGATGGCGTGGCATTGGACAAGTGGCGTGGCACCACTTGATTGACACTAGTCTCCCACAAGTTTAATTTTCGAGTGGTAAGTGGCAGTGGATGCCACTTCTAATTAGTTATTACTGTTGATGTTGAATTAGTTAATCGATACGCTGCTTGCCATTGTGATGCGCGCTTAATAATATTAATACCAATTCGCCACCATTCTACTGCCACACCACTTTGTTGCCACATCGCACGCCAAAACCACGCCACTGCCACATTGCTCACACACCACTCCAGTGGGCGCCAGGCCTAATACTGCATACAAATTCTAAAGAAAATATTGCCAGTAAATTTCTAAGAAAAAAATAAGGGATTCTCACCATCAGGTCGATACTGTGATAATTAGTGGAGGCCGTGTACAATGCGAAGTTTTAATAATTTCTCAACAGAGGTGAAATCTCGGAGATTTCACATTATTTTTCACTGAGGCCAAACTACACAATGTGCTTGCAATAGATTCGCAGCTTGGACAATTCAAATTGCATATACCTACACAACAATGTTTATTATTAAGGAGTTACTTACAACCCCAGCGGGAAAAATGGGAATGCCTGACTTATATAAGGTTTACTAAAAACATTACCTGGAATGCATTAATAATGAGTTACCTGGTTTTGGAAGGCAGACCTAATGTATTGCCGCGTCGTATTTTTGAGCATGCTATTTTCCTTGCAGGGAATACTTAGAAAAGGCAAAAGTAATGAACAGATATATTCAACATGTTGTTATCGAAAAGAGCTAGAAATCTGTGCGGCTATATTTGCAGAGGCTAGTTCGAGGGAGTGCATGGGGGTCGAAAATGAGTCATATAGTTTCATTGTTTTTCTAAGAACAATGAAGGAAGGAAAGTGCGTGCAGATTGAAAATATTCTTATTTGTGCATCATTTTAGAAGACGTAAATTATTTTCATTTAAATACCAGATTTGAATAAGTGAAGACGTGTTTATTTTCTACACCTTTCTAAGATAGCAGGAAAAGTTCTTTCTTTTACCTCTCAGTGAAAACAGAAAGAGTGCTTCCCTCCACCTTCCTATGAATATAAATTGAAAGGTCTTTTCCGTACACTTTTCTGAAATAGCAGAATAAATGCATCCACTAAATTTAAAAGTAATCCTTTTTTTCACCTTCACAAGAATTAAGAAGGAATGCTTCCTTTCACCTTCCAAGGACTTGGAAGGCTTTCTTACAGGTCATGCTGAGGTAAGGTATATAACCACGTTTTATACCTTCCCGTACATCAATGCATTAAAAAAATGGACTGGGTATCAGAGCGTACTGCTTCCTTACCTTTCACAGAATGTTGTCGGAATGCATTCGGAATGCTTTCATTTCCCGCTGGGACATGGTTCGTACTAAAACTCTTTGGAAAAATCACAAAAATGTCATAAATATCAAGTCTGCCAGAATGACCTTGTTTTAACAAAATTAATTTGAATTTGAAAACAAATTAAACCAAAGAAAATTACAAGCTGCCACTGGTGAGTTGAAAATTGTCCTCTTATCTACTCTAAGTATGGAAAAAAAACGAGGTCACACTGATTATTCTTATCTTCAGGAATCCTTAATATATCTCCAGGGATTTTTGCTAGCCCTACAATACTCATTAGTATCTAAATTACTATCGAGCTATTAAGACGATTTTATGCCCTACAAATATTCACAGTTGAACTACTAAGGGATCTTCGAAATTCTTGTCAGATGGCCCCTACAGATTCAGTCTCTAATTGATCCCGTATTCCTATTAAATGGGAAATGCTGTGCTTTTTGTTTTTTTACTAAGGAATCGGATTAGAAGGGATGTTGAGATTTGTGGTATTTTCGGGTCAGCAGTGCTTTGTTTTTAAATCTTTATGTACTACGTATGGTTTCCTGTTTTTTTCCTATTGATTAAATCCCACACAAAGCTAAGCTGGTTTGGAAGTATAGGGCTGCGCTCCCTTTCCTTTTAGCTTGATTGAATTTGTGAGACTAGTGAGAAAAAAAATAGTTTTTTTGTACAACATATTACAGCTGTATATTTTTGGTAGACACAGCATAATGCATATTGAACCCATAGAATTATAGGTAGAATGGATGAAAAGAGCAAGTACGTTTCTGATAGTTTATTAACACTACTTGTATATTGTCTCGGCATGACATTCACACAAAGATGCAGTGGTCAAAAGCAATTGGAATAAGCATGTATGTATATTGTATATGTATGTATATAATATGTATCTAAAAACTTTATACATATGTAGCTGAGAACTTTCAATTATTTTTCATATCCCTCTATACGAGATCCGGAATTAAATCATAGTTGTATTAGACTTACGCTCCATCAGGAAATCTGTTATTTTCATTACCTCTCTCGAAGTGATAATAGGTCTGGTGATGGCACAGTGACCGTTATGTTCATATGTATACAAACATTCTTCTATCATAAGAGTGACCTGTGTGTCCAAATTCGCAATCTACTGTTAACAACTGTCAAATTTGAAAATATCTGGGATAATGGCAATATCGGTATACTTGTCTATGTTAAATTTCGTAAACACTTAACTATTCGAAACTGCTTAACAAATTGATTAGACCTTTTTAGTATCTCATCCTCCTCAGCAAACTAATTATATTGCAAGTTCGTACAGCTGAAGTATATTCTGATATATTCCGGTGTTCCTAAAGGTTCTTTCTTAGGCGAGTTATTTTTAAATTTGTTTATTAATATTTTGTGCAATACAGCACTACTGGATTTTAACATTCGCATGTATACTGATGATTTCAAATTATAGTATGGATGGCCTATTAAGCTTATAGATGACTGTATAGCTTGGACAGATCAGCGAATATGTATATAAAATCAAATTTGCAATCTCAAAATTCCCCGACATACATATATGTATGTGTGTAGAAATTTTATACTTATTTTGTTCAATAATGTGCAGAGTTACTATGATTACTTTTATTAGTTAGAGTTTCTACTTGGGAGGATTGGTTCTGATTTTGTTCTCTAGGTTTCTATATATTCTTCTTCTTCTTGACATTGTACAGAATTATATAACAAAGATATTAACTAATATTAATAATAATTAATTATAATACACCAATAAGGAATGCGTTTTTCTCACGATTTTTTTCGAGTAGACACGATTATTTCGTTTTTCAATTTTTTGATGGTGACAATTCCCGCAATATGGAAGAATTTCTCAATGACCCAACACTGGTTTGCTGCGAATGTTTTCATACCACTATCTTCGCAAGAACCTCCTTCTCCACTTGCTGCATGCAATTACAGTCAAAGAATGTTAAATTTCCGCACAAGGGAGGTCTTCAAACTACTCGCGAGTCTCAATGTGTCTACGGCTGCTGGGATTGCTGGTATTTCGCCCCCTGTACTCTGGTACTGCACCCGTTCTTTACACAAACCTCTAATATTTCACCTGCCCTATTTGACAAGAGTCTTTCCTTCCGCATGGAAATTTGCACATGTTCAGACAATACCCAAAACAGGAGAGGTAAGCGATCCCGCAAATTATAGACCAATTGCCCGTACTTCGAAGTTTTTCGAAATACTCATCAACACCCGATTGATGTAATATCTAGAAACTAACCACCTTATTAACGATCGCCAATACGGCTTTCGTGCTGGCCGCTCTACTGAAGATTTACTAATAATTTTGGTGAATCTGAAATTATCGCATTAGATATCTCGAAAGCCTTCGATAGAGTCTGGCATTCTGCTCTTTTATCAAAGCTTCAAGCATTAGCTCTAGAATCTCTTTTTTTTTAATGGATTGAAAGTTTTCCATCTTGCCGTTCAATTCAAGTTATATTGGACGGGGTTACTTCGGTTCGTTTTATACGTCATACCGGTGTACCGCAAGCCTTTGTGCTCTCTCCTAATCTCTTCCTCATTTTTGTTAGTGATCTGCTAGCTCTCACTTTCAATACTATTAATAGTTTTGCAGATGACAGCGCCCTTGATTTTGTGCACTCGTTTGTCCCTAAAGCTGATTCCGATGGGAATGTTATAGTTGACAAACTTAGCCACATGCTCATTTCACTAAACTATGACCTCACAATAATACTTACTTGGGGCACTTAGAAAAGGACCTTTTCTAATGCTTCCAAAATGCAATGTTGTGCGCTATCACACAAAAGTACTACAACACCCACTCAACCAATTTTCGTCGATGGAGAAGATATCACGAAATCATCATCTCTTAATAATTTAGGCATTGAAATATCCAACAATCTTAGTTCGTTTGATTATATTTTTTGATATTGTCAAAATCGCGATAAAATGCCTAGGCTTCTTACATAAATGCAAGAAATATTTTACTCCATCAAACTTGGCGTGAATCTACATACAAGTCCCATATAAGACCTAAATTAGAATATAATTCCCATATTTGGGCAAGGCCTGGACATAATGCATTGTTCGCGTTAGATAAAGTCCAAAAAAACGTCATTCGAATTATTTCTTAAAGCACCTGCTTAATGTCGGACGTCTATCCCTATTTTATTGTTACTTCTTTGGCTATTCCTCTGACGAAATCTCTAGTCTGATTCTTGAAGAATTCTTCCTATGCGCACTATACGAGTTGTAACCCGAGCTCAAAATCACACCCTTGAAGTCAACACGCATGTGGAACAGTTTGCCATCATCTCCGCTCAGGTATGACCCGCAGATATTCAAGTGTAAGGCACACTGTCGCCTCCTTGGTTCAACTCAATAATCCTCAATTTTTATCCTTTCTTCTTTTCTGCGAAGGCTGTGCTGCAGCATCATAGGGTTACCCCTAAGCTTCGGCAACATCATAAAAAAAAAAATATGTGTGCGGGCAGCCTTACGCGACTAAAAATTAACCTTGATGGTAGGAAATGGAGATTTCGTTCAAAGAAATATCTGTAAATCCAAGTATGTATTATAGGTACTATCTACTGAGTTTCAAGATTAATAAATAATAAATATTTACAATTAAAAAAATACCAAAGATAGGCCTTAGTGGTAGTGGCCTCCCCTGCAAATATATCTAATAAAAAGTCACTATTTATGTCTCTTTTAATCAATACAATTTTACTTGAAGGAATTCTATTGTAACAGTAATAGACAATCAAAGTTGAAAAGTTTGAATGTAATTAAAAAATTCCTAGGAATAATTCAATAGAACTTATCGACTGTTCACGATTTCTTTTTTTCAGGGAATGTCACATAGTCTGTATCTCTCGGATATTTTCCATAAATATAATTCATTGAAATCGGCCCAACATTTTAAACTCTACGTGGGAATAAGGAAATCTACATACTTACTTACATGTATAATTACAAATGTATGAAATACATACAACCTTCCTTCCTTGAAGTTTCACCAGTGAAGGGCAAGCTATTCATAGATCCCAGAGAGGGAGTTGGGAAAATTTTTAGCAGAGACGATGAATAAGAACTTGTGTGAAAGTCTCATAATAACATACACCTTGGGATATACCTAAGTTTTTACAGTACATAGAACTTCATCGTTAGTTGGAGCAGCGGTCTCTCCATATGACCCTGAAGGAAGACTTCGCCAAAACAGATTTCAATAGTTAGTCTGAGTTAAGGCAAGACCGATATTTGGTAACAAATTCATGAAGAATAGAGCTCTGTAAGGAGATTGCAGCAGCTATTAAGACCTTGAATTTATGAATAAAAGTGCCACAAGAATCCATTTGTGACGTAGTCGATGGTTTCAGAAAATGGAACTTCCGGATTTTGAATTCTTCTGATTTGTCCGGTGTTTCAGTAAAACACTGCTTCTCCATACCGCCCTTCCAACACTATAAGTCCAATGGATATAAATAATGTAATGACAGAGAATTAATGTCACATCAATCGTCCACTTTATTTTCGCTATTAGTTAGTTCAGACAGAAAGCGCACGTGCGACAAAATTGAAATCTCTGTTTATGACCGCTCATCCATCAAATGAACACAAATGAATTATGATTTATTGCTTCATTGGATGACACCACATTATACCCGTCAAAAGTTTCTTTTAAATCTACGTGTATACATCAAATAAATATCTATTTATGTGCCAAGATGCCGATGTGTATTTATGTATGTAAATTGTACGTAATTTAGCAAATATTCCCATAAGATATTCCAAAAGTTTTCTGAAGAGAGTTATTTGCTTGGGGATTCCTTGAGGGTAACTCCCATATGAATCCAGACATAAAAGGTACGTGGTCGCTTCATTTCATGCCATGACAGGTGACGTTATATCGAAGACACGTGCTAAGAATGAAATATCGTAGATAGCTGCAAATGCTTTTACATGTCACACATATCGCTATTGTTCTCTGCCATGACTACATTTTTTTTTATGCTCGAATCGAAAAACTTCCTATTAATTCCATTCATATCTCGTATAGTTTCCTCTGGCGCATAGCAGTTGCTATCATTATAATGATCTGGTGTCAGGAATATGTAGGTATTTTGACGAATAGAAAAAGTTAATGCAAAACGTACATAATGCTTCCAAGGTCGGCTCACATGGACAACAAAAGGGAAAATAATAAAGATAATTTCCCGCTGAACGATTTCCTATCCGTGTGATACAATTGGATTTCATTTCCACCTGTATAGTGAAGCTTAGCGCAGAAAATCAGAATTATGTGCGACCCAAGGAAAGAAAATTCGTGCCAAAAATCTTTTTCATGTAATGTCATGAGGCGAAACTTTTTAATTAGTAATTTTGCCGGTAATTATATTTTGGTTTACGGCAAGCAATTTAGACTTCATTTAATTGAAGAATAAAATAAGAAAGTAAAATTACACGTGTCACACTTAACTTGATGAAATTTATTGAGTTGTTTTCACGCTTGTCGCGCTGTTCAAATAAATTGTGTCAGTTAAGGTACTTTTCAAGTATTTTATAAGTGTGACGCTATCCAACTTTTTTTCTTTTAGGATTTACAATAATTCTAGCTATAGAATATCTGAGTTAATTAAAAAAAAAATTATACCAAATGTGTTCTGGAAAAAAATGATCCATTTTGCTTTTTGTGCAAAATAGACGCTGGAAGATTAGATTTACAAAGGTTTCATACCGATAGAATTTCTTAATTTAGTAAGGATAGGTTGCGTTTGAACCAATGCTACTGAAGCAGTTTTTATTCACCCAAACATTGGAATCAATCCTTGTAATATCAACTCATGCTGATCTAATTTTCATATAGGTTAGAGCTAAAGGTGGACAATTTCTCATCTAAAGACTGCATCCCAATTATTTAAGTTGGCGAAAAGGTAAGTTTTTTGTAAGTTTCTATTTCCTGAGCTAAGATTAAAGAATTTATTGATTGCTTTCCACTTTTTTGTCACTCATACAGTTTCTGCAAAATTTGTTGGATGAGTCTTGTACTAGCCCTGCATGTATTACAAAAATGCAATATCTACTTAGGACGACATGAAGGATATTACGTATGTCTACGTACCTGCTCTTCAGCGTAACTGCTTGTTTCTTTCGATAAAATTATTTAAGGTGGAAAAAAATCTTTAAAAAAGAAGAATTTTTATGCAATAGCAGGTGTTTCGTATCAGCAGGATCCATATGCTCATCAGTATAGCTTGCTAGATCTTCAAGTAAATACTTAGTATTTCGCCTCGTATATAATTCACACTTAAAAATTATTTTAAGTGCATATATGAGGTTAGTTTGGTTGTTCTCTTTGGCGTATTCGGCAGGCAGGAATCAAGCCATACTGATGAGTTCCTGGTAATATGAAACGCCATTTACTATGAAGTTTTTTCATAGTAAAACTCCCTAAATTATTTTGAAATGACAAATATCATTAAATCCTTCTATCTAAAGTAAAACAGTTTACAAGCCTGTTAGTCTAGAATTATCTTCATTGATTTTCCACTAGATAAATAGTAAAACTGTTCTTAGCAAATTAATTGGCCGCATCGTTTCATTTTCTGATAAGTTACTATAACCGGTCGTGAGAACCATGCCAAGTCCTACGATTTGCATGATCGTGTGTAGTGGTATGCAAAAAGCATCGATACCGTGTTAGCACTGAATTTTGAAATCGATACCGAGTACTTTTGATTCGCTACTTGATAGTACTCTTCGACACACAGCATTTCTTTGGTTTTTTTAAATGCGGAGGAAGTCTCATCTCAGCTGAAGAAAAACAATTAACTAGTTGTTTCTCGACGCATTTACTATCTGTACAGTACTTTCTCCACTTTATGATTGTGATGATTACAACCTGAGCTTCAATACAAATCCGGATACTCCTATCAAGCAGTAAGTTTATTAAGAATTCAAGAATTTTCCATTCGCAGCAGGGCCAAGTTACGTAATTGTTTTAAAGAAATTATAATAGTCAAGCAGAATGTAAGGTTCGTATTCATTAATGCATGCTTCGTATAGTCCAGCAAACACTTCTTCATTTATTTTTGATCTGCGAAAACATTATAGTCACCCAGTCTTTCCTACTAAATGCCATAAATTAGAGACGCTTTTTTTTAATTAACGTAACCTCTAGATAGATCTCCAGCACCTTGCTGCACAAACAGCCTGCGGTTATCGAACTTATTGCAGCTTTACATTTACTATGATTTCCAAAAGTAGTAAAGAGGGCACAGTTTCCATATCACTAGGCCCTATGATACCAAAGCAAGGAAAACTTTGCACTAGAGCTCCGAATATGAGGATAGCTCTTACAATAGAAGTGTACAACCAAAAGTAATGGAGGCTCATGCCTTTTTGCACTTCAAATATAGGCATAAGAGTCACGGAAGCCTGCATTACATTAATCTAAGTAAATTCTCCAATTTAGCTTAGCTTGGAGCGAGGTTTCTTCATTAAATTAGACAAGGCACTTGTGACTCAATGGGCTGACAAAGGAGTATGAAAATTTCGATCGCCAAATATTTTTTTCTCTTTCACGCAACTGTTAAATATATCGAAATGACGTTGTTTTCGAAAATGGCATTTCCTACTTCAAGGAACTCAATAGTCCCTCTTTTTGCTGTAGAAAAAAAATATTATTCGGTATGTGATGAGTTGAGCCCTTCATCCAGATTCCATTGATTAATTGAGAAGCTTTTTCGATAGACTTAATAATTGTTAATAGGAACTGTCCCGAGACAAGTGTGGCTAAGTCATCGGAACTAATTACGGATTTCATTCTCGCTTTTTGATGTAACTAATATGAAATTATATTACGTAGCCCATTCCACCTTCCCTTCTGCCTACAGTCAAAACTCGGAAGTAGATTTCGCGATATTTAGTATAGTAATTATGTTCATAAATAGCTCCAAGGTTTCTTTCAAGAGCTGTGCTGTTTCTTATTCTATCCTCTACTTACTCTTGCTATCTTAATTGGGCTTTTGTAGTCTCTGAGTTATCTTATATTCGGCCTGATGAATTAGGTTCCTTATAGTTTTGGCTTTGTTGAATACGCTTCACGCATATATACATCAATTATATCCAATAATACAGTTGGAAAAGTATTCATCCTGTATTTGTGCTTCGTTCATCAGTTCAGTAACTCAGCTGGCCACAGATGGATGACAGTATCATATGATATATAAATAATATGATAAAATTAGAAAGATTGGCCTGATATCTTTTCACGGTTCTTAGTTTAGGGAAATTTAAACTGGTTCTTAATCTCTCTAAAAAAAAACACATTGATCTGCACTTCTACCCGTGGCAGTAAATTACCGGATTGATGATGATAAGCATACCTGAAAAAATTCTTGGGGTTTCAAAATAAGTCATGGTATGCAGACTCTAGGACTTGAACTTTCTAAAATTTTCAATAGGGTAATTATTTGATGTTAGACATTCCTCAGCTTTTCCCCTCAAGAAGTTCAAGGATGTACTTCATGAAAATTCTTGTCCGAAAGACAGCGGTTCACGAATGTCTATCACTGCTACTGTTTTTAATGGTTTTGAAATTTTAAAAGGAAGCAGGCGTACTTATGGGCATCTTGAAGGGGAACTTATCTGTTTTAGTGAAAACAGATTTTGTATCATTTACTTTGTCTCTTCTGCTTTCTCGTTTAGAATCTCTTAGTAAAATTTTATCTGTCAATTTGCCGGTTTGCCTAACTCTTAAATAAAATAAAAATTATGCTATTCGAAATATAAAGCAGTTCATGTTTCCGAAGCTTAAATGGAACTATTTACAGCTACCACAAAAATATACGAGAAATTTCTGGTAGAGGGATGCAAAACGTATATACGTGGCATCAATCTCGGACAAACAACAGTCAACTTTTACAAAAAATTGTTTCAATGTGCTCTGAGCGAAACTCAGTAAAAATTCTTTTAAAAATGGTCTAACCTCTTTGTAGTAAATCCAATTGCTACCATAAGGAAAGGGTATTTATGAGCAAATCGGCTTTGTTTTTTTACGTTTACAATGAAAAAACAGCATTCCTAGATATAGCTAGAGAATCTACGGAATGGTTGGTTATCTTTCGCTGAGCAATTACAACGAAAAATCTTATTTAAACCAGTCGTACTTCCACAGTCTGCTAAGACTGTCTATTGTAACTCTTTCTTCCTTTTCTATATAGAAATATATTCTGAAAAAATCTATATTAGCACCAATGAAATGCTGTGAGTATTTAGAAAAGGTGAAAAAAAAAACGCTAGGTTTGGATTGATCACATTATGAATTTTTTTTTAAAGCTCCAATGAACTTACTTACTTTCGAAATTTTCTGAAAAGTTTGGAGGACTTCCACGAAAACTGAAGTACCAAATACCTCCTCTAAATCTATTATCTTTCCAAATAAAGTGACTAATAGAGATATTTCCTTAGCAGATGCTGTTCTAAATTTGTTCACAAAAATATTAAATAAAAAAAGACTAGTGATTTGGAAAGGAAATAATTAAAACCTTTAAGAAATCCAGGCTGCCTATCGAACCAAAAAATCTACAAAAATGTGGATATTCAATATTCTCAAAAACCCAATGAAGCTCATACGTTCCATGTAAATAATTTACTTATATATATTGTTACGTGCAATATAAAGAGACAACTGGTGACATCTACTGGCAATGGAGAGTAAACAACTACAGGTTCGGAGAATCGATGATGGAATCTTCGAGAAGGTTCAGGAATAGAATGAGTAGAATAGTCAAGAAGGTTATGGAATAGAACACTCCAGAATAATCTGGCGAGTTTCTAGAGTATAAATATAACAATTGTCACCGCCAAAAAAAGTTTCTTGTCTTAGACGTTGCAGTGTTAACAAGCGACAGTAATAAATGGGCGCAAGTGTCGTAATTTAATTGCGATAATTAAAGTTGAGTTGATTAATTGAATGTTTATGAATATTGTATGATTAAAGTGAAATAAAGAACTTGTATATTAAATACCAAAGGCCACGCTCGCAACAATATATATGGTAGTAGCTCTTGGAATTAAGAAATATGGTACACCGAGTTCGTTTGGATTATAAAAAAAAAAAAAATCTAAGATGTTATTAATTGTAACATATACAGGTTGTGCTGTAAGTGGTGTAATATTCGAAGGCAACGGAGAGGTCATGCTTAAACGAGCAAAAAATTGTATGGTGAGGGAGGGGAATCCCAACGGTTTCCGAGATAACGAGACTTAAAGATATTTGGGTATCATCCTATAACTTCTGAACGTTACACCCTATGATGATGATTTAAACTTTGGGATATAAATAATCGCGGGACCTACCTAATGGTCTATTTATAAATATTTTTGCATATCTCCCTCCATTTTGAAGTTATGTCTCAACAACGTTAAAATTTCGGAGTTTTAACTACTTTTATTTATTTAACTACAATTTTTATCAAATAACACGTAATCAATACCAATTTTTCATATTGGATTTAAAACGCTCAAAATCTTAAAATGACCTATCACACTCGTACCGAAAATGTAACCCTTTCTGCGTATTTTGCACTTCTTTTTAAGCATATCCAGCGAAAATGACTGAAAAATTTCATTAAGTGTCAGAAATTATCTTTTGGAAATGACCTTTTTCCGAAATTTTAACTTTGTTGAGCCATAACTACAATATGGAGGGAAATATGGAAAAATATTTACAGATAGACCATTAGAAAGGTCCAATTATTATATATCTACCAAAGTTTAAATCATCATCATAGGGTGTAACGTTCAGAAGTTATAGGATGACCTTTAAAAACATAACTAAATATCTTTAAATCTCGTTATCTGGGAAACTGTTAGAATTCCCCTTTCCCCACCGATGCAATTTTTTTGCCCGTCTAAGCATGACCTATCCGTAGCTTTTGGATATTACACCACTTACAGGACATCCTATATATACACAGGGTGTTTCATAATTGGTGCACCTAGCTCAAGAGTTTGATAGCTGAGGTGAAACGACATGTCTTTTGTACAATTTTATAAACTGAAATTTTATAAATACTGTCCTCGAAAAATTGATAATTTTCGAGATAATTGTAAAAAAAAAAAATCACTCGAATTGAGAACCTCCTCTTTTTCAAGTCGGTTCAAAACAGATTTTATCCCATTTTACCCTAAAATAAACCAACAGTTAAAATTAAAGCTTAGTGGTCAGAAATGTGTCACAAAACTAATTGAAGGTTTCCTTATTAAGGAAAAGCAGTATACATGCTTTCCTCTTTTCATAATAGTTTCTACTATAAGCATTCTCCCCCCTCTGACATTAATTGACTATCATTTTTCGCCCACTGTTCTCAAACTTCCATCAGAATAAAAGGAGAAAAGTTTAGAAGAAAAAGGGAAATTTATTGCAATCGAGGCCTCTAGAATTTTATACCATGGCCATCGGCAATGCGATGATGTTGCCTATTTGCTTACTCAGGCGTAAATATTCATTGAATACAGAGCATCTGGGCATGAACTGTTGTGGGCAATGGCTGCAAGTATGTACAAATCAAAGGGCATCAAGTCCAGACGATTGAATTTTATGGGCTCAGTCAAACAGTACCGCTCATACCACTCGTATCTAAAAATTCGGGATATAGATTAGATAAGCTGCTCGCACGCACCATATAATTCAATGATTAAATAACGAATGTACGTGCAGAGTCCTTCAAACTGGTTTCAATTAATCCTGGACGTGCCGCATTGTTTCTTTGGAAAAATTCTGGGGAGCTATTAAGTCAGTGGCGATGATGTCGGTTCTAATAGTTGTAAATATGTATATGTTTCAATGATGCGAATGTTGCGCTTCAATTAAAACTAGTATACGTGCTGACATGACTTAAAATAACACTTGGGCCATTGCTCTAGATATGCATTCAAAAATCATCTTACATGACGGGTGGAACGTTTTCACCTCTTGCAATATTTGATGGTGCAAATTAAGTATATTTCATGGATGACACTGTTCACTGAACAGGTACCTACTTTTTCTAACTTACAGCAGTTAAATTACCTTTCTATACCACGGAGAGCTTTTTGCTGAATAATTCCCATACGTTGCAATTCAATGCTTTGGAGCACATACGTATTTTGTATGTGCAGTTGGAAAAACATTTTGAAATTTCTATATTTGCAGCTTTCATCTTAAGTACATACATAAAGTTGACAGAAAAACTCAGAAATATCCCTCGAATGCAACGATGCATCAGGATATTATGAAAGGTAAGGAGCTTAAGGAGTTTTTCAAAATTCTGAGAATGACGTCGAATTGGTTCCAAAGAAAAAAAGTCTTATGCGCTATACCTACTTATTTTCTTTATAAGGCTTTAGATTTTTTTTTTTTTTTTATTGCAAAAATATCTGGGTATGCTGATACCCCATCCATAAAAGATATTCATTGCCTTTCAAATTCACGATTTATAAATAGCAAACTCTGTTCAATGCTTATATATGTATGTGTCGCTAAATGAAACCTCAATCGTAATTTTCAGTCCAGAGATGTTCCTTTTTCGTTTCTTTTATAAATTTCTCTTACTGCGTACACCCGCCCTGTTGTAGTAAGATTTCGATATGAAATATTGTGCAATGCCTCCCATGTTCCACAAAACGAACCTTTTCCTCTGTGAGACGTCCTTGGGTCAAACAAGTCGCCCACGACGGGAATTTCTGGGTCCCTATATTGTTTGGTAGTATTATTTCCTTACATTTTACAGGCAGAAGATAAATATTTTAGTCTGTTGTTGTTGTCAACGGAAGAATTTCCTTTTATTAGTGTAACCGCGGAGGAAAGAGCTTTTTTCAAGAAATACAGCCTAATTTATTCTGTATGCGCCGCTTCCACCCTCAGATGTAAAGTCATGAGCTTGGACTCTTTTGGGTACTGTTCTGCACTGCTCGATTTGTCAGGAAAATTTTTAGTAACTCCTAATTTGGCCTTATCTACATTAATGTTTACTCTGTGCTACCAGTTTCTCCATTTTTGGTTATATAAAAGCTGTATTTATTCAAAGGATAATATCTTTCCTTTTAAAATATTAAGTTCCGGTAATCTAGCAATTTCCTTTTTCTACGCGAAATCTACTACAACAGCATCACCGTAGCCTCATTTCGGGCTGAGACGATTTTCCAATGGAAATTTTAATTATTCGAATTTTTTAGCCTTAAACGATGAAAGAAAAATGTTCTAATTCTTTTTTTTTTAACTGGTGTCGGTATTTGGTGAAATTGAATTATGCATAGACGACTTTTAATTGTTTTGTCAATCCTTCAAATTAATTACTAATAATTCCTACTGAGTAGGCGAAACCGGTTGACTAAGTAATAACTAATTTGTGGAATTAACAAAATAAATAAAAGACTTGTCAGAGAATCATATTCCCCGGCATGGGAATGTGTCTTAAAGTGTCACTAAAGGGCACATTCAAAGCTTTGTACCTTTTAATTTTTCTTTATCGGAATATATTCGAAATGATGGGCCCAATTTTCCTCAAAACGCTAATAGAGAATTAAAACATAACAAAAAATTTTAACAAAAATTAGGAAAAATAAGTTCTTTCAAAATATTTACACTCATTTCCAACTGGTTAGCTCTTCTGGATAATTTCGTGGAATACCATTAAGAAAGGACACATGATGTTTTCTCTACTTTTAAGAGATGCTAGTGTTAGTGATGAGTACCTAATTGTTAGCAGGAATTTCAAACTTTATCTCATAATGGTACTTACCTATCACACAACAGAGCGCGCGAGAGATAAAGTTTATTACGACTGGGATCCAACAGACTGTTAGCAGAATTTGCTGAGATATCGTTGAGCTTGAAGACTGTTAAAAGTAAACTATAAAATTGTATAACCTTGAAGCGTCTTCAGTTAAAGAACTAAATTTCGTGATTTTTGCATGCCAGTCTGTCCGCCCATCCGTCTGTCTGCTCACACGATAACTCGAGAACTCGTATATTTATAGAGCTGAAATTTCGCACATGGGCTTTTAAAAAAGAAAGAATAAAAACTGAAATCATGTTCGAAAATAGGACAAATCGGGTAACTCCTTCGTAGGGTTACTTACAAAAATTTCGTTTTCGACTATATACTTTGTACTGAAAAGTTCTTCAGAATATGAAATCCTATAAAATGTTATATAATCATTTTTACTGTCCGACGAACCGTTCTAGAGATATATGTAAAAAAAAAAACACTTCAGAAATTAAAATTGCACAGATGGGTGACGTTATGAAATTTCAAACGGGCATTCCTCGTTTATCATAAGAATTGGTCTTACTTAGACCAATTCTAGCTTTTTTACTTATTTCAAATTTATTTTGTAAAATATCGTAATCCACAGTCTCGAAAATCCAAAAACCCTGAATTATTATTTTTTAAATTGTTTTACATTCCTTCTTTCCACTTTATAATACTAAAATTAGTATTTTTTTACAAGAACGCTCTCTTCTACAATTTTATGTTCCTTCAACTGGATCTGAGTAACTTTTTCCAAAATCTTTTCGCAGACTGCTGGCCTAATAAGGGAGGGGTCCAAATTTCTCGACTTCTTCGTATTGCAGCGTGGCGAACCATTATCTGACAGAGCTTTCGAAACGTAAAAAACATTAAAGAATCACAAAATAATAGTTTCAAAACCGATAGCTTTAGTAGAATAACTTAACAGCAACTCCGACATCATACTGCAAGCCGTCCTCATGGATTTTATTGCATTCCAATTAATATGCCTTACTAATGAGCACATACCATGTACCTATATATTGCCTGCACCTTCCGGCCTCATTTTTATACCCTAGATGAGATCTCGTAGGGAATACTAAGTTTGTCATTTCATTTATAACGCATAGAAATAATGAAAAAGTGGTAGTAGAACAAAATGGATTGGGCACCATATTAAAAGTTTTTTTTTTTTATTTTTGCATGTCCATCTATTTGTTCGTTATCTACATATATCGATAATTTGAGAACGTGTTTACCTCGGAGTGTAAACACTTTGTATACGGCGTTTTATAAAAATAGTAAATACAATTTCAACACGTAAAAAACTAGAATTGGCCTAAGGCCAATTTTTACGATTCCCTTGATGATGAATGCCCGTATGAAATTTTGTATTATCACCCATCTGTGTAATTTTGTTTGTTGAAGTGGTTTTTTGCATATATTTCTAGAACCGATTTCATAGGATTTTATATTCTGGACTGATCGTTCTCACAATATATGTAAAAATCCCAAGTTTTTATATGGCAACACCAAGAAGGGTTTGCTCGATTTAGCCCAGTTTTGAAATTATTTTTAATATTTTTATGAAAACATTTCAGCTCTCTAGTGAAAAACAAAATTTTTGTATGGCAATCTTATGAAGACTTACCCGATTTGACCCATCTTCGAACTTAATTTTATTCTTTTTTCAAACCCGTGTGTATAATTTCAACTCTCTAAGCATAAGCATTCTCGAGCTATAGTGAGGATGGATAGACGGACGGACGGACAGACGAACGGACATGCAAAAATCAAAATAACTTTTAATGTTATGCGTGGGTGTCCAACAATCCATTTTGCTCTACCATCATTATTTCTGTGGGTTACAAACGGAATGGCGAACTTAGTGTATCCTACATGATCTCGTCTGGGGCATAAAAATGGACTTAAGTATGTTGCCATATAAAAATTATGCTTCTTTTACGTATATCGTGAAAATGATCAGTCCGAAACGTTTTTATTGCACTGAAAAGTTATTCAGAATATAAAATCCTATTAAATTGATTATAATCATTTTTATTGTTCGTCTAACCATTCTAGAAATATATTCGGAAACCACTGAATCAATTCGAAGGGTTTTCATATGAAATTACGTACGGACCTTTGCCTACGCAACTAACACCCTTTTACACACAATGGTCGTGGTTGCGTTTTTCTATGTAGCATGGGCCCATAAAGAAACGTACGTTATGAAACTATGACGTTCCGAAGTTATCTATGTTACGGAAATGGGACAACGCAGTGCGGAAATTATGTGGGCATAATGTCTAAAATGTTATGTATAGTAACATTGAGAGTTTTAATGTCTAAACAAAAACGTAAGAGCTTGGTCGGCAAAGCGTCGAAGCTGTGCCGTTTGACACACAAAGGGTTTTCCAATAAGAGGTGTTATTTTAATTAGCCCGCTATTTCGGTAGATGCCACTTTTGGAGCTGTCATTTTTTGATATTTGACAAGTAGAAACTACGCCATTAACAAAAATGGAACGATACACGATTCAACAATGCATTGAAATTATTAGAATTCACTATAAAAATGGTGAAAATGTGGCAGAGACGGTTCGTAAAACTCGAACATTTTTGGGTCATCGTGAAGCACCTCGTCGGACCGCAATACAGAAATTGGTAGAAAAATTCGAGCTGTCGGGACAAGTTAGTGATGTGAAGAATAAAACCCGTGCACGTCGCTCAAGAACAGCCGAGAATATTGCTGCTGTAGCCGAAAGTGTTGAAGAAAACCCAGGTTTGTCCATTCCTCGTCGTTCTTTGGAATTAGGCATTCCACAAACGTCATTACACCATATTTTGCATAAAGATTTGGGTCTTAAGGCTTATAAAGTTCAGTTAACACAAGAACTCAAGCCGGCCGATCATCAACAACGTCCAGTCTTTGCTGATTGGGTCCTTGAAATGCATGAAAATGATGGTTTTTTCATCTAAAAACACTTAAGAAATTTTTCAAAATCTCATATCGCCTTTTTGATACATTTTATAGATTAAATGCTCCCAACAAAGGCAATTTATATAATTTGTGCCCATTAGGGCTAACCCATTGGCATTGTTTCCTCCAATGTATACCTTCAACTTATACACGCCATGTAATGTGTCTATTTGGTGCCTATATATGTTTCTATATAGGCACTTTTTCAACTTTGTGTCAGCCGATGTGCCAACAAAGTCAGAATTCTTAGTCAGTGCCTGTAAATGTTTCGATTAAGAAACTGTTGCAACTGTGTGCCGTTGATAAAGGAACTGTTTCCAATGGGTACCGTCAGATATGCCCACATAGTGAGATATCCTAGCCAGTGCCAGAAAGTAAGTGTTCCTATTCAGATACCATATATTTGGCTGCCATTGCAAACAAGGTATTTAATTTGCAAACGAATTCTCTTTCAATATTGAAGACATTTCTTCCACAAATGCATTAAGAAAATGTTTTCCCCGCAATAAATTCCAACAACAAAAACTGGCACTTTTTGTAGGTTCTTCATCAATGGCACAAAAAATCGATCAAAATTCGGTGTTTGAGTTAGATGCATTGGGCAAACCATCAATATTAATAATTAAAGAGACTCTTCCGGCATTGAATTTGTGATAAAATGTTTGTTATACTCTTTGCTGTTCATTATGCGGGAAACTTCCATTTCCAATATTTGTGATATTTGAAATATACTTGGGAGCACCTAATAATCTTCTACTATATTTCGGTAAATAATCGAATCCATTTTCACGAAGTACTCTTAAAGGATTTTTCAAAGCACAGTGTGATTTTTTAAGACCACAGTCGCAGCTTTTCATTATACTTTATAGTTTGCGAATGAAAGTACATGATACACACAAGTCAAAAATAAAAATTCTAACTATGCAGAAATTATTCCTCTATTGACACATTTCTTATTGAGAATATTTTCGTGACCTACAAACTATGCCCTTAACAGAACAATACAACAAAACATTTAGGTAACTATTCCACAATGGAAAGTAACAATGAAGTAATGGTACCCTTGTAGGCAGTGTTACTATATAGAAACTTTTAGAGGCATATTTACGTATTCATAACTTGTGTTGTGACCATTGAGACATGTTACCATGTGGGAAATGTAATGAAACATTTTCTAAACAACAATGTTATAGCGACGTTATGGGGTGTAAAATAGAAATTCAGAAACATTAATTCACAAAATATTAATTGGGTAGGTTATCATGAGAATTGTTTTTAGAGTCCAATTCTGAATTTTTCCTTGTGACACCATAGCTTTCTTAATTTCACTTCCACCACACTGTTAACCTTTCATTGATCTTTCTTAGTTTTAACCACAATCCACTATAAATAACGTCGATTTTGAATTCCAATGGATCCATATTTTTTATTTAAATCTCTAGTATTTCATCTCATTTCTTTAAATTCTCGTTTAATCATAATAGTTTTCTCCTTATCAGCTGGTTCGTATACCTTTCTTTTCAAATTTAACTTCCTCAAAAATTTCGGTATTCAAACAAAACCGTCATTTTTTAAGGTATTTTCTCCCTCGTTTATCATGATCTACCTACATACTTCAGAATTTTTAATATATGGTTCAAGCGTTACGCCAAAATATTTGAATGATATTTCTCTTGGTTAATAATGCACTTTCGTTATTCCTGTTACATAAGCCTATTGTTCCTTTAGAGAAGCCTATACTATCCCTGATTCACATCTAACACTTCTTTGACATTTTATGCATTTTGTTGACACTTTCACTTCGAGGCGCACAATATGTTGACTTTAGATTTCGGGACGTTAGAACTCTCGGGTTCTAGCTGATCGCTGCATCAATTCGAGAAAATCGACTTTAAAGTTTTACTTCTTTACAGCTTGATTTATAATTTGCAGTCATAAATTTAGTACTATATGACATTTATATTGCTATCTATCAATTTTTTAAAATCAGATAGAGCATTTCCCTAAATTTAAGTCATATAAATTAATTTCTCAAAGTTGCATCTGTCACTTAGCACCTCGGAATATGGTTTCTCAATGTTCGTAAGAATGCAAGGTTCTTACTACCTTGGTATTTTAAACAAATAAAAATAAATTAACTGCATTAGAGTATTAGTTTTTAGTATTAGTGATACATTTTATATAAAATATATAAACCAAATAATAACTAATAGTAATAAATAATAAAATAAATAAATAACGTCCTTTGGAGCTTCGACCTTTAATGTAGACCTGCCCTGTTAAGATGTCCCACTCCAGAAGATGTGTGATCATCGGACCCTTTTCTTCAGAGCATACTAGAGGCTACATTCCTCTGGGTAAAGACTTAAGAGTGACTGTAAGCAAAGAATGGCTTCAACTGCTCGCCGAGGACAAGACTTGAAGGCGCCAGTGGTGCCTAAACAGGCCATGCCTTGAACCGAATCAAGGGTCGTCACGCGGGCTATCTGCATCGTTCTGGGTCATTACGGGCATATGCCCTGAAAGATCCAAAAAATAATTTTTGATTTAGATCTTACTTTTCCAGTAAAGCCTTTAGCATGATCCGAATTACTACATTCTACATAGCTTTGTTGGTTATCATTTATGTAATGGTTAGTTGTAATGGAATTAGTCTTAAATATTTGGCCTTTTTGGAATATTCTAGTGAAAGTCCAATTAAGCTAAGAGACGAATACTGGAGTCTTCTTTTCCTAGTGAAAGGATTATCACCATATTACCTGTGGTTTTAATATCCCCATATTCTAGGAACACCTAGTGACTATGTTATAGGCAGTTTACATACGCCGATTCAAATTTCTCTTTAACGCAAATGACGGAAAGTTCCTTGTGGTTTTACGTGAGCACTTGCCAAGTGTGGCTTAATCCACGTCATTCTTCATGCTCGGATTGTTATCGACAATCAACGTCCTCATGTGCGAAACAACGAGTTCCAGTGTGCCAATAGAGCATTAAATGACATCAACTTACTGGTAAAAGCGAGATTTATCCAATCTCTGCTGATCTCTGGTCACGGCACCCTAATACCACAGCCACTACAATGCTCCCATAAGCCCATAGCCAATGTCGGGCAGCCCATTTGGTTTGGCTTTCGTAAAGCATGATCAACGCACCATGAATACTCCCAGTGTCTATTTCGTGCAAGATATCCTTCTTGTAACGGTACTGGCTACTCCGTTGGAGCCTAGATCTTATTACCAACGTCTAAAAGAATTGTACTTGGCCTATACAGGTAATACAACCCTTATGGGCGCTGTCAGAGGGGACCACGTGAAGGTTAAGATATGCCCGATTCAGTCTAGATAGGCCCATTTGGATCTTATAACTGACCATGCATACTAACCATATAAGCACTACTATCATACATACCTGATTTCCGTCATTTATCAACTTATTCTTCAACTAAGACATCCTTTCGATCCCTGCCCAAGAGGCTATATCTGTCTTTTTCCTTTTTCCATCAATGTCTGAGATTTTATTTTTTCTAACTTATATGAGCACATAACTTCTTTGCATCGTGGGCCATCTCCCTAGCATTACTACAGTACCCACACAGTCAAAAATCTCAATTTCAATTTTCCTAAGGTATAGTTACCTCGCCGTGAGAAGTACCAATTCGTGCATATGATATCTTTCACCCATACTACCTCACTGTACGTACTCTCGTTTGAGATGCCAAAGCGATCTTCAGTACAATTAAAACACCTAAACAACAAACCAACAAATTTCATCCATCACGTGTACATGCTTACCTCTTATATATATAGAGGATACAGGAAGTGCGATAAGCCAAATTTGCTGTAGTCAAATTCTGGTTGTGTTAGTATCTGTTGCCGCTGTAATGAAAGCTCAGTACAGCCGTGTAGTAGAATCAATATAGAGAGCGGGGCAACAAGATATATGGTTGAAAATATTGCGTTTGCTCCCACCGAAAATGTTCTTATTCGATGTCACTACGCCAACATACCCTGGGAATTTCTCATCTGTCATAAACGTAAACAAATGTTAGGGGATGAAGGAATTTTTCGATATTTCATCCTTTTTGTTATGTATTTTTAATGTAATTTGATATAAAAAACTGTGTAAAATACACAAGAAAATATTTTATTACTATACTTGCCTAAAAATGATTTCCCACGTCGTACTTTGGTGTTGTTGTGTTAATTTTTCACCGAACACTTCATTCTGAAAATACATGAACATCACTTAGAAATTTATCACTATAATATCAACAGATAATTACTTACACTCTTTACGTTATTTAGCACTATTTTTAAATATAATAGGGGTATTCATGCAATGTTGTATCAAAGAGTGTATCGTTGTAAAAGATGTATTTGATTACAAACCAGTAAAGTCATACAAGGCCTATGCATATAAAATGCAATACAAGGGTCTTGTATTTTTACATTCACAAATTGGAAGTGTAAACCGGGTTGTATAGTTGTACTTAGGAGGTCAGATTGAACGGAAAATGTCAGAGGGTGCAGTAGGGGAGGGGAGTGTCCTAGCAAAATTCTAAATATGCCAAATGAAAGATCCTTTTGAGGACTATCGATTAGTGCACTTATATTTTTTCTAGGTAGTACTAGGTTGATTTAGCAGGGTGTTAAATTTACATCTAACCGCAGCACGGTTTTCCCCCACAAAAAAAAGTATTACAAATTTGTGAACCCAAAACATAAGTAATGGCGCATCAAAGAACATGAAAACTTCTGGAAAACTTAATAAAACATCACCAAAAACAAATTGGTGCGATCGATTTTCTTTTTCGGCCCTAAATTACTTAATAATAGTATTTGAAGTTCAAAAATTAGCTTTAATTATTTTCAAAATTCGAACCTTTCTTGCGGGGTGAGGAGTGGACGGATCAAAAACGAATTCGTCTTTAGTTCGACAAGGCGATTAAATTTATCGAAAAAAAAGTTTAGAGTGGGGGTATTTTGGGGTGCGGGGTTTTTACTCCACCCCCCCCCCCCCCCCCCCGGAGACCATAAATATTACATATGAGATGTCTAATTAAAGCCCCCGCTGAGCTCTATCGAATAGCGTTTTTCAATTTTCAATCCGGTATACTCCATAGTATATTTTTTCCACCCTCTAAAACGTGATTACATTTTAATTGAACCCCACTTTTTGACTTTGTCAGACCCCGCATCATAACGGATGCCCATATAGAAAAAAGTTTTGCATTTAAATTAAAGGTAACAAAATTCTCTATCTATTAGAAGGTTTTTATTATTAATTCGAGATATTTCCACACTGAGCTTTTACTCTCGAAATTCAATGTTTTTCCTCATCTGGGTCCCATATACCCCATTACTACATATGAGTTATTTTTCCAATTTTTTTCGATCATATGCATAAGTGTTCGATTACGAAACTTCTTCATCTTTATAAAATAATTCCTCCGAACCACCGTTATTCCGTAAAGGTAAATTGTAAATTTTTACATTTTGTTAGCGGCAAAGATTGCCGTAAAAGGAGGTTGTTCTGCTATTATTAACATTTTTCCTAAACACTTAACCCGAGCTGAAAACTAATAAGAAATAAACGTTCCCAACAAAACAGGCTTCATTTTTTACGCTGAAATTATACTGAAATAGTGTATAATTAAGTAGTCATAATAGTAATTACAACTTGGGAAACAACCAAAACGGTCAAAAAACGGTATGAAAAACCGGCATTTCCGTAATTTAAGCCGTTCTTTTCATAAATAGTTGAGATACTTTAGTTTTTATCTCAGCTATTTTTAACCGGATCTTCACAATTCTTATTTTCTAGGATAACTATGAATCCTAGGAATTTTTTGAGGATTTTTTCAATTTTCCGGGGCCGGGGAGAGCTCCTACGGGCCCATTTTATCACCCCGTTCCCATAATTACATTTCGAAGTAAGCTAAAGCCTAAAGGGTATGTTCACTCTTTGTTGTAAATACTTGTTGTATTTTTACATTGGTTACACTGATACATTAAAGAGTGAATACCCCTAATATCTTTCACTTTTCACAACTTTTAAATTACATTCAATTTCTTTCAAATTAGGAAAGTTCGTTTGACAGCTGAAAATACATATGTCTCTTTCTTCAATATAATGCTGACCTACTTCACGGGACCGTGAAAATATCCACACTCATGCACACGAATTTTACAGGTAACAACACTTCCTGTTGTCTCTATATTCTAAGATTGCGCTTCACAGACTACTTCCCCCCCGCCCCCCAACGCAAATGACAATGTTATCAGCGTATATTTGCGCCTTAAAGGCGGCTTTTGAAGAAGGTTTAATAGCTCATCATCACCCAAAAGCCAAGGACTCCGCCTTGTGAGCATCCTTTAGTGGCTCTGGTTAATGTAGTTCTTATGCAGCGTTTTTCCAGCATAATGTCAATCCGCATGATGATACAGGTTACGATTCTACTATCTTCGATTACCCTCTTGAAGGAACATAACAGGACATTCTTGCTCTGTAAGGCTTTCTCGATAGTCTCAACTAGACTGATAGCATCTCTTGTGAATTTTCTGGATTGGTAGGCACATTGATTGGCGTGGAACCAAAAACAAGTGTGGTTTTAGCTGCAGCTGGTAGATCTGAAATATTTTCGAATACCACATCTTCGTCATTTTCATCACCCGCTTCTGATCAATTGATTAAAACAGAATGTATGAGATGCTAATTCCTCAAGGTCTATGCCATTTAGCAAGTGCAATACCCGAAACATAAATCTCGTTAGGTTCAAAATCCTTGACCATGAACTATTGTATATTGTATGTAGATGTGTGTTTAATCTTGCCAGAAAGTCATATCTACATGACTTGATCGAAGTTTTGCACCCCATGGTTCTATATTAGCTAATTTTAAGAGTTACAATTTTATTTGACGTAGTTGGTATACGTCTGCAGTTCCTATAGAGGTAGACAGCATGAAATATCTCATAAGCCATATGAAAATTCTCTTTATAGTGGACTGTATGTTGTTAGGGTGCCGGTTTTATGGATAACTCAATTTTATATTCAAAGTATGAAATCTTAGTTTTTATTTAGTGCTTATTTCAGTTCTTACAATCTATATCACAATTCAATTCAGACTTAATACTAATTTATAATTCAATAATTCAATAAAACTTAATATAAACTTCAAAAAAAGTAAAACAATTCATTAAAATTAAAAATGATGTCGGCGTACTTGTAGTTGCCGCGATGCTCTGTAAAGGAAACACAAATGTCGGTGTGGTTGTGGCGCGTTGTGTTGCTCCCCTGTTTCTACTCCTGTAATGAAGAAAAATTTTGGTAGATGAGCAGGCACGAGACAGTTGAAGTGAGAGCAGATAAATATGTCAGATTTTAAACTTTTTTCACTCGAACTGCCACGAGATGGCGGTGGTGGAACTCTTTGCTTGAGTTACTGCGTGAGAGCAGTTGAGATATAATACGGAATGTATTATTTTACGATTATAACAGCTTGTAAGGCTATTATAAATGAAGTTGATGAACGTATCCAATTATTCTGCCTTTATTGTGCAGTTTTTTTGTTGTGCTGGGACGTGAGGGCATGAAGGCAGCACTGATGACGTTTATCATGTGCGTACCATTTTGAGTTCAGCAAATTTGGAATATTGCTGCGTCTGAGATTGAAATGATGGCACTTGGGACGTTGAGTCTTGTGCGCTTTTTATATGTGCAGAGATCTGAGTACTGCTACGTGTGGGAAGGAACTTCCTTCTACCTTGTTCAGAATTAGCTTCTGAATATTTTGTGCAGAGTTAGCCTCTGGAAACAGATCTAAATTAACGTTTGTATGACGCTGTCTAGACCTTCGGATTAACTCCTGTGTGAGATTGTTTGAGTTAACCTCACTTTGCAATCCTTAGGATCAACTCCTAGCCGACGTACTTGAGTTAACCTCAAATATTTATTTAGACAGAATTAACTTCTGTATCAGAATTGAGTTAACCTCAAATATTTGTGATAGCCAGAATTAACTTCTGTGTTATGGATTGAGTCAACCTCAAGTATGTAGGACGGCTAGAATTAACTTCTGTGTGTAGGATTGAGTTAACCTCAAATATTTGTTTAATCAGAATCAACTTCTGTTTTTGGGATTGAGTCAACCTCAAATATTTATGACAGCCAGAATTAACTTCTGTATTAGGATTTGAGTCAACCTGAAGTTATTGGCATAGAATTAACTTCTGTAAGGAATTTTAGAATTAACTTCTGGTTAGGATAAGGATTTTGCTCAGAACAGACTCCAAGGCTTAGGACTTAATCAGATCAACTCTGATTTGGAAATGGGTGCTTTTGCTATCGTTCGCCGCCTTTTTATAGCTGCTGAAGACGGTCATAGCGACGTTTATACCAGTTGCTGCTACGAGAGCATCTGGTTGACGTAATGTCAAAGTGGTGACATGTCAGCTGTATATATACATGGAAATCATGTATTTTCGGGTAACTTTGCATTAGTTTATTGAATTTTTTTAACCTTTCAATAATATTTTGCTCTTTTTAGCTTGTAGATGTCATCGTGGGATTTTTAGATTGTTGGAGAAAAGTTGCGGAGTAATTTAGCTGATTAATTAGGTTTGTATACTGAATTCTTTCCACTAGAATTTGATTCTTTGTGGATTCCCTTTTGTTTATTTTTAGGGAACAACCAGTTGGATTCGTCGAAGGAATAATGTTCAGTACGTGGACTGAACACCATATTTGGTAATCATTTTAATCGAAAGAGCATAGTGATCATACACATAAATAGCCCAATTTGTTAAAAAAAAAAAAATTCAATTAGAACTCGCGAGTTCCAAGGTCGCGACTAATTGAATTGAAACATTTTCTTAAGGGGCTAATTGAAAACAATCGGTTTTTGTGCGAGTTCGTAGGTCTGCACAATATAATTTGAGGGCTCCTACTCTTCTAACTAAAATTGTAAATGTTTCAAATCCAATCGAAAATAAACTATGGAACGAGTCAATCGTTTGAAAACTTAAAATTTTCAAAAATCTGTAAGATATTTTACAAAAATTTTCAATTATACTTAAATCAAAACCATTAAGCGTCTACGTAAGTTTGAAAAATCCTTAATCTAAGATTCGGTCAATGCCAATATTAAGAGCATATCATCCAAGTAAGTGATATTAATTGACCTTAGCCCCATTATAAATTGTATCCTAGTCACATAAGATATTCATGCAGAAACTCAGGTACTGTAAGATGTTATCCTATGTATTCTTAACCCCCATAAACTCAATCACTCTCATCTCATACGACACCTTCCCTGTTCCTAGACGTAATGCACCTTTGTCAGTCACCCAAATTACACATTTGTTACGGTTTCTATTCTACGTTCAGATTAAACCTATGAAGCTGATAAATTGTAGGATTTGCATCTGAAGTGTAGGTGGGTACCTACGTAGGACTCCCTGAATATTCTCAGAGGAAATAAATGGAGGGCGTTTTAATAATAAATTTGGCTAGGAATTGAAACCTTTTAGGAGAAGGAAAATACTTTAAAGTGATTATACAGTTCCTTTTGCTTATCTAGTCAAGTCTCTAAGAGAGATGGCATTTAGATCTACATACAAACATACATACATACACACGTACCTAGTTCAATTTGATTGTATTCATGAAGTTATTGAATTGCAAAAGTTTGGAAAAGAATTAAATAATGAAGGAACGAAAAGTTCTTGCAAGTGTGTCTGTATGAGTCATATCACATAAAGATCGGTCCTTCTTGAAGGTGAAATTTGACTTCGTTTCTAGGGAAAAATACTAACACTAAATATTAACAACATTTTGGTGCTTGGAACGAATATGCATTACATTGCGACTTATTGGCATGATAAATGTGTAACAAAGTGGCTGGCTGAGTTTAAGAAACTTCCTTTTAGGAATAGTACTAGTTGTAAAAGGAAGGTTTCCAGTTATGACTTTAAAATAGTTCAGATATATTTAACTCAATTTTATTTATACTTGTGTTCAGCCATATAATTTATTTTATTTTTCCTTTAAATGTTAACTAAATTTGTTGTCACAGTTTGATTTCTCCTCAATAATACTTATTTACAGCACATTTGAGTGCATTTGCTTTTAATGGTAGCCCGAAACATATCCAGGATAAAACATATAACTACCCAACTTAAAAGAAAATTATAATTATTTTTTTTTAAGTCCGGAGAATATCGAGAGAAAATTTCTTAAAATATTTAAACTGTTCGTCAATGGCAATTTTCAAAAACTGGCCCTTGAGTACCTCGGGAGACATTTATGTATGACAGAAATTCACTGCAACGTTGTCAATCGAGAGAAGTATTTTTGTCCCCTGATGTGATAACGTTCTTCGCGTTAAACCCCTTTAGTTCAAAAATGTCTAAAATGTTTTTTCAGGATGAGGTTATGGTCTTGTCCTGTCAAAGTTTTACTTTTGATGAATCAGCGTCATGCTATTGGTTTAAGCTATTCAGCTGATTAATTCAAAACAGTGTGACAATTCCAGATTAGCTTAGACTCAAAAGTGTTAGACTTTAGCGCCTTGAATGTTAATTGACTATCAGATTAGACATTATACTACAGTCGTGGAAATTCACATAAAAGCAGTGCATTATTTTACAGTGTACATGCAATAATACTTAACCAATTTGTTATAGCGAATTCATTCTTTCTCAGAAATTGTCGCCACACAGTGTGCGAGCTGTCATATGCGTTTTGTGCTAAGAAGTGCTCATTTCAGTTGGTTGCGAACTTTTATTGTGCTAACCAGCCAAGCAAATTAGATTTTTGGTGGAAATTCACATAAAACCAGTTGGAAAAATAATTAATAGTTTTATTGCTTTCCGAAGAAGGTCTTGGCCTGAGTAAATTAATTGTATGTTTACAATTTACCGTTACTAGTTTCGGTTATATTTCAACCATGCCACGTGGGAAGATTTTAAGTGATGAACAAAAGACGAAAATTCTTTGTTATAAGGATTGTGGGTTACCAGTGAGGGAAATTGCGAGGAAGATAGGCCGATCACATAACGTTGTGAATAATTTATATATTTATTTATAAACCTTTCTCTGGGAAAATTGTGCCAAAATTAGGGTTGCCAGTGTCAAGCCGACGCGTCCGTCAAATATAACACGCAAATCCCAATCTAACTTTTAGGAAGAGGGCAGATAAAATTAAATTCTGCTGAAAACCATATGGCATGAACCACTGAATGGGATAAAGTTCTTTTCACTGATGAAAAAAAATTAATCTCGATGGGCCTGATGGATTTCAGTGTCATTGGCACGACAAGCGCGCGCAAGAAGAAATAAGGATGAGTCGCAACTTGAGGATGGTAGTGTGATGGTCTGGGCTGGATTTTGCTCAAGTGGTTAAAAGGTTCTTGCATGGATTCATAAAAGAATGAACTCGGAAAACTACAAGCGATCAGGACTTCGTTTTCCAACAGGATAGCGCCAGCATCCACGTGACGAAGAAGGTAATTGAGTGGCTGCAAGAAATAATTGTCGATACTTTGAAATGGCCCGCAAGAAGTCCTGACCTAAACCCGATTGAGAATCTTTGGCTGATACTTACGAGACGAGTTTATGCAAATGGACGGCAGTTTTCCAACATAGAGGAACTAAAAACAGTATTAAAATTAGAGTGAGAATCTATTGCCATAAATAAATTAAAAAACCTCATTCAATCTATGCCTCGTGTTTATTTTTGAGGTTACAAAGCAGAGTGGACGTTCTACACATTATTAGAATGTTTATTAATAAAGACTGTTTAAAATAAGAGTTATGTTATGTGAATTTCCATCTAATTTGCCTGAATTTTGTTAAATTTGTTGTGTTTTTATTATTTATTGTTATGAACATGCATTTTTATGTTGTATTATGAATAAACATATTATTTGAATATTAAATGAAAAAGAAATTTAATTTTGTTATAAAATTTCTTTAAGATATTTCAAGAAAAAGTCGTGCTTTTATGTTAATTTCCACCACTGTATATGCACGCTATACCACTTTTGATAAATTCACATGTGCTGACCTATATGGCACGAATCTCTGTTGACACAAGCCAGTAAAAACGTTCAATTCGTTATAATTTTATCTAGTTTGACTTTTTTGCCAAATTTATATAGGAGTATAGCATATGTATCCATCTGTCATATGATCGAAAAGTATGATCAAGGTGATTCATTCTAGGCTGCGATCCACAAGTAGTATCAATGATAACTCTAAATGAGTCTCCTATATCCCTCAATACCTAGATGTTTGACCCCATGAAAACTTTAATACAGTTCCCTCTAGGGATGGTGCTAGTAACCTAAGCTTTCTTGCCCTCTTGAATAGAGTAGTCGCAGTTTTAACACCAATGAATCATACATGTTAAGTACTACTTTTATTTAGGCCGATCAGCAATAGACTAACCATTTTTCGGTAGTATTTCCCTAATTGCTAAGAGTTGGTCGCCTGCATATCTATAATTCTTATAGTCTGAGAGACAACTTACGATTACAACACAACGAATAGGGCTCCTATTTGGGGACGTTCCTTAGCAGGCACTACTGTCACCGGTTCCCCTTTAAAGTTCACTTCTAATTATCAGACAGTTGAGAATTGCTCTAACCCATGCCACCAACGAGAATTCTACTCCTATATTTGTGACTGAGCAATTTATTTGGTGGCTGAGCACTTTATTTTTCCTTTGAGGACCTTTGCAGTCTTAAGATAAGACAGTGGAGAGAGGTATTGTTCATTTATACGTTTAGTACGAGAAAGTCCATTTGAGAGAAAGTCAATTTTATTGTGCCTATTACTAACATGTTTTTAAGCTTAAAAAATATACAGAATTGCTTGCTAATTATATGCTACAGAATATATTTTGGTCTTTACAATGTTTTCTAATTATTATTTACAGTGTGTTTTTAAAATTGCTATTGAAGTATTATTACCTAGAAAAGGGACACTCTAAAAAGTAGTAATGCTGACCTCTTAAGTACTCTGATTTTTATAAGGCTCGAGAGATTAGACTAATGTGGCGGTAAGCCTTTGGCTTGGGAGGTGACCTCGCTTTATCATTTGGTATGAATGCTATTTTAACAATTATCTCCTATATCGTATTTTGAATTATTGGCATTGGTTTCTATGGCGTTTTATGTAGTAGAGTTGGGAAGAAGCCATTACGTCGACTTCGAACAATTTAAGTATGTCGAATGATTTAAAGACCCATTCAACCTTTATTAGGGTCATTACTGCCTGAGAGGCTTTTCAAAGGTTCATCTACTAGCCTTAACCCTTAGGGGTCATATACTGATGAAGTATAGCCTTGATAATGAGAATAAAAAAAGAGGAAGAAGGGGTAGGGTATTTGGGATTATTGAGTTGAGTCTAGGAGGTGAATATGTCAATACGTCAATTTCACCGAACTACAAAATGAATCGGAGAGGCTTTCTACTTAATATTTTAAATTATTCGACATCATTACTCCTACATATTGAAATTTCCCCTAGATTTTGCACACATTAAGTTACATTTCAATTTATTTACCATTGTAAGGTAGGAAGGTACTGCATGAAGTTCAAGCCAAAAGCTTTGAAAAAGTGAAACATGATGTTTATCTTCAATATTTGGTACTAAAGTTTTACACGAACTTATCACATCAAATCTTCCCTGCTAGCGTGCCCCAGAGGATTAGACCTCCGCGTTTAAGAAAAACATCATTTTCGCCAACACGACAGGGTTCTTCCCGTCGAGAAGATGAAAACTTTATGAATTTTGAAAAAAAAAAATTTCGTTTACGTCGAATGAATACTTTTGGGAATGGGTTTTGACCTATTTTATTCTTTTGTCAATGGAAAATTAATTCCAATTTTATTTATTAAAAAAACCAAAATGGTGGCTCCAGATCCCATTAAACAAATTCGTGCATGGCGTGTTTTGGCCTGTGCGGGGTTCTCCACAGCTCTGCCAGTTCATCCGCAACAAATAGGGTTGAAAATGATTAAACAGTTTTCATTTTCAGAACAACCTTCGAATAACAAAGTACCAGCTGTTTGAAAAAAAACCCATGTTTTTGTCCTGTTTGGTTTTTTTTTACTTCACCTGACGAAAAAACTATTTTTAAATCAATTTTTGACAAAAAGCGCCCCACAAATTAAATTTCCTTTCAATTCCACAAAGATTCATGTGAATCGGTTCATCCGTTCAAGCTGTAGACCGCCTCGCACGCTAAAAAATATTGTTCCCAGAAAAAACTCTTATTAAGATTAACGTTATAAGAAATTTTTGACAGTTTACTTCAGACATTGCAGCACCATAGAGAGGCCCTTCTTCTTCCTCGAAGAACTGATTATGCTGAATCTGAAGGTTAACGGTTTTCCAAAATTTACGAGGATAGCTCAGGTAGCGAAAAAAGGTCTGTCCAGCAAGTGCGCTCCGAGCGCCTCAGTTACATGATTTACAGCCGCCGCGCGGACGGTTCCGCTCTCATAGACTGTGAATTCTAAAATACATTAGATATGAAAATATCCTTTTATCCACGTATTCTAAACACTTTAAGGATAATAATTATGTAAAAGAAAATCGAATTTTTCAATTTTTCACACCCTCAAAATAGTGTCAAATAAAGGTGATTATACTGTAAACGTTTGCTTGGTGCCCGCCCATTTTTAGATTTTTTTTTTTTTTTGCAAAAGTGACAGTTTGTCTGAAAACTTCAGATACCTGATCTACCGATGACTTACGCAATCAAAGCTCTGCAGATCCTACTAGATTAAAATAAAGCGGTACTAGAGACTTCAAGTGGAGTTTTTGAGTACTATTATAATTAGTAGGTATTTATATTACTTGTATACAATGCCAATGTTAGGGAGTAATTTGAACGTCAACCCAGGAGATGAGAAACTTGGATTTCATTACTCCAAAAATAGCAGAGGCCTGTTTTATGAATAGTTTTTTTTTTCCTTTTTTACTTTCATTTTCATATAAATCTGACACAAGAATATGAAGCCTTCGTATGCCAGTGTTAGATTTATATATAAATTCTAAGATCAAGGTGTGAAGGCTGAAGACTCATAGACTAAAACGTCAGCAATAACGATAGTCTTTCAGATTAGTGTAAATGTTTTAAGTTTAAAGTGTATTGTGAAGATATTCGTACACACATAAATATTTGAGTAATTAACAACCTTATCGGTAAATGAGTGGGTAATTGTAAGCAGCTCTAGGCTCTTCAGCAGTATAATTTAGAACATACATTTCCGTTAGATTTTCTATAGCATCTAATCTATAATAGCCGCCTAAAAGCCTAAAGAAAAACTCTCTACTTCGCATCGAAATAAAATTGTTTCACTTCAAATTAATTAGAACTGTGAGGGGAAAAGCAATACTACCGGAACTCTCATTACATTTATCCAATTCTTTGCTGATTTACTGTTTGCAGTAACGAACAAAACGATTCACCTCCAACCAACCGTTCAACGGAAATTGGGGCATAAAATGAGGCGCTCAAATGTTGCTCCTGCAGGCAGAATGTAGCATTTTGTGAATCCCTCTTAGGTGCTAACATGCAATTTTATTCAGAACTACATACGTAATGCTGCCTTACTACAAGCAGCCTATTGTGGAGGAAATAATGTCTTTGAAAAAGTGTCCTGCATTAAATTCAACCTTCGCAAAACTGCCTGCTGTACAATTTTAGATTCAACGCTTAAGGCAAAGATATGCAGACAATTTTATTCATGTGCTCTGAAAATAACACCATTAGTGACAAAAAGTAAGGAAGTGTGTTGCGGAACCGTGTAGGGATTTTTAGTGAATGGAGATTTTTTGTCGCGAACTTTGCTGTTTTATAAAAAGATTTAAGGCAGATACTCGTTTGGTCGTAAAGACGGAAAAAGTTATAACTTTTGTTAAATCGAAAAATTTCGCAGATTATAAAAAGGCCTTCAACTCGTATTAGAGAAAGCATACATTACAGTGACGCAGTCAACTAAAACCTTTGGATAGCGTTAATGATATGGATTATTGCTTGCTTACTACTTAGTCCGGATATACTTACCTACACATAATATATAATTTGAAGTCTATTACGGCGGATTATTCCAGTTGATACAAGAAACTTTTGCTATTGAAAGGATCGAGAGCTGGATCGGTTCAATTCGTAAGTTCGGAAGACCCAAATATCAGTCTCCGTCAGTCTGTATGATCGGTCTCAGATCTACCAGGTATGCTCAGTGAAGACAAAAACTTTCAGGACTTGCTCTCTAATACTGTTATATGAAATAAGCTAAAGTTATTCCTTTCTTAGTTACTAATAACTAATCTTAACTATATTTAGTTGTGAGAATAGTCGTCTATTCAATTCTCAGTTGAACTGAAAACGAACAAAGTTAAAATGAGATGATGCAACTTAGATCAGGGATGGATACCGGAGCGGGGGAGGGGGCTCTGCTAAAATCAAAATTTATACTCTAAAAATGTATACTCTAATTAAATGAAATAATAACGGATGGCGCAAAAGTACTGGCACTATAGAAATTACTTATATTTTTTTTTATATGACATCTCCTGTCATTCTGATATTGAAAATTTTGTAGTAAACAAATGATAAATTACTAGAAATAAACATGGACCGTTATACTCCCCAAAAACGTGGAATAATCGTCCCAATCTTTTCACGAAATAACTCATTAGTGATAAAAACATAACGTGAATTTCGTCGACGATTTCCCCGCCGTCCGGCACCGGTTGGTCACGTAATGCGACGTTTCGCCACACGCCTCGAAGCAACTGGCGCAACATTGGATAGACCTAAATCGGGCAGGCCAATGATAGGCGGTTCAGCCGAAAATATCGATGCTATGCGCGAAGATGTTGGAGAGTGTCCAGTAACATCAACGAGGTGACGTGGAACGAAATTGGGCATTTTCAGGCGGACTCTGCAGTGTATTTTGGTCAAAGACTTGAAGATGTTTCCGTACAAAACCCAGATGCATACTAGCCACCGAGCTCTTCTAGAGTACAGCCAGCGCGTCATAAACTTCAACTTTGAAGAGGATGATTTTTTTTTTTCAAAATTGGTTATGAGTGACGAAGCGCATTTCCATCTCTCGGGGCATGTCAATTGGCAGAATACTCGCTTCTGGGGTACTGAAAATCCGTGCATTATTCAAGAAACATCTTTACACCCATTAAAAGTTACTTTATGGTGTGTAGTCTGTGCTAAAAGGGTGATCGGACCCTATTTTTTCGAAGAAACTGCAGGCAATGCGATAACTGTCACTGGCGAACGCTACAAAACCATGTTACGTGAGTTCTTGATACCCAGTTTGGATGAATTGGGGCTGGAGCACATCTGGTTCCAACAAGACGGCGTCACGGTACACATAGCGCGCGACACTACGGACTTAGTCAGGGACGCTTTTCCTGACCTGTACAGTCTTCTTTCTTTGGGGTTATTTGAAGTCACTGGTTTATGTGAACAAGGCACAGACTCTCGCAGCCCTTAAAGAAAACATTCATCAAGAAATAAGGAACATGTCGCAGGAAGTAGTGTTACGGCAAGTTATGGAAAATGTCATAAATAGGGCTGAAATGTGAATCAACTCTGGAGGTCACCATTTAAGAGGCATCATCTTCAAATCCTAATGCGACGAAAGCTCATAGCACAAATATACATATATAAAAAACTAATTCCAGTTTTCTAATTTAGAAAAGAAGTTGTAGCTGAACCAAATAGGGTCATTACTTTTGCGCCAACCAGTATAATAATATTTTTTGTTTGTTTTGTTTTTAAAAGACTGCTTCAAATCCGCACTAAAACATAGAAAATAATTTCTCCCTTCACTAAATGAGTAGGTACGTCACATAAGTTCCCTAGCCCTTTCATGCCGCCTGGTGTTGCGTGCACGCAATATTTAGTTTTGGGGACCTTTTAAATCGACGCTACCTGGTCGGAATGCTTTGAAAGCTTTTTCTCGGGAAATTAACGGAAGTGTAAAAGCTGTGTAGTTTTCGTTTTAATTGATATCCACACTTTGATGTGTGTACTCGGAAAAGAAATTGTTGGAGAAGTGTTTATTTTGTCAATTTATATTCGATGGCAAGTTAATTTTTCGTGTAAACAGAATACAAAACTTGTAGAAGAAAGTGGAAATATAATATTCAGTTTTTTTTTTTTTTTTTGTAATAATAAATTCTACTGCACGCATACTGAAATTTCTGGAAAAGCAATGTTGCGTGGAAAGAACATTGGACAGCTATGGCTATATTTACTGAGCTTTCATTTGTTATTTTGATTTGATCGAACTGAACTTCAAGAGAAGATTATATTGAGAAATATTTACGAGACTTGGTTGGGATGATTCTGAAGATGAAATGAAATATGACGATGATATATTGGAAGAAGTGTTTGAAGAAGTTTTAGAAAGCAGGAAAAAGGCAGGAAATCGATATATTTGAAAAGTACGGTTAGAATGATGGAGAATTTAGATTTTAGTGAGCCTGCTACACTTACTGAAGTAGTGGAGCTTGAAGAAATCCAAAAAGAACCAACTGGAGAGCAAACATATCATAAATTTTATTTAAAAACATCAAAGTGTGAGAAATAATATATTGAGCCAGTGGATACCACATGAAAAGGTCAAATGCCTTAGGAGAGAGATTTTAAAATTAAACTCCACTAAAATATTTTTTTTTAATATTTCTTCACCTGAATACTGTTTTGCCCCATATGCAAAAATATTGTTTTGAGATAAATACAGTTAAAGTTAAGACCTTTATTATAAAAAACTGCTCGATACATTTTTTTTTTTAAATTTCCATAAGAACTCAGTTGTTTTCCGTCTATTTATTTCTTGAATTATTTTTGTTTCAATAGAAAAAAATTTCCATTAAAATTTCATTACACGAAAAGAAAAATTTACTGATATTAAAAAAATGTTGATAAATATCAAGTAAAAAAGCTGTTGATTTTGCGCCAAGTAAATTTTTATTATTTTCTAGAAAACGTATTCTGGATTCTACTTTTGATCATTATCAAGTAAATAATACTAAATTCAAGGGGTCATACTTTCTTAATTTTAGCATTAAAATAATAAAACTAGAAATGCTGAAACTTCATATTGATGTTATCTTTTCTATATTCAGAAAACATTGAGAGATTAATTTAAGTAAACGAAATGTTTCTAAATATCTTATTTTGCCAATAAATTGAATTTTAGTTTTGCTAAAACGTATACCATGAAACGTATAGATTAAGAAAACTAATGCTAGATTTTATTTATCGTGTAACGTGTATTAATTTCCTTTATGCAGATGTGCTTTTCTCAAAAATAGCTTTCCATGACAGAACCTTTATGCTTCCTGCAAATATGATTATCTGAAGCAGAGCTATTAATTATTAAATCTTTTAAATCAACAGCTGTCAACTGTAAATTTGAAACTGTAGAAAATCTTATTGCTGAAAAAAAAAATCGTGGGAAAATCTATAAATAGGAACCAGTTTCCATATAAATCAATAAAAAAAAATATATATTACACGCATGGATTGCACTCCACACAAAAAACACATACAACATATTTAAAAAAAATTAAATATTTTTCCCCAGTGTGAAGAAGGACAGTATAACTTATGAATTTGGCTCAATTCTATAACTGCTTTACTTGAATAAAGCCGGCGTCCAAATGAAAATAAATATATGCAGTTAGATTCTGAAAAAAAAAACCTACTTGTGATTTGTTGTTCTTTAAATAGTCTACAAGAACAACGCATAATTAAATTCGTTTTCAAGAACCAACTTGCTTCAATTTGTTTTCAAGTCAACAAGTACCTATTCGTCTTAATATTCCTAAATGTTTTATAAAATGCTTCTGACTATTTCCACTGAAACGTGCATATTTTTCAAAGTGTTGTTATACATGTAAATTAGCCGTTTGATTTTATCCCAACAGCAAAAAACTTACATCATGTATTTATTGAAATTAAGGATGGGATTCCTGAAATTTAATAACCATTTGCGAAATTCAAATTATTTGTATGAGTTCTAGCAAATAATTATTGATTCTAACAATTAAGTTGAAATGTTTATCACATTTTCATACAGAAAGGGATATTCAATAAATCATTGAAAAAACTCAGAAAACTCTTTTAAATTGCATTCGAGAAGAATTTGATAGTTTTTAGTAAATTAGAATAAATTTTGAAAACTTCGCTTTTCACTACATTAGACAACATTTTTTAATAGTATTTAGAAAATTTGGATTAAATTGATCATTTTTTGAATTGATATTAAAAAAAAAATTATTTACTGTGTTTAATAAATCGAATATTTAATATTAGTAAAAATTTCTTTCCGTGTAACTTGTACCTAGATTTCCAAACGTTACATTCCTTGTATGATATGGCGCAAAATAATTTACTAATAAACTTAAAAGAAATATTTTATTACTTCAACATCTTTATTTAGCCTTGAATATTTTCTAGTTTTTGTTATCAAAAATACATTTCCTCATTCGCAATAAATATAATGTTATGATGTTCTTACCGGGTAAAGTTTATATTTGTTCAAATAGGTCCTTTCGGTATTCTTCGGTATAAACGAAACACAAAAAAATGATTTTTTTCTTATTTATTCTATCACACAATCAATTGAGTTAGAGCGGCAAAGTTTCAAGTTTTAGTTCGACTCATTTACAAGTCCCAAACAACAGAACTGAGCGACTCGAAAAAGAAATTAATGAAAATAGGAGAATGCAAATAAAATTCTGCATTAAAATTTTTCCGCCCTAAATAAAATAATTGTGTGATAGAATAACAAAAACAAAAATCCTTTTTTTTTGCTTTTCGTTTGTACCGGAAAATCCCAAAAAAGCTTACTTGAACAAATATTACTTCATTCAGTAAAGTTAATAAATAAAAAACGCAAATAAAAAATAACAGAAACAAAATTAAAGTACACAATAAGTGAATAACATTATTTATTTGAATATTATTGAAACTGTTTGACAATAATTTCTGTTTGCATCTGGAAAATAAACTAAAAGAGATTTTATATCTTTTGCCTTTAATTGGTACATTGTTTTGAGGTAAGGGCTGGTTCAGAAAAAAACTAACCACCTATCCCCACTTCCATTGCTTATCACCAGGTAAACAAAATTAGGAACAGCTGGTGACACTGCATTATAAAATGGTGTGCATTTATAATTACAAGTCAGGGGTGCGAGAAATTCATTTATTATAGCTGATGTGGCGCAGCAGCTGTAGGAAAAAAGAACAAACAAGAACACGAGAAGTGAACAAAAAACCAAACCAAGGATCAAAAAGAGGAAAAGAGAAGACATCAAATCGAGCTGTGGGTCAAAGATAAGCCCCAACGCCCTAAATAAAGACAAACCAAAGGATATGAAAAATCATCAAACTAAATCCAAAGATGGAAACGCGCAAAAGCACTTGACTTGACTTGATTGCAAGCCATTAAATGCAAAATTCTTATGTAGTAAAAATGTAAGTCAGCCAAGAACAGTACCGCAAGTTAATTCTTGCCACCCATATGGAAAATTCGAATATGTTTCAAGGAGGCTTATATAAAAAGTTGAATATTCCGAAGATGGTCATTCAAAATTTCCAGAATCTTCTAGTGTCCAGAGAATGCCTGGGTCAGGAAGAAAATCAGGTTCTGTAGACCAAAAATTGGTCAAAAAAGTGGTCAACTTTAAACGAAATGCCAACATAGGGCTGATAAGGCTGGTACGTCATATGCCGTGAATCATTGAATTAAAAGAAAAGAATGCCTATGAAATTTCCATATTCAGAAAATACCGAACAGAACACCAGAAAACAACCAAGCTGCGAAATCCAAGAGCCGAATTTGTATGAAAATTTCCTAACGAAATTTGGTTTAAGTGAAAACAAACTTCAACCAGTGTCTTCAGTAGTGCTTCCTTTCATTCCTTAGAGAGCATAATGCATCAGCTTTATTTTGGCCAGATTTTGCAATCATAGTGCGGAAATGGGAGAGAATTCTATGATTCCCAATTCATATCCATAGTACCTACCCAAGAAAGCGAATCCTCCAAGCTGTTCAAGACCAGCCGACAAATATTTTTCTAGTATTGACAGAAAATTTATAACAAAAACACTCTGCTCACATAGGCATTTTTAAGAGGCAGTATAAAAGAGCGTCCGATCCGTTCAATACAGTCTGTACAAAATTTTATGAAGTACGTTCACTAATTTTATAGCACTTAGTAATTATATTATGTCGATTGTGAATAATGTAGATAATTAAACAATAGTTCAATAAAAATTATTTTTCTGGTTAATTTCATTATTCATTGGTGGTCGGTTTTTTTAAACAGTCTTTAAATTGTTCAGTGATCCAAGATTTCCGAAGATGCCGTCATTCACCAAACAAAACGAAGACTACAAGACAAACCATATCAGCCGCACAAATAAATCGTGGGTTACGCTCATAGGAGTCAGTTAAAATGAATCCACTGTGAAACTTAGCAAATGACATGCTAGAAGGGCTCTTAAATTCAAACTAAATACTATCAACCCAGAACCATGTCGAATATCTATTAATGAATGTTCTAAAAACCCGAAATGGAAGTTAGATAATCCAGCCAAATGTAATTTTTATTTAATCTCAAATTTTACTAGTCCCACCCGCGCTGCTTAGAATAATTACAGAGTCTGATTATACGGAAAAACCAAGATTGCATTTTCTGAGAAATCTAAACAATGGAACTCTAGTGAGATCTCAGTTAAGCCAAAGCGGTGACTTTTTAATTCTAATATGTAAATAATACTGCTATACGGTTGTGAGACATAGAAGGTCATCAAATGTATAACACGCCAATTAAAGACATTTGTTATAAGTGTTTACACTGAAATCTTAAAATTTAACTCCAGCCTGAAACCATCTTATTTGTTGAATTTTTAGTCTGGAAATATACTTAGGATCCGACACTCCTTGGAACCCATCTTGGTAAATATTACTTACGCACTCATCTTCATCCTCCATTTGTATTCACTACCCTCTGAGACGTTTCTTTTTTCATGGCTCTGGGAGCTGAGGTTTCTTGATTACCTCTTTCTTATGAAAAGAAGAAAATGTCTTCTTTAAAGGAAAACCAATTCTCTTACTGTTATGTACTTAATAACATCTTCAACTCTTATAAAAGATCGCTAATCACAAAATCTCCAGATGTATTTAGATAGAGGCTGATGGTTCTAGATATAGAAATAGAAATGGCGCCCAAAAAGTGGTGTGTAAATCCAAATTTAAATGTTAAGTTACAGGCATCAAAACAATAAATTCACATAAAGGATTTGAAAATTTAAATAAATTAAAATCTGTCCTTTGGCGCACCATATATGGTATAGCAAAAAGAGAACAAAATATTAAAGTACCCTTCTCAAATGTAAGTATTCATCATCTTAGCTTCAAGTACCACCACTCCTACACAATTTTGCAGACTAAACTGATTTTCTTGTAGAAGTTGTAACATAAATAAACACAAAATTAGTTAATTTAAATTCAAGTTAAAGATTTTCAACTTCACAGTTTTTGGCTTGTAGCAGCTACATCCAATTGGTGCCAAAAGTGATTATTAAAAGTGCACTTCCGACAGATTAAACGTCTGTTAAACAAATCGTAACCGTAACTCCTTATCATGCAAATTGCATTTTATCAAGCAATAATTCAACAATAAAAGTTAATTTTAACTAAGCAATAAAAGCATCTTTACGGTCGTAAAGTTACTCGTTGGATACGAAATCTGTCTGTGCACTTTTGCATGCTGTGCACCTGCTTAACACAGGTAAAACCCCAAGTTGATGGGTGATAAATGTACAGAACTTAGCCAAAGGAGGAATGAAGAATTTAAAATGCTTTTCTGAGTTTTACTTACCATCATGAGAGTAGAATTTATCTCCATTGAGCTTTATTCAGTGTCCCATTATGAGGGAATTTACAGTGGGAATGTCCAAGGATAATCAACAGCCATAAGGTAGCATCATTTCGCATGATATTGGAGAGCCTTGCGACTAAGTGCAATTCAATATCCGAATTGCCATTACAGCAGAATTCAGATGCATCTGCTCTGCATAGTTTTAAGGTAATTTATTTCCATTAGATTGATGTACATGGATAGCGGTCGACAATAAAGGGGAACGAACAATGATGATGCCGGGAATTATTTTACACAAGTCTATTCATGACAATATGTTTCGAAGAATAATTAGAAACAATTAAACAAACAACTCGAATATAACTAGCAAACAATCATTTATTAAACCGGATGCTGGAAAATTAGATATTCATTGGAAGGTACTCGCATCAACAATGGATAAATTCACGACGTGCTGAACTATAGTTATACGTATCTGTAGGTTTTGGGTTGATAGGGAACAAAATCAACATAAGGCCCACCTTTAAATCGTATTGAATCGATTGAATGAATTTTGGCACGCACAGTATATAAATAAAATATTTTTCAATTACTGGTGATGCTGATGTCGCTGGTGTTGGCAATTGCTACAATATTTGCATAGAGCTTATTTGAATGTCAGGATCTTTACAATTTCATCATATTATTCAAATATTGCTTTCCTATGAATTTAGCAATAAAGAAGAGTTTGCATATATAAAAAATCTATGAATGACACTTATAAAGCTCGTATTCGTTTCGTCTTCTTCCTTTAGAAGGATTATTAAGATTATTAAAAAAAAAAAAAAAAAAAAATCAGTTCAACAGCGTATTCAGATGCGATTATCTAAAGGATAGATTCTAATATAAGGAGTTTAACTACAACTTATTGAAAGTGTGAGGAGTCATGCAATGGCTTTAAGGTTGTAAGCGACTATTTTCTTGTTTCGTTGTAGATGCTGCGCTTAGTAAATTTTTATAATTATTGAAAATCTTTGATTTTATTTTTGTTTTTATTTATTATTTTTACGTAAATAAGTAATTTCTGCGTAAAAACAACAACGCAGAAAATACGAATTCTGAATTGATGGTACATGGACATGACATCGAACAGTAATTCTTCCTAGAATAGCGATCAGCGTTGATATAACTGGTTATTTGCCAAACAAAGTTCAAGCTACAGTCACAAGAGAATTTTGTTTTTTTTTTTTATATTATTAAGCCAAGCTCAGGGGATACCCTATGATGCAAAGCACAGCGTGGCAGGAAGGAGATAGGGAAAGAATTAAGGGATATGAGGAGAGCGGCGGAGGTGCCGATGTATGTCGCCCTTAAACTTTTGCGGGTTGTATGCTGGAGGAAAGACAGAAGATGGTAGACTGTTCCAAATTCGCACAGTTCGGGATAAGAAAGCATCACGGAATTTTACTGTACGGCCGAAGGTAATTTGAAGGGTAAAAGGATGAGCGCGGGATGCAGCTCGAGTATTGCGTGCAGGAACTATTCTACAAGTGATCAGACTAGATATTTCATCAGAACATTGGATATAGCCATAAAGGAGCGAAAGGCATCCAACTTTGCGACGGTGCTCGAGCGAGTCGATATGACGAGTAATTGCCACATCGCCAATGAGCTTACAGTCTCTCTTTTGGACAATATCCAATGAAGCTAAGGCTGTGCGACCAGCCCCGGCCCAGATATGGGAATTGTATTCCATTCTAGGTCTGATGTAGGACTTGTAGAGGAGCGCTATATTTGATGGGCTGAAATATTTCTAACACCTTTTCAAAAAAACCAAGACATTTTGATGCTTCTTTGGCAACCGAGAAGATGTGATCTGTCTACCAATTTCGCTATTCTAGTACCAAAATGGTTACAACTCTCTGAATTCTTCAAGTCCTTTTTATACCCTAGATGGAATCTATAGGATGTACTAAGTTTCTCATTCCATTTGTAAGGCATAGAAATAATTCTGCTAGAGCTAAATGGATTGAACACCCATACGCATGATATTAAAAGTTATTTCGATTTTTGCATGTCCGTCTGTCTATCCATCCTCTATATAACTCGAAAACGCGTTAACTTTTGCAAACGGACGACCCTTTCGACAAAAAAAAATGTATACATATTTAAGTTTTAAACTGGGACCAGTCGGGTAACTCCTTCATAGAGTTGCCATACAAAAATTTCGTTTTTCCTGACAATGTATCGATGTAGAGAGCTGAAATTTTGTACACAGAATTTTCATAAAAATAATAAATACAATCTCAAAAATTATGTAAATCGTTCAACCGACATACAAAAATACAAAAATTTAGATTTTATACATGTACTGTGCAAACAAACAGTCCGAGACGTTTTTCTTGTCTAAAAAGTTCTTCATAATATAAAATATTCTGAAGTTGATTGTAATCATTTTTACTGCCCGAATAACCGTTCCACAAATAGAAATGAAAAATGACTTGAACAATTAAATTTACACAGACAGGTGCCCAGTGTTTAAGATTTCTCGATAAATTACCTCTTATTTCAAAATAATATTTACTCACTTATGTTTAATTTAAAAGGTTATATGACAATAAAATATTTACCACTTTTTAATACTGAATTCATATATTTATTTATTATTTCAATATTTAGGTCTTGATATAAAATGATTGCAACACAAAATTTAATTCATTTTTTGTTCAGCTTTGATATAATTTTTCAAAAAACATAGCGCATCAAGAGTAGTATTGAACAATGCTTTTCTCTTCTTCTTAACAAAATCTTTTGCAATAGTAAAATTACGTTCATTACTAATTAATTATTGAACAAACTATCTCTAAGTATGTAGGTTCCAAATTTGTTTTTCTTGTACCCGTTGTTTGAAATATATTGAATTCTTGTTTGATAATTTTCAGCAACCCCAGGGCTCACTTTCTGCCACTGTCTGTTATAGATAAATTTAAGTTTTTCTTGAAGAAACATTTCTTTATTTCCATGAATTGAAACTTCATTAACTTCTCGTTCGTCAGTGTAAAACTGTTCAAAACTAAAAATTTATCTATTAAAAATTTCTTTTGCAATTTTCTTCATAAAGTTTTTCGAAAATAGTCTAAAAAATTTGTACATATATCTTTTTCTTCTTAAGTTTTACTTTGTGAAGATTTATGATGTTCTTGTTCATTTTTTTAGTTATTTCATCTTTAATTGCAATAGGAAGCTTCTAATATTGCTGACCTTTACTAATTTCGTTAAAACAAATGTTTTAAGGCTCCATCTGCAATTAATTACCAACATAAAATCTTCTCTCACTTGTAAAGGCTTTTTAATTCGTAAAAAGGATTTTATCATAATCTCCATAGTATGCCAACTTATCTTATAATTCAAAAGTAATGACAGCTCCCTTTATTTATATTCATAACTTTGCAAAACGATTTTTTTTTGTGACAGGGGAGTTTTTGAATATTTTTGCAATTTTCCGTAGGTATACAGTACATATACGGAAAATTGTAAAAATATTCAAAAATTCTTCTGTCATAATTGTAATTCTATAAGATTTCGCATTTGCAACACTCTGTTTCTCACTAATTAAAATTGATATTCTGATAAACAATCTTCATCTTCAGTCTCCTGAATTCGTGACTTTCTTTCTGCTTCTCAGCGTACAAAGTTTTGAAAAGTTTCAAAATAGCTAAGTGCAAACCATGATAATAGCATAGTTGCTGATTTGCATACAACTTTCCAACTCAACTTCCTGCATAACGGCAGCACGTCTAACTTCGTATCTCCTCAAAACAATGGAGAAAGTGTTAGACAACTATATTAGGAGCGGTGCACTCAAGCGATCACCGCTGCACCCAAACCAACATGATTACCAAGCAGAAAATTCTACCATAACTGCCCTACATAGTCTTGTCTTAGGACTAGAAAAGGCTGTAGAGGATAAAGAGACTGCCCTATGTGCATTTCTAGACATCGAAAGAGAATTTGACAATACCTCCTTTGAAGTTATTGAGAATGCAGCTACCAAAAAAGGAATTGAACCTTCCTTGATAAAATGGATAAAAGCTATGCTTGAAAGCCGGAGAATCACAGCTAACCTAGGGGAGGACTTTGGGAGTGGCTACCAACGGATGTCCACAAGGTGGGGTTCTGTCCCCTCTACTATGGTCGCTGGTTGTAGATGATCTCCTACAGAAGCTAACCAACTCCGGCTATGACAATCAGAGATATGCGGATGACCTTGTCATTACAATTGGGGGAAAACATGATCAGATAATCTCTGATCTATTGCAAAATGCCCTAAACATAGCTTGCAACTGGTGCTATGGGACCTCGATCCAAACCTGGTAAGACAATCGTTGTTCGGTTCACGAGAAAATGAAGCTTTATTTACAAGCACCATCTCTTGATGAAACAGTAGTGGAATTCTTACGGGAGGTCAAATATCTAGGTATTAACCTAGATAACACTCTATCCTGGAACTCTCACGTAAAAAGAGTACTAGATAAAGCTACAGTGGCAATATGCACATACCGCAGGCTTTTTGGGAAAATTAAAAATGACTCTGTGGTCATACACATCTATTATAAGACCCATGGTCACATATGCCTCACTCGTTTGGTGGCCAAAAACAAAACAAAAGACATCTCAAGCTAGTGTGCAAAAACTACAACGGCTTGCATGTCTAGGAGTAAACGGTGCAATGTGTACCTGCCCAAATGCGGCCCTAGGGGCTATGTTGGACCAGCTACCCTTACATTTGCATGTTAGGGAGCAGGCCATACTTAGTGCAATTAGACTACAAAGGGCAAACCTCCAAAGTAGGTAAATTTTGGTTGGCCACCTGAAAGTCCTCCAGCATTTCAAAGAGGATTCGATGGCCTCCCCAATTTCAGACATTATTCCGGAACTTCATATCTTTGAAACACCATTTAAAATGATCTTGGGGACCGTCAACAGTGGCACACTGGGGACCTACCCTTTGAAAAAGGATTTCTCAAATGGTACACGAATGGGTCCAAAATGGAAGGTAAAGCAGGCATGGGCATATATGGGCCAAGATGCCATCTCGCAAAGGCACTGGAGGTCTCACCAACCATTTTTTAGACAGAAATACGCGCCATAGAACACTGCGCTCGCGAAATAATCCACAATAATATGCGTGGAGCAAAAATATACATAATATCAGACAGCCAAGCAGCACTTAAAGCGTTAAACTCGTTTACCTTTGAGTCTAAGCTGGTTTGGGACTCTCTTACTGTTTTGAAGCAACTGGTTACTAGGTGGGTACTAGCACATGAAGGCATTAAAGGTAACGAGATTGCGGACCGCCTTGCAAAGGAAGGATCCAAATCTCCGTTTATTGGCCCTGAGACTGTTTTTGGACACCCAAAGACTTAACTTAACTCAGGTCAGGGTTTGGGAGGACAGAACTAAGAAGGAATGCTGAGAAAATACCCCGGGGCTGACACAAGCGAAGAAATTTATAAGGTATTCGTAACAGAGGACAAAAAATGCCTCACACTTAGCAGAAAGGAACTAAGGCTCATAACGGGCGTACTTACTGGGAATTGCCCACTTAGATACCATCTTAAGAAGATGGGTAAGGTCGATGATGAGACCTGCCGATTCTGTATGGAAGACGATGAATCCGCTGAACATGTCCTGTGTGACTGTGAAGCTCTGTGCCGCATAAGGCTAAGACATCTAGGAAAGGCATTTCCACAGCCAAAGGATGTCGGAAAAATGGTCTCCAAGAATATTTTAAGCTTCATCAAAGAACTTAAGTTCGAATGGGCGCCCCAGAGCATTTAGGGGTAATGTCACAAAAGATCTTGTAGGTCGCGGTAACAAGATGAGAGGCAGGAATCCTGTCTGCATCCCCCATAATTAATAATAATAACGGCAGCATCATCACATATTACCTACAGTGCACTATCTTTCATACAATAGAAATACCAGTTCCATCTAATTTTTGTGTTATAGCAACTTTAACTAACTTTTTTTTCGGAAAAACACCTACCAACGCAAGATTTGACGAATCTTTAGAATTTTTTTATATATGATGACATCCATGTATCTTTTATTTTTAATGCTAGTTAAATTTTTACCTTCATCTTTTCGTTTCATTTTGGTCTGAGCTAACTTAACTCCTCCTTTCTACAGTACAATATATAATTTCATCATCAGTTGCCTTACTTCTGCAGGATTACATTATAGATTGAATCTATTTGCGTAATTTTATTAGACATTTATATATTAAAATTATTTGATCAGTAGTAGGGCCTTCAATTCGCCTTTTGGGTTATTTCCATGAAGAGGAACCATTTGGCTCCATAATTCATTCCTTCCGTTTATAATCGTGTATACCTTCGAGCTGCATGAGAAGATAAAGTGTTGCGGAATGTTTACAATCTTAATGCAAAGATTAAAAGTTGCCAAATCCTTATATACATATACTACAGAGAACATAAAACTAGTTACGAAAATCTCAATATTATCCCGGATCACTTTTTCAAAACTCTTTAAGTTTATATTTAACCAAAGAAAGCTATCAGTAAAAGTTTTTGCGAATTATCGTCATTGGCGGGCCAGCTTTCGTACCGCTTCATTTTGGGGTTTTCATATCTAAATGTACGTTGTCTCAGTTTATACTATTCTTCTTAAAATGTGACCTTATACACTTCTGAGAATTGCGTGAGAATTGTCGGTAGGAAAAATTAGTATTGTATACATTATATCTCCGTTAATTACTACTTCATGCCTGTACTGAGCTCTCATCACAGCGGCTACAGCTTCTAAAACAACCAAAATTTATATTCTAAGGGGAAAAAGTCGAGAGCTTACCACACATTTCTTCCTGTTTTTGCTACTGTCGATTTTCGATTTAATTTGTTGCTTATTCCTATGATTTCTATACAGTCTTGCTAGGCAGTGGCGGTTGTGCCTTGAGTGTTGGAGCGCTTTTCGACAATAAACCATTTTCTCGAGAAATGAGGAAAACAAATTATACTATTTTCTCGAGAAATTCTTGAGAAGGAATTCTCGAGAAGAAACACTAAGCCCATATATCGTAATAATTGATCAAAGGCCAATTCTAACTTTTTAGCTTGTTTATTGGCAATGTTAATGTTTTCGGAATAGCAATTTTTTTAGTAATCCCAGTTCCGCGATAATGACGTTTTCTAAGTCCGGTATTTGAACGTGAATAAATTTACAACAAAACTGCAATGTTTTGATTATGCCAAATAGTGAAGCAATATTTTTATTATGCAAGGCAAATTTTGAATTCAATCTTGCGTTATGACCTTGGAAAATTTTGAAGTTTTTGAAGTATCCTATTAGATGTTTGAGATCGAATGGAAATAATTTTTCTTCTAGCCCTGACGGTCAAAATATTGTATACCAGTGACTCGTATGATAAATCTTGTTCCAAATTAAAATATTTTACATAGTGTGGTTTTGATGTATCGATGAAAGGTCGAAGCTTCAAGACGCTTTTATTTAACTGTTGTAAACTGAAATCGGGTAAATGTAAGAATCGACAGATCGTTTCGCTTGTATAAGTTTGAGAAACCATTTCGAAATGAAGATCGTGTTTTTTTTTTTTTTTTGCTTAAAATGGAAGTGTCCGGTTACGATCAGTAGATAAACCAATAAATACTTTTATTTAATTTTTGGTAGTATTTGAATTTTATTCACCTGTGAAACTAAACAGTTCCCTTGTACAGCATTTCTGGAAATGTTCACTAGAAGTAATCTTCGTAGTTCCGATCTTAACCAAAAATTAGTTTAGAAACTTCATTATCATCTTTTAGCCCCAGTTTTTGTGTTTAAGAATTTTTAACTTTGCAACTATTGATATTGCAATTTTATGTGCATAATCACCAGTGTGAGTGGTTCAACAGTTATATACACTATTTAAGCAACTTCTACATGCAACTGGTAGTTATATAACATTCATTAAATCTTCTGTGATCCATTTATTTTACTTTCTCTGCAATAGATTTTGATGGTTTCGAAGAAGCAATTCTCGTAAAGCAAATTGAAATCCCACGGATAATATAAAAAGTTATTTTTATTTTTGCATGTCCGTCGATCCATCTGTCCATCCAACTCTCCCCACGATAACTGGAGATCTTAGAGATATGAAATTTTTAGCATGGCTTTTATGACGATTTAAGTTCGAAAATGGGACAAATCACGTACCACTTTTGTAGGAATGCCATAAAAAAATTTCGGTTTTCAATATATATTTGGACACTGCCTGAGAACGCGTCAGTATAGAAAACTGAAATTTTGTACGCGGCGACTTCTAACAATTTATATACCTTAAATGAATTTTCAAAAATGAACCAAATCGGGCAACACCTTATTGGTGTACAAAGCTTGGATCTTTCACTTTAATTCAGTTTTATGTTTATCGTGGTATTTTCCTAAGAATGATTTTTCAAAGGTAAAAGCTTCAATAACAACAACAATTTATATGCGTATTTTAAGTTTTCTTATACTAGCTATCACCTCAATCTATTTGTTCGATGCCATTCGCTCTTTTATCGCGACATACATGGTCAATGTTCCGATGAACGATCTAGTCTGATCCCTTGTAGAATGATCCTTTATCCTTGAAATTGCTTTCGGCCGTGTGGGAGGATGCTTTTTTATCTCGAACAGTACGAGTGTGAAACAGTCTACCATCTTATGTCTCGTCCGGTATACAATCTGCTAAGGTTCAAGAGTGACGTACATCGGTACCTCCGTCACTCTCCTCATGCTCCCTAATTCCTTTCCCCTTTTCGTTCCAGTGTGCTGTACTTTACATCATAGGGTATCTCCTGGGCTTGGCTTAATAAATAATATAAAAAGAACATTGATTCTGTTCTTCTGTGTACCGCCTATATGTGGTTTAAATTTTTCGGATGGGAATATAACTGCAAGGCACTTATTTTATGTTGTGTAATAGCTCACTTCAAACCCTTGAAGTTTCATGCTCGAAAAGACTAATGCGTTATAACAGTATCTTAATCCAAAGGTGCAAACGTGGGTCTGATAGACCCAAGTGTACAGTTAACTGAATATAAAAATGAACCGTTTGGATTAATCTTGCATACCTCGTGTAGCTTATTGTATTAGCAATAGTCATAAACTTGTGTGCAGAAGACTTTCAAAAGTTGACAGCATTTCCAACAGAGAATGTTAAGGACTTTGAGACGCCCCAGTGTATTGGAAGGTTGTTTGTTTGTATATATTGCTCGTTGTTGGAATAATTTTCCAGGTAAAATAATGAGTGCGGTACAGTTGGAGAGTTCAGATCGATGCTTTACTCCAATTTTTCTTAGTGATGATGGAATAACTTCTACTGATTAGCTGCTTAGTAAATATTATTAGTTATTTATAGGTTTGATTGTTTAATAATTTTTATTTGTGTTATTATTTTTTATTTTATCAATTTTTTGTATCTTTGAATTTATAAACTCACGTTTATCTTTTAATGTACTTTAAAAGATTATTAATCTTGTGTGCTTGTCCAGTAATAAAATGAATTGAATTGAATTGATATGAAAAACAGTAATTATTCTAAGCAAAATCTCACAAGAAAATTAGGGATGAAGCTACTGATAGTTACTGATAGGGTCAGTGCAGGAACAAACTGTGCTTTATGCACCGAAAGAAGGGCAAGTTTTTACTTCTGCGGAAAGTGAAAGAAGTCCATCTGTTTTCAGCACGCTCATTACATTTGTCCACAGTGATCCAGAAATATTGAAGAAAATAGAGATAATGATGTCGCCTGGTATATAAAAGAAGCTTTTTTTTTATGAGTTATATTTTGTTATTATTAATACGAAATTACAACCTAAAAATTTTCTGATTTAAAAAATATTCATGTGAATTTTCAGAGGTGTATAATGGCGCGATTTTATTTCACGTGTGAAATGTAGGGATAACCAATAATAGATGCGTCGCAAGAAATATTTTGTATAAAATCAGGACCTACACTAAAGAGGTCTTCAACTGTATAAAACTATTTTCTGCTAGTACTGTTATTGATAGCAACTCCACTTAATTACACAAGCACAAGCAGAGTTTCGTAAGGGATTTGTATTTATCCAAATAGCAGGCAAGACTTGTTGAATGTCATCCTTAACTATGGAATATTTTAGCGAAAGAGACGCAAGTAAACATTTCTTGTAGTAATAATCTTTTAAATATCTGCAGCATATCAGGCAATTTTTCCTACTGCAAAACATGAACCACCCTTTTTGCTTATTTCAGAATAAAACGCAACGCAGAAAAGTTGAGCTTTTTCATGTATGCGTCATTGAAAATAAATATCCTTCTGTATATCTTTAGGAAATGCTATTTCAATGAAAGAATCAATGACAATTTAAAATTTCTGTTGCAAAACGTTAACAATCAAGATTTTGCTTGGAAAATAAATATGTGCTGTGCAGATTTGAAGGTTCTTATGAGAATGCATCTAGAATATACAAAATACTCAGCTTTCTTTGCATTTGGGATAGTAGGGATAGTGAAAGCCATTATATATAAGAGGACAGTGGCTACCGAGGCCAAGCTATTAGTCTACTATTGCCCGTAGTATACAAAATTCAAGTTATTCTATCCACCTCCTTTGCATAGAAAGCTGAATCTCATGAAAAATTTTGTTACATTGCCGAATGCTGAAGGCGATGGTTTCTGTGACCTAAGGGAGATATTTGTAAAAGTATCTGAGGCGAATATAAAAAAAAAGGATTTTCGCACCACAAATCAGAAAACTGCTAGATGATAAAATATTTTTACGGGAATTACACAGTGAAGATACATCTGCATGAACTTCTTTGGTAGCAATTTTCTCAAATTTCTTGGGAAATCAGAAACATGAGAATTATAAGGAATTCATAGAGAGCATGTTAATGAAACGTAACGTAAAAATCCATAAACTGCACTCACACTTCGATTTATTTGAAGAAAATTTAGAAAAAGTCAAAGAAAAGTGACGCTGATTTTTAAAAAAATTTTGAGTGACCAGAGCTTGATCAAGTATGTTTTAAGGTCTGAAAAATGCATTACAAGAAACGAGATTTGTTTATATAACCGACATGAAGGGACTAATTGCTCCCTATAACTAAAGAGATCTAAGGGCAGCATTTTTAAATTTCAGAACATAAGCTCAGATTGCAAAAATTAAATTTTACGAAAAACATAAAGGCCCTAATATTGTAGTAGCGGAAATTTTATAATTATAACAGTTTAATATAATTAATACAAAATGGCAGCACTGATGATAGGGCGGTCTTTTTATTAAAAAAAAAAAAAAAGATAACCGCAGGTTGTCGGCATTTCAAATTTCAAGATTGGTGTCGTCATATTGTAAGCAGTTATTTGTAATTCTACAGTTTTCACAATTAGTTTTAAGGGGCCCATACACGGCGAACATATTGTCCAACTTGGTGTGCCATACATGAAACCTTTTTCTTTACGCACTGTCAAACATGCTGTCCAACATTACGACCGGAACACATAACAGGAGTTGCCAGAACTGTTAATTTTTATCTTTTCTTCAATAGAGTTCCTTCAAGCATGAAGAGTGTGTGACAAACATCGCCCTACACGGTACAGTATGTTGATTTTCGTCCAACCGTTTGACAAACTGATTGTCAGATAGGCAAACAAACGGTCAAATGTACGTGACAATTAATTTACAGCTGATAGGTTGTCAGCTGGCCTTATGTTTTTGATCGGGCTACTTAAATGACGGATTTTTTGACAGGTTATTTTGAGGCAAAGTATTTAATTTTCTATTTCATTGCTCATCGACGTTTCGGGTCCAAGTGCTGCCCTTCTTCAGGAGATCTTTTTCTGTATGCGGCGCGTATAAGTACTTTTTAAAGATAATAATAAATAACACATAAGCAACATGGAAAACAAATTACAATAAAAGAAAAATACATTAATAATAAACTAAAATAGACTTAGAACAAAAAAGACAATTAACTAGCTACGAGGATATTATGTAACTCCGTGACTAACGTGACAATATCGTTGTCCTACTCGAGTTGGCCAACATTTGCGATTATGTATGAGCCCATTTACATTAGGTTGAACCAGTTGCATCGTAAGGGTAGGGTACGATTAGGGTACCACCCATGTGCTAGAGATAAAGGGGCCCCTTGCGCCTTAAAGGACCCATACACGGTCATGCATGTTGGCCAGCTCGAGTAGAACAACGATGTTGTCATGCAGATTTGACCGTTTGTGGGCTTGTTTGCGGTTCGAAAAGCAGTATGACGAAAATCAAATTAGTTTGATTTTTAGGGACGGCGCTATGTGTTTGACAGAACATTTAATCGTGTGGGGTAATGTTCGTCATGCATGCGGCATTCTTGAGTGAGCTAAATTGATGAAAAGATAACAGTTAACAGTTCTGGCAGTTCTCATATAAAAGAAAAGTTTCATTGCAAAATAAGTATGGAACTCAGATTAAATCTTAAAAGTTGGGCATTAGCTGCAATTAGACAATTGTGATTATAGTTATGGATGCAAATGCCTATTGAGATTGTGTTTAATTTTTTGTCTCTTAATATTTTCTTAAAATTAAAATATGTCTAGAATTACTTACTTCATCCTTTGTGGGCTAAATATATTTAATTATATCTACTTCGGTTCTCCATCTTGGAAACAATATACCAGATATGTTCATTTGTAACACTTTCATCTCTCTCTTATTGATTTCACATGTTCTGCAATACTGACTTATAGGTTGATGAATTTTGATGTATCCAACTTGAAATAGTCTTGGAAGCACAAAATTCCTCTTATCGCGGTCCATTTTATTAATTCGATGAACATTAGTTAAACCTCTTCATACTAATTTCTTAACTATTTCCGGTAGTAGTTTTTTCGGGAGTATAGTAGAAACTACAGGCATATCTTCTTGTATTCTTGCATACAAAAAAGCGAATTGATTTACATAATATGTAAATGCACTTTAAGGGATTTCTTCTGAGTTCATGCCCCAATTCCTGACTGGTTTATATAGCTCAAATCATTGACAAATGTTAGCAGCTATTATTATAGGAACTCAGACAATCGATTCATTCCATTAAAATTTCTTAAGTACACATTAACCTCTCTCTAGTTTGCATGCTATTATGGAAAATTTCTGCATAATTTATAGTACATAGTTTTTTATTTCAATAAATCGTAGATAAATTAAATGTTTAAAGTTTATAAAACAAGTTCTTTCTTATATTCGCTTTTTTTTTTTTTGTTTTTTTGTTTTTTTTTTTTCATAGAAAAATTCCTGAAAGGAAGCTTAAACCTTTAAATTGTTTGCCATAATATTAAGCCATGTAGAAAATAAAGCCGCTCCCCTGTCGATTTATCTTCTATTTACGCTCCAATACCAAAGGAGGTGAAGAGGTTCACAGGTTTATTCTTTATTTGCATATGGTAAGCCAGCTAAACCAAGCGGCTACGAGAATGTTCCACTTCAAATTATAGATTTCAGGATCACGTAAGTTGCTGCCTTTTTCCTGGTATCCTCCCAAGTCAATGCAAATTCTCTGTCGACAGGGAAAATATCTTCCTTCAAAATCCATTACAAAAGAAAATTTTACCTACGACACTTTATGGGAAATGGGAGGCAAGGAATCTATGTTGGAATGTGGGTGGATTGGATATATTTCAGGAGGGCTCCTTTAGTGCAAGCGATATTAAATATACCCGTGCTGTCTTGAATAGTTAAATAAATTACTACGCGAGAAGGGTTTCTCTAGAAATGGGCTTAATGTGATTAAGAGTACAGGTACTCATTGACATACTTTATCCTCCATTCAGGCGTACCTCCAAATTAAAAATCTTAAAATACGTGCCACTATCTCACAGACCTAATAATTTTTAAGGATATTAGCTTTTTGTTTTTTTTTCTTGCTTTTTAGGTAATTAAAGGGAATTTTATTCATCCTATAAATATTTCAGAACTCCCGTTAATTAGGTAAGGATAAATAGTAATTGCCTGCTCTGCCGAAATCTTATTTAATTAATTAAACTCTTCGCATCGTTCTGAAAAACAGAGATCTCATAAAAGCCTCCAACTGGAGAATTTTAATTTCCCCCAAAGGGATGTAAATCAATATTACAAATTCCCATTGATGGGAAGGTTTTTTTTTTTCGTGACGGAACTCTTACTTCTTTTTCATTCGTAATCCAAATATATTTATCTAAGTTTGTGTATATGTGTATCGGACTTGAAATAACATGTATTCATTATTAATTGAATTTTCGAAAAAATTTTCATACAGACTGAGCTTTTCCCAGAATCATTTCTTTTTAGAAGAGGTAAAATTGAATTAAGGTTTTAAAATGAACGAGGTTATATACTGGCACAAAACCATCCCATTTTCCATATCCCTACTGAATGCAACTGTCATCGGTGTAACTCTGGGCGAATTCAATTTCAATAATAAAACATTTTTCAAATTGATTCCTTAATGCTGCAAGAGAAACTTATTGGAAATGGAATACGATGAAACTGAGTTGGAAGGAGCGATAATGGGGATACGAATTGAGAAAATTTCAGAATCTTTATAAGGACGAAATTGAAGACTAAAATGCACCAGATTTTGAAATTTTTGAAAGAATTGTTGAATCACATTTACGAAACGTGTAGAATAGGATTGTTCCCTTACTGACGGGTATTAGAAAGTTTAAGGTAAAATCAGAATAAATTCTCTCAACCAAAATATATATGTAGAACCTTTTCTGTTTTTTTTTTATTCAAGGTTCTACTAAGAAAATTTTATGACTTTTTGCGCATACTATGGTGTGGTATTAATTAAATTTTCTCAGGGCTGTTTGCAGTGGGATCGCCATCTGTGACGTACATAATTAAATATTTACTTCCGCACGGATTGGGTTTTTAGTAAAATTTCTACAGAAATGAGAAGATAAACAAAAACGTTGGGACAAAGTAAGCGAATCCTATGAAAACTTCCTTTTTTGTTATTAAAGGATAAATTAGAGGCGCCATATTTTGACTGCAAACCGGGAGTAATGTTTTGTTGATTTTTCTTAATCTAGTGATAAAGGATGTAGAACTGAATTATCTCTGGAGTGAAGAAAAATATTATGCTAATATTGAACTAGTATGAATGTTATTTCTGTGAAGGTAATCTCTTTTAATCTTATGAAAACACTGTCGCAAAAGTTATCCGTTCTTTACAGTACAAATCTACATTCGAAGGTATCTTACGAGCTGATGTTATTCTAATTTAGAGCTTTAGATACAAACTGCAAATACTCCATAAATTTAATTTTTGAAATAAACGTGCAGAACTATATATCTGTGGAAATATGTGGGAAATATGGAGACTTAAACTAATTCGGTTCAAATCAATTCATTTATTACCAGTATTTCTACACAAGATTAAATTTCTTTTATCGTACTAACTAAAATTATATTGCAGTACAGAAATTTTAGAAGACTTACAAACTTAATTAAGCAGGGTAAAGTAAGAAAAAAAAAAATACAAAAATATTAAAAATATTAAAAAATATAATAAAGAACTGTATATAGATTATACGTAAATTATATTCCTCCTGGCTAAATATTTTGAAATGTGATAAATCATTGGATAGATTAGTTTCCACTTTTTCAGATGAATTTTTTGTAAACAGATTATGGAGTTATAGAAAATTATATTTCACGAGTGTCATCTGTCAGAAAGATAATTTAAAATAAGTTTAACATGTGATAAACTTTTTGAATATTTTAGGAAGCTGTGATAAAACAGTAATTCGGTTATTGTTCTTGCACTTGTTGCTTTTAGAGCAGTGCAAAGGCATTAACTCTTTACAGAAGACACAGTGACGAAGAGCAGCCTGAAGGCATTAACTCTTTATAGAAATGGAGCGACTACTAAAACTCTTATTCCTGTGAAAAGTAAAGTGAAGCAGCTAAATAGCAGAACTCCCAACTGATAGACCAATGTTTCTTACAATTTAACTAATGACTTGATTTACCTGAACCTATTTACAGACTAAATTGATACCTAATCAATACTCAAGACAAATTTCTATATTCAACTTACATTACATACATTAATTTATATCAATAAAAGTGCAATATACCTGACCTAGTAAGGGGACATTACGGGTCAGTGGACCATAGGAGACCATGCTACAAGGCTTTATATAGCGGTGAACGATTTCTGCAGGAGCTGTAATGACTCAGAGGGAATCGAATCTGTCCAGCACATACTCTGCGAGTGCCCCGCTCTGATGAACAAAAAAGGTAGACTAGTGGGTAGCTATACTTCTTTTCAAGTCTGGGGCATCTTCAAAACTAAGAGTTTAAATGAATCCTGAGTTTTCTAGGTAATGGAAGATGAATCTACGGCAATTTTAAGGTTATCCCATGAGGACAAAGTGCACATTGGACCCACTGGTGGTCTAAGTGAAGCAGGCTAGGTGTTTATTGCAGCACCTCTCTCACCTAACCCAATCTACTTGACCTTACATTCTTACCCTATCAGATATATTAGAACCATACCGGTGGTTTATTTACAAAAGCCCGAATATCACTAAATGCACTTAAATGGGTCAAAAATGATGCCTTGCACATTGAAATTGGAAGTCATTTGCTTCTTCCAGACTGCAAGAACAATATTTCATCAATGAGTTATGCAGGCTCTGGAGAGCATTATCGAATATAGAAAGAAGTTTTGGATACGTGTCAACCCTGTAAGGAAAACTTCTGATCGAGCTAAATTAAAAATAAAATAAAATTAGTACAATCAATGAACGAAACTTCACGCCTGTATTTGCAAAGTCAAGTTGAGATAAAACTATACTGCCATTATGTTAAATAAAAAATGAGAAAAATTCTGACCAGTTTTAAGCTCAAATCTACTGACAGGCAATCAGTAGCAAGCAGAGTCTCTTAAACCCGCCAAATATATTTCAGCTGAGTGTTGCATTAATAACACCACAACATTTTAAGAAAAAAATTGAGCGTTACTCCAAAGCTATTGACTGGATTTGCAAAAGGTAGGAAATTATTATTAACAACTACAGAGGATAGTTCTTTTCTGCAGAGTAACGAAGTCCGATCAAAGTAATACTTTGGAATTTAGTGGGATTAAGTACGAGATGATTTTACTACTGCCCAGTGTGAGATTCTAGCAAGGTTGTCATTGATTGTGCTAACGCAATCTTCAAATAACCCGACCGGTCTACTTAGATACAGTTGGACACCATCAGCTTGCAAATGTATCTGAGCGTCCTGCAACATACCGTGAAGTTTATTAATATACGTGCCAATTAGTAAGGGTCCAAGAACTGATCCTTGTGGAACATCTTGTGATAGTGGCAGCAGGGTAGATAAACAACCATTTGCTTTAACCTGTTGAGATTTATTATTAAGAAAATTTCCAATACTATTGTACGCCATAGAATTTAGGCTTCTGATAATATAAGAAATGTCTTGAATAGAAAATATAGTCGAATCATCAAATGTATTGAAGTCAGGGGACGAAATGAAGAAAATGGTCATTTAAAGACTTAAAGAAAAAGTGATGAAATCAACAAGAAAACTTTTTTATTTTTTACTTTATCATCAGCATTATACACAACTGACATCATATAGTTACTACGTTTTATAAAATTGTTGTAATTTTTGCTTTACGTTCTTCATTAAATTTTGTACAGAGACAGTATCGAACGTATCGGACGCCCTTTTATACTGCCTCCTAAAAGTGTCTATATAAGAGGAATGTTTTTTAATTTTTAATTATGTTTTAATATTAGCCCAATATTTTTTGATTGGCCTTAATTCGGGATAATTTTCAGGTTTCGCTTCCTTGGGTACTACGAGTATGCATTGAGCATCGTCGAAATCTCTCGCTTTTCTGTCATAGGCACAAGTTGCTAAATGTCAACAGAAAGCTCATAAAAAAATGAATCATGTTTTCTAAAGAATGGAAGAACACGCTTCTGAAGTCACTCCTTAACATATGTATCGATATTGGTTGTGCCTGTTGTCAGGCAAGGTAATGATTTCTGGCCACGCGAACATATTGCTTGCCAAATCAAATCTTCAAGGGGAAATTTGGTGCACCACCGATTCTTAAACTTGGGATCGGTGTCACTTTTCTTTTTTGGCACATAAAATTCCTGTTGTTGAATCTGTTTGAAATTCGTTTTCACGTAAGTTATTATCCTCCATAATGCAGCAGTCGAATTTCGTTAGAAAATTTTCATACAAAATCCGACTCTGCGTTAAAAATTGCATTGATTATATCCAGAATATAGGAATCGCATCATTAAAATTAAAGCATCGCTAATACAAGGCACCATCTACATTTAAGCAATTGTTAAAAGTAAATTAATCAAAGATTTCGTTGTTAGGATGCAAAGCAAATCGATTATTTCCAGCTATAAAATTTTGCACGAGTGCCAATTCTTGTTGAACTTTATGTTACGAGTTAGCTCACGCTTATCCATGCCATTGGTTAAAGGGAAATGCTCTTAGAGCTATATCGTACCTAATTAAAATTGCATGCAATATTCGCATATTTTATAACTAAAAGCTCGCAGTTTTTATTTTAAGAAATAAACTTTTCATGAGTTTCATGCCCTTCAGCAAATATTTGGAAGAAAAGTTCTGAATGCTAAGTAAAAGATGAAACGGTGAATAGAGTTAACAGAAATAGCTAGAGAGATAGTTTTTTTTTTTTATATTATTAATTTAGTTTACCAAGGTCATTTGCATTTTATAATTAAATCGAAATTTTTATTTTTACAGATCTATTTTGGACGGATGCCATCATGACGAGATTTTCGTCGATGACAACGGTAGACTCTCAAGCGAATCCAACTATAAGCCGCACACAGAGAATCTTAGACGTGGAAGAAGAAATAAATTTGATCGTTGAACAGCTTAGAGGAGGCGGTCAACTGGTTGGCACTGATTTTAGTGTAGATTTATTTGAATCACTACAAAGCCTCAAGTGTATACAGCACGTGTGGATGAAATCAAATCGCCGGACGCCATTAAAATGAGTCTACACAAGAGGACACCAGAATACCAATCATCACTCCTTTCCGTCACATATAGTAGCAACATGTCTTCAATATATGGCTCAACTGGACCACCGGCTATGTCCTTGTTGAATACATCGATTGAATCGTCATCATCTGGTAGCAATGAGGATGGCGAATGGGTCGATACTCTACTACTGACATTGAAGGCCTCTGTTATGATATTCATAATTGCGGCCGCCATTTTCGGTAACTTACTCGTAATAATTTCTGTGATGCGACATAGAAAATTAAGGTAAGAATTCAGTTTGATAGATGCATCATGCATAAGTATATTTGTATTACGTATACATACACATACAAGTAAAAATGCATTCCTTGTACGGATAATTTTGAGCATGATTTCAACATTTCCTTTCAGGATAATAACAAATTACTTCGTAGTCTCTCTAGCAATGGCTGATATTATGGTAGCAATGATGGCCATGACCTTTAATTTTAGTGTTCAAGTAACTGGAAGGTAAGCGTTTAACGATAAATTCTTTAAAAATCGCAACATATTCGTCCTTTTGTTTTTGCTTATCCTTGTTCTTTTAAATTATATGCTTTTCAGAAATAACCCTTTCATTTTTATTCTTCGTTCAGATAATTTTTATTTCCATCTTTAGCGTATCCCTCCTGGGGTTTTTCATGGGTAAAACTTCCCTTTAAATTACCCTCCAGCTGATTAAGTGCTTCATTAAAATTTTATCTACTCAGGGTTCACATTTTACGACCATAAAAACTGAGCTAGAAATGATTCCGTCAAAATTTTATGAAATATAAAGATTAGACTTTTCATACACTTTTCATCCCATCGATTATAATGCTGCGCAATTGACTGACACCTTTTTTGTTTTGTTATTGCTATTTTTTGTTTTTTGTTTCAATGAATTGCCGCCGATGAGTATATGAAATTATCGGTGATAATAAAAATGTTTTACGATTCTGAATATTTTTCGAATATATAAGTCAAGGGTTTCGATTGGATTTCTTTCATAATGCTACACGTCATATTTTTATTCCACTTCATGTTTCATAGAATGTTTATTTGATAGACATTTCTTTCCAGAATCCATCAGTTATCATTTCGGTACTCCACCCTGAGATAACCAAAGCACTTATGCACAGCGATGGTGGTTTTCGCGTATCCTGTTACCCTTGATATATCTCTGGAGGACCAGTTCTAATATCTTGTGCATACTCACTTAACATTATCTCTAATATAATCATAATCACGATTTGCAAGTTGAACACAACACAATATATTATGTATGATATGGTTTGTAGTTGGTTCGCATCCACATAAATGTAATATGTCAAAAGAAATTTAAAAAACTTGATGGAGCTCAGCTAGCTACACTGAATGCTTCAAAGAAAACTTGACAGCTTGATGGTTGGAATTATGCATGCAATTTTTCTAAAGCTTCATTCTGTTGTCTTACAGAAAGAGTTATCATAATAGAAATATAGTATGTAGATGTACTACTTTAAAATACTGTTGCAAAGAAAAAAGGAAAAATAATTTTCATTTCGAAGTTAAACGTTAAACGTTAGGGAAATTAAAGTTTCGGTTTTAAATGCAGTTCTTCAGTAAGTGCGATTTTCAAAGGTTTGACAAAAGTTGGATAACTAAAAAACTAAAATTTATTGGAGCTACAAATTAATACAGCACTCAATAGGATTAATACCCTAGACACACAGCACTTCTAATGAATAATTAACTGACGACTCATTAGACCGTAATGATTCATTAGGCAACTGCAGACACACAGCCACTATTGTTTAATTAAGTTATTCTGTCAAACTGGTTTTAACATTCCTAAGACAGTAAAGAAACGATACGGATCGAATTGATGCGATAAACTTAGTTTTTACTTATTTTATTTTTCAATTAAACGATTTGGAAATGAAAAAAAAATGCATTATATTAAAAAGTATTCTGATAATATAGTTTGTGCTTTGCATTTCGTCTTATTATTTTTCTAATGTGCAGATGCACAGCGGATCTTCAGATTTATATCATATGCCAAAATAAATTCAGTTCTAGTACATTGTTCCGCATTAAAACTCTAATGAAGAAAAAAAAAAAAACATTCCATTAGTGTAACGGAAGGTGATGTAGCTTGGCACTTTTTTTGAAATAGTATTTTGTTTTTTCGACAAAACTAATAAGACAAATCTTAAACAACCGAAAATTATAGATTATTTAATCCATAACCTTTCCAATTTTAGTCAAATATCAGTTAAAAATTTATATTTCAGGATATATGAAAGGAAATATGAAGGTCCTGCTTTCGGTCAAAGGTAAAACTTGCTGCTGTACCTTGGACATTTGTAATTTACTAAGTAGAAATGATTGTATATTAACAGATCTCAATTAAATAACACTCTCCATTCAACCAAGAATAACAATATTCGCAAAGAAGGTTACTAAACAAAAAATTGCTATAGCTTAGCTATACAAATTTATTTTACTATTTATCTAAAGGCCAGTCTATGGCTTTTATTGACATGTCCGCCATACAAATTTTTGAAGTGTCCAAGGTGCATACCCCTTGCAAAAGAAACATGATGCACGATTTATAACACCAAATATGAACAAGTTTTACTTTAGCGGGAATCCAAAGATAAAGGAAAAATAGAACTCCAACACTGTCAAGTCTTTATCACTGGAAAATATTTACTTTTTCATGACTTTTCTTTAAAGTTCAATAACTGGACATTTGTCCAACAAACTAATTCCCAGAATAACTTAAGTGTCATCTGTTGATTAGTAAAATCGGATAAAAGTGCGTTTGTGTAGCTGGTAACTACAGTTCGCACGGAAAATGAAATGACCAAGGTACAGTATCTTCCCCTATTTCATTATAATCTAAGCGGTTCAAAGCAACAGCAAAATCACATACATCCATATCCACAGCTGAAACAAGTCTACAAGACTGCACAGAACACCTGAAAGTCCATTATCCAGAGAGAGAAATTTCTTTTTGACCAAAGTATTAGACAAAGAATCTTGGCTAGCCGCACAGGTAGTAAAGGGGTTTCTGGTCTTTCATCAAAACCATCAAGAACAACCTCGTCACTTCCTCTATACCTTTACTAATTCGCAATGGTGAAATCGTAGTTAACTACCTGGATAACATTTTGTCTGAACTTCACAGATACCTGTTTTGCATCTCCCGTGTGAATGTGTACAAGATCCAATAAACAACCATACGAGAGATGTGTTTAAGGTCCGTGCGGGTATCGATGTATCCAAAGCTGCGGGACTTGATGGATTCTCTACCGTGTTAATTTAAATCTGAGCTTCATCCTTGGCTAGACCTCTGCGCAAACTATTCTACTTGTCTTGTTCGACAAGAATCTTTCAAACTTCCTGGAAATTAGCTCACCGTTGGCCGATTCCCAAAAAATGAGAGGGTAGCGATCCCTCAAATTATCGACTAATTGCAATCACTTCAATTTTTTCGAAAGTTTTTAATCTATCAATAATTCGAAAATAATAAAGTATCGAGAAACTAATCAATCATCAGCGGTCGCCAATATGGCTTCCCGACTGGACGTTCATCTGGAAACCTGCTGACTTTTCTTACGGAACGTTAAAATCGTAGTATCCACAATTTTGGTGAGTCCTAAATCGTTGCTCTGGATATTTCAGAGACCCTTAATAGAGTTTAGCATCCAGCCCTTTCAGCCAAACTTGAAAGACTTTGTCTCTCCACTCCTCTTCTATTATGGATTGAAAGTTTCCAATCTAGTCGCCAAATACGTGTTGTATTAGATGGCGTTACATCTGAATCTCACCTTATAAATTCCGGTGTGACGCAAGTGTCTGTTATTTGTCCGTCTCACTGATTATCATTACTGATCTGCCTTCTCTTACTTTCAATCCCATCCGCAGCTTTGATAGTCTTGCAGACTCCAGAGCGAATGCTGTATGTTAAACGAGATTGCATGACTAGACCACTGAATAACGTTCTTCGAATCGAATCGCGTTTAATTCAGTGCATCTAGAGCCCAAAGCTGTTTAATCTATTTAAAACAAGATCACCATTTAACCAGTGCCATTTCATTTTATGGAGCCTTAATATCAAATTCACCTTCATTAATTGGCAATTAATATTTTCAGTAAGTTAAGCTGGGCAGACCACAACTCCTTTGTTGCCAAATGTCTTGGATTTCTAAAAAGGTTTAAGAAATATTTCACTCCATCAAATCTAGCGCTCCTCTATAAGTTCTATATTAGACCTAGAATGGCATACAATTATCACATTTTGGCTGGGGCTGGTCGTACAGCCATAGATTCGTTGGATATTGTCCAAAATGGAGCCTTTAAGCTAATTGGCGATTTGCCAATGACTTGTTATATCGACTCACCGAGTACCGCCGCAATTTTGGATATCTTTCGGTCCTTTATCACTACACGCATGACCAGCGTTTCGATGAGATATTTAGCCTGAGCCTTGTAGATTATTCGAGCTGGAAACTGCACAAATCATCTTACTCATCAAAATACTTTCTGTCGTACAGTAAAATTCCGAGATGCTTTTTTATCCCGAACTGTGCGAATATGGAATAGTCTACCATCTACTAAGAGTGACATACATCGATACCTCCGTCAATATCCTCATGGCCCCTAATTCTTTCCGTATCTCCTCCCTTCCGTGCTGTGCTTTGCATCATAGAGTATCTCCTGATTTTGGGTTAATAAAAATAAAAACGTGTTTTAAATGATTAATTAGTACTAATGACTCATCAGGTCGTCCTGTGTGTCTAGGGTATAAGTGTTTGCTGAGATCCACACGCCCACCAATCGTAAATAACTTAATTTTGTAGTTTATTGAGTAATAGTTTATGAAAAATAATTTCCGTTGCTCAACTGAAAAAGCTACCAGATCAATGCCTTTAAGTAATTTCGTATGGTCACCCCTTTGTGCAAGTTTGATTTTTGAAGTGGCTTTTCGCATATATTTCTAAAACGATTCATCACATAGTAAAAATTTCAATTTCAAATGATTCTATATTCTGAAGAACTTTTCAGTACAATAAAAATGTCTAGGACTGATCGTTTTTATAGTATACGTAAAAATACTAAATTTTTGTAAGGCAACATCAGGAAGGGATTATTCGATTTAGCCCATTTTTCAAATTTTATTTACTATTTTTTGAAAACTCTGTGTATGAAATTTTAGCACTCTCAAATCAAAATTACTTTCAATGTTATACGAGGGCGTCCAATCCATTTTGATCCACCACCATTATTTCAATGCATTACAATACGTTAGCCTATCCTATGATTTCATCATTAAGCATTACAGAGTAGAAAAAGATGGCGTTATTTGTATTTGTAATTGTTCGTCCCTTGACTCTTTTCCACAAACTTTTGAATATGCTTCTTGTATTAGATTTTCGAATCTTTCCACGGATTTTGTGCGAGATGAAAATATTTGGAAACTCTAGAAAATTATTTTCTTTCATAGGGCACTCCAATTTGTCATTCCTTAAATTCGTGCTAACTGTATGCTCCGATATGGGAGGCTCCGTAGAATCAGGTGTACTAATTTAAACGTAAAAACTCTGTTCACTATTGTTAACCGTTTTGTATAACTCATTTTTTCAGAGCATTTATTGGTTAACTTGTCACAGTATTTTTTATCTCGTACGGCCTAAGTTGTATCACAAATATATTGCTGATCCGTATTTAGATTATTTTCAACCTTTTCTGATAACTCTATGTCAATTATCTCAAAATTGGTTACTACTAACTTTTTTAACTTTTTCTGTCAGTCAGTTCTAAAGTAAAAATTTTGCAGTACAAAATGACGCCGGGGTAAGCTTCTTTGGACGCAGGATGCGATGTATCCGCGTCGCATGCAAATAAAATTTCAGGTATGATTGTACAACATCAGATTGTAATTAACTATGGAATTGTGACTGTTGGTTACAGATCATTTCAAACGAGATTTCCTTTTACTAGTAATATGTTCTTGCTATAGGCTATCTATTCTATTTTCTTTCTGTACTTTAATTTTACAAATAGGACCACTTAGTACGAAGTATTTTGCCTTTCTTTTCATAACTACTTTCAACAAAATTACTACGCATGGAAGAACACATATACCTTGAACAGCATAGCCTCCCTTCATAAGTTTAATTATACTTCAATACGTTGTATGATATGAAAATCATTGCGACCTGTACTCAGTTTGTGAGACATATTAGACAAACAAGAACTTTTCCAGATTATTTTAGTTTCTTGAGGGACTCCACTAGGTACTTCTATTGTACAAGGCTGCTTGCCCTCTAATTCTAGTTGAACGTTGAAATACCACTTAACTAGTAACTCTCCTAATGCTGTATGGTAGTGGCATGCATCGAAAATACTTACTGCACTGCAATAATACAACAACCAAATAAAAAGCTAGCGGAGTCCCTTAAAATTTTAGGTACGACCTCCCATTTGGTTATATATGTTAAGGAAGCTCTACGTAAAAGGTAAGAGCTCTAATCCTCTTAACTGAGCTGTCAAAGCCTACCAGAAATTGGTATTTTGGTATTCTAAGAGCTCCTACGAGGTACGATTAAATCTCTTATCGTGATAGTCGTAGACATTGTTTTGTTTCTAATACCGAAATTTTGGATATTTATATACATATTTATATAATACGTATATATTACATATATAATGTACAAGTTTGTGAAATATAAAATTAATATACAGTATGAGCCGTGCACAGAGGATAGTTCTGAGGAATATGACTTGGGTCCGTTTGCTATTTCTGAGGCTCTATGCAAAAGGAATTTCAAAATGCCAAATTTGTTTGCCTTTAAAGTGATTGAAATAGTCTTACGATAATCTAAATTATTCGACAAGGGTATCGTCACTTTAAAATTTTGACAACAATTAACTGGTTTTGCTACATGTTTATACGAAAATCCTGTTGGACGTAATGCCGGCTGTGGAATTCTTTACCTGCGATTTAGGTGAAAAAATAATATTTCAATTATCATTACGTACTGTGAATTTATCATACAATAAGCAATAATAAATTGTAACTTGATTAAAGATGTACACAATTAACCTAGGCGATCATATACGGAACTACAGCGCAGCCAAATTATTGTGATGATATGTCTGAGCACAAGTCGTCACCTAAGAATTGATTTGCCGTATATGTCAGTCATACCAATTTCGATAAAGCGAGTTTAAAGTTTATGTTCGTGTTTAAAAAAAAAATGGGTACGATAGAAATCTTTAAAACTTATAATATAATATTCATAAGGTCAGGGTCTTCGTAACTTATAATTTTAGGCTTCCGGCTATGACGTTTTTATTAGTTATAGGTATTTAAAGATACATGCATTTTGCCGTATTCGCCAACTTTTGTACCGAATGAATCAGAATTATACACGTACGGTAAAAAAATTTGTACATAACCAGGTCTACCGGAGATTTTGATTCTATCTTAGATATTTCAACCAAAAAGGTAATAAAATAATCAATTCTTGACAAAAACAAAACATACAAAAAACAAAATTTCAATTCAGTTTTCGATAACCTGAACACTATTTAGTTTATTTTAAGGACAGTCTAATAATATTGCTGATCAATCTCTTGCAAAAAAAGGTAATAAACACTTTATGTCATTAATTTTATCTTGTTTCACATTAAAACGTCGATCAATTGGATTCACAGCTTGGGATAATAAATTCTTTGGAGTTGCTATAATTTCTTTGGATGTGTTTTAATTATGGATGCTGTTTTATACTCAATTTCGCGTGAAGATATTTCATATTTTACAGTAAAGAGATCACTTCGATTATATTGCAAAAATTTAATTTTACTGAAAGGCACAGTTTGGAAATTCAATTAATCAGCTTTGCTCGAATGTGCAAGAAATTCAGTAGGTCTCATTTGAATCAGCCTTAATTTTATTTTTTCGAAACATTTTTTAGCAGTCTTATTAAGGAAAGGAGACTATGTCTCTTGACTCCTTTTAAGTGTCTATCGGTTGCGCTATGCACGCAGTCCACTTCCTGGATCTGAGAGTGACCAGGCTCAGAAATTTTTTGTATGACTAATTTAATGTGGCAGTTTTCTGACAAAAATTGGAGTAGGGCTGTCGCGGTAACTCTGTTTTTGTTTTGAGAAGTGCAGGAATCACTTCAAAATGTAATGCATTCCCTTACAAACTCTCGAAGTAATTTTATAACGGCGCTGGCTATATCATTCCTTGCGCGACCACTGTTTGTCTAATCCCACAGCGCACAGTAAGTAATTTTCTCACCATCAAACAAACAGGCTGTCGCAGTTAAATTAAAAGAATTTATTTTTCGTTTGTAGTAAAAAGCTGATGCGAATGCCTTTGGAAAAGGAAGCACACTTTGCAAATCAAAGAAAATGATGACTACTTTCGAATCACTATTATGACGATCCATGTCTCTTTCTGCTTTCAAGCATTTCGTTTCCAAGTTGTGTTCTATATAAAGAAAATTTTCTTCCTCGCTTGGCTTTTTTTTTTCGCTTTGTATAGCAAACATCGATCGCACTGATCTTTTTTTGTTTTTTAAAAACAATAATTGAACTTATAATTGAATACATTCCTGTATATACATATTTAGAGAAACTGGAACCGACTTATTTTCTTCGTAAAGATCATACATTTTCTTTACAGAAAGATTCGGGTCCAAATATTTTTTTTCGTTGTTTGCCCTGAAATAATGTGAATCGATCACAGGGAAGCTGCGAATGTGCGTTTCTACCTCTTCAGTTTTTTCAGAAGCAGTTCCTCGCTTAACGTTTTTTCCTTTTATTCTCGGCATAGGAGCCGCGACACTTTGATTGTGTAAATTATTAAAATAATAATAAATTCTCTTTTAATCAATTGATAGTGTGTTGAGAAAAAATTTCCTGCACACCCTGTCAATGTCGTCATCATTTTCCATAAAAATGTACTTTGTTTTTTCTCTGAGTTTTTCATTCTTTACTTGGAATAGAAACTGTTTTTGTTATCGTCGGATAGACTCCAAAATGCATCGTGTACATCTGCTCTATTCTGTTCGGTGAAATTATAGTACATAAATAAAAACACGTTTGAACAATAGGCGGCTTCATTATTTTCGCAGGCATTATTTTTCCCCTTATGTTAGTATATTCGTTCCCCCATTCGCGCAGTTTCTTACGGATATTTTGCTTCCATACATGTGAACAACGCCTTTTCTTTCTGAATGGACCCTGAACTGAGGAGCACGTTTCGCTTTCTGAAAAAAAAAAAAACAAAAATATTAGTTTTCATAAATTAACAACTTTGCATCAAAAGTTTTTCAAAGTTTTACCTGTGCTGTCATATTCCGATGATATGCTTCTAAGATTTAGTCCCTCATTTCTTATAGTAGGACTTTTCAAAATATTCGCGCTACGTCGTGGTCTGCATTCTCTCGGGTCAAAGTCTAGATCATCGGCTGAATCAGCTCCTGAAAGATATTCCTAGAATCAAAAGACTGCCCAAGTAATACTTCCCCTCTTTTTTAGGTCGAATTTACGTCTATTCGACGTAAATTAGGACAGCGACTAATTGTGGTTAAGTTAAGATTACCTAATATTTACGTCCGATTTACGTAAGTGGAGAATCGGAGGTCGACGTATAGGGCGCAGGAGTCATTTCCTTGATTTGGTAAATTTAAGGTAAATTTCACGTCGAATATACGTAAATTTTCCTTAATCTCGACCTATTTTCTACCTAGTTTAACTCATGTTATGGTGTGTGTTAATATAGAAGGAATTACATTTGATAAGAATAGTATGTGTACATTTTCCCTAGTAGGTACTGTAAATATTATAAACAAGGCACATAACTGCAAATTGAAAGATTATGAGAAGTATTGCTTTAACAAAATATATGGAAGTTATGGGCTTATTCAAAATTGAGTCTCTCAGCTTCTAAGCGCTCAACTCAAAACGACAAAAATTTTATTGTTAAATATCGAAATACTTTTTCGAAAAACAACAACACGCTTTCAAAATATTTTACATAAATAATAATTTTAAATTATTTTAAATTATTCTTTGGTTTCCGATTTAGAGCATTGAAATTAATTTAAATATGCTTTAATCGTTCTGAAATTAAAAAAAATCATTTATTTGGGTTTTCTTTGTAGTAACTATGGAAAAAATTAAATTAAGGTATTACGCAATTTTTCTATCCATTCCATGTTTTGTTAAATAAATATGGCGCATATTACATTTCTCGACCTAGAAGTTAGTTTGACTTACAATTTTTCCTTATACGACGAATTTCCTGGATGACAAAACGAAATAACCAAATTTTTCGACTTTGAGGGGAAAATCCTTATTTAGGTAGTTTTGTGTTCAGAGTTTATGAACATTTTTTTTTTATAAATAAATTTCAACTTAAAATAAGACATATCGCCCTAAATTATGGAATTTCGCCTTAAATAGGTAAAAGATATTTGACAATTGAAAGAATTCAATTGATTGATTTACACCTTAAAATAGTAAACCATGTCATTAGCATCATCATTTGGATACAAGATTTGTTAAAAAGTGGGTGAATGCAAACGCAGCTGAATATGCGTATATTCCGCATGGTTGGGAAGTAAATAATTAAGTGTACCTATTGCCCAAATCAAGCGTAGCATCTTTAAGAAAGATGCAAATGGTCCCAGTAGGAAATCTTTTCCTTACTTCATTAATGAAGTAATGAACATATGTACACTAATATACATTCCCAACACCAGTGAATTTTAACACAGAGATGTCATTGGAAATTCATGCCTTACTCTTTGACACTTTAATCTTTGATTATATCATTGAAGTGAATGTGGGGATAAAAGTAAGGGGCAATTTAAGCATTACAAAGCCATCCAAGAATTCTTTGAAGAACGAATATTAACTGATTTCATCCATGAACTAATATATTTAAAAGAATAGAAGTCGCTTTTTTATATATATTTATTATTCTAAATTCGAAATTTACAGAAAAAAGCCCAGTCTTTCTCCACATAAGAAGAGAACAAATTTAAAAATTATATTGTAAAGATGAATAATACTTATATATAATTCAAATTCATGTTTGATTTAATTCATTGTAATTCATGAAATAAAATAAAATAGCATTTAAAAATTATAATAAAAGAATTATTGTGGACGAAAACTAAACGTATACGTATACGTATACGTATACGTATACGTATACGTATTCCAGAGCCTGACTGATTCCGATATAAATGTGTCGTAAATAAGAGCAACATTTGTAATCTTGATGAAATGATTCAATGGGAGGAGCAGTTCAATAATTCCAGTGATAATGAAGTCAAACAAAAGTAAATGAAGTTTAATTTTTGGTTGTATTATTACGTAATTTCAACTATTAGGGATTTCGCCAAACGTGGCCCTTTAGTCCAATTTACCTTGAGGTTAACTTTTTTAGGAATTCGGACTTTGAGGGCGAACACAATCGAATAGGGAATTATTTAGGGAATACTTACGTTATCTTCCTTTGAAGTTGGGAATAGGTCTAACTACAAAGTCCATACATTTCCTTAAAGTTGACGTCAAAGTAAATTAAAAATTTAGGTAAAAAGTAAGGAAATTTGCCTTAGATTTGGGAAATTTTCCTTATTTATTTCCTTATTTCTCCTAATTCCTACGAGGTAAGTTAAAAAGCAATTATTACGTAATTTTTCCCTAATAATTAACTACAAAGTCAAGATTACTTTGAGGATCTAATTTAAGGAATTATTAAGTAAAATTTCCTTCCTAATTAACCTTAAAGGTGAGTGGCCTTTGAGGTTAAATTCTTAAGTCTAATTTACGTAATTTTAACCAAAATAGGTCGATCGGTCCTAAAAGATAGGAAATTCAACCTCCATTGTTACTTGGGTGGGCAAGTAGAACAAAAATCAGCAACGCTTTTCTTGAATATAAAATCGACGGTGCCTCCCTGATGTAGGGAAGGCCTCAATTGTCTCCTAGAAATTTACTGCAAATTTTTGATTACAATTTAAACGCATTTTTGGAGGCCGACAACGCCACACATTGTATCTGAAAATAACTCCGGTCGGCCACCAAACTCAATAAAATTTTCCGAAACATTTTCTGTAAGTTTCTAAGAAGAAATGAATGCTTATGCTCATCTACGTCTCCAAAAATTTCTTTTGGGGAGCTTGGAAGCTTGGGCGAATTCAAAATAAAATATAAATATAAGTATTCTTGCGCAAACAAATTAATATAATATTCTTACTAACCTCAATAATGTTGGTGACAAATCAGGCGGTGGTGATTCTATCTTTAAAGAATTTCCACGCAAAGTACTCTACACACTTTGAAGGTCAAACTACGACTGAGACCATAATACTTTGTTCGATCCTTTTATAGCATCGAAATACGTAATAAGGGACATACAGCAAACTAATATTTTAGTCTCTAAAGTCTCAGGCATTATGTACATGAATAATGCAAATCAATTCTTGTAACAAAAAAGCTGATATTTTTATACGTTGTTTGCCATATACGCCAAAAAATGGCGTATACACCAAAACATTATTGGTATTACTGTCTTTTTAGGTGATATACGTCAAAACTCACATTAAATATCTCAAAATGCAGGACAGGTAGGAAAAAACTTATTACACATTTGAAAAGAGCATTGTTGCAATCCTTTGTTTTAATTTTTAGTTTACAATTCGTTAAAATGGCGTATGCGGCAAACCAATTCTCAACTGACGAAGTGTAGCAAAATGCTCGTGCTTCGTTGTAGCTAAGTGTGGGTTGGCGCCATTGACTTATAACAATGGACTGATTTGCTATTTCATGTGGAACAAAAATATTGTGTTTCTGTATATCAGAGTTTGATCACCTTTTAGAACGTATACTACATAAAAACAAACATTTATAACTCAACCAATGAGATGAAATTTTACATCCAAAAATCGAATTAAATTTAAAAAAAACTTATTTCTTGTGGCCAAGTGATATTTTAATCGCTTAGAAGCACTCCTATAAGAAATTCCGTCTTTAATTTTCAAAAATTTATTTTTACCTGAATCTTGCGTATGGGCAAGAGAGATCGAGCGTGGTAAACACTATCTTTACCTTATTCTTCCTGCGGTGATTGCATCTGCAGCCAACACAAAAACATCAAATGTCATAAGAAAACGTTCAGTAATGGATATTTTGTGTTGTTAGCTCCAACTCTGCCAAAGCGCGAAGGAGAAAACTATAAAACTTGTGCCATTCTTTCCTATAGGAAGATAGAAATACGTTCAGTCCATTATTATAAGTCAGTGGTTGGCCCTATTGCCATCATCGCCTCGCCAAAAATTTCTTCTTCTTCTTCCGTCTTGCAAAGTGAATTGTCTTTAATAGCTGGACTGACTGAAAAGGGTGTGTTTAGATTCTCTAAAGCCTCTTAACCTTCTAAAATTAAAATTTCTCCAAAAAAGTCTATGTAGAACACAAATTGTGCTAAAATCTCTTTCTTGCTAAATTTAAGAGGTGAACAGATTAATTATAAGCAAAATGATTATCATTTTTTTGTTTTTGTTTTGGATAAGAAATATTTCGCAGGGGCAGGGCGCAGATTAATGTTGCATATTGGAGCACAATTTTCTGTTAACTGCAAGTCCTGTAAGACAACTTTTCCAAACTATTTCATTATTGTAATGCGTTTTCGGCCACCTTTAATATGTGTTTATTAAATCACGCTAGGTCAAAAGTAGTGCACGTGGTATTTACTACAAAAGCCTTAGTGACAGATGAAAAGCCATCTCTACTTACTGGTATTTTTTTTTTTTTTTCAGGGAAATAAATATTTATTATTCTATTTGTCAGCGTAATATTTTTCCTGAGTGTACAAAACTAATTTCAGTTGGAAGCTTAAAAGAAAAAATATTCTGGGAAAAATGCCAAAAAGCTTTTATAATAGAAGCACTAAACATTTTTGACAAATTCCAATCAAAAATAAATAATCTCAAAATTTTGTAAAGGTAAAACTATGCTGAAATGTTATGAGCTTTAGCGTTAATCCCGATCTAACTGAAGTGCTGTCACAGTGTTCTCTGTTCAAAGAATCAGAGCTTTCATTTGGATGTAACCCAAAAAGCATCAGGCTAACGCTAACTCTGAAAACATTCTCGTGCGCTATATGAATTCAAAAACGGGAGAAAAACGATTATTGAATATCGAAGTTTTTATACAAACACAAGCAAATATTATCGCACCAGTTTTGAATTTGTTCGTTTTAAAATAGTTGAATTCAACAAAAGCGCGCCTTACTTTCCGTCGAGTATCACAGTTGCTGGAAAGATTTGTATAATAATGGTGGCTTGCAGGTATTTCCTTCACAAATTCTCTAATTTTTTTTAAATGCCAATTTCTATAATTATTTTGTTTATTTTTTTTATATTTGTGAGTAATAATATTTCTGCTTAAATACATAGTTTTTGAAGGCAGATGGTTTAAGAAAAAACGATATAAAGTTTTCCCTAATTTTATAAATTATAAGTGCAAAAATTGTAATCTTCCAAAATACTTAATACACAAGACAAAAATCATGTGGCTAAAAAATGTAATAAATCACATTCCAACACTCGTAACAATATCATTGTTCATGTGTGCTATTCTCCCAAATCTCAGTATGTTTGCATTCTTTGGAACTGGACGTGGTCATGGAAACCTGCAATGAGAAATCAAGAATTTTTTGCACAGTACAATCGCGAAAAAGAAAACTAGAAGTATTGCTGGACCGACCTGGTAAATATGATGATCATAAGCATCAGAGTAATTAATTCAGATTTTATCCGAGGTTAATGAACCTCACTGATGTTTCTTTTCCTGCTGATGAGTGCAATCTACTGGAATGTGGATTAAATCGTACAAATTTTAAATCTCGCTATACACGTGGACGCCGCTCTAGATGGAAGTGATGTAGCCACAAAGTTTGAATGCTCAAGTCCAATCAATAGGGCGAAAAGGGAATTTAGTTAACGATAGAGTTGAGGAAAAAACTTTAGGTTCTATAAAGAGAAAACTTAAAGATAGTGATTTAATTCTAAGTAAGGCTGATAAGGGCAATGTTATTACCATTTTACGTAAAGAGGGTTACTTGGATAAAGTTTATCAATGTCTTAACACGATGAAAGTTAGGGAGATAAAGTCTGATCCAACAGCAAGATTCAACCGAGGAATCATTAGTGCAATCAACAACGCAGATCTTATTTTTGACGTCAGGGAAGAGGTTTTATTAAAAATTAGTATTCCATCGGTACCAGCCTTATATGGTTTACCAAAGTTGCACAAAGAAAGTATACCGATCCGCCCCGTTGTCTCTGCATGCAGTGCTCTTAATACTTATGTGAAAAGTTAAGCAGTATAGTGCCTGTTATGTTCAATTTTAAAGGCAAATTTTCAATTAAGAACTCTCTTGACTTAATCAATAAAATTAAAGACCTTAAGTTACCATCTAATGCTAAGTTTGTTTTTTTACGTTTGTAGTCTTTTCCCTTTCATTCCAATTGAAAAACTGACGAATATCTTAAAAGATAGAATAGAATCTTTATCGAATCTTCTAACCCGGTTAGTGCCTCACAGCTATTCGATTTAAAAGTGTTATGTATAAAACAAAATTATTTCTCTTTGATGATAAATTTTATGAACATGATGGTTTAGCTATAACCTCTGCATTCTCACCTTTTTGGGCAGATTTTTTCATGAACTACTTTGAGGAGGTAATGTCTTCCTCAAATAATCAGCAAACGAAACACAATTTCAGATGGAATCGTTATATTTACGATAATTTTTGTATCTGGACTGGTTCTGATAGACAACTTTCGTTGTTTTTATATTCGTCTCTAAACAAAATAGATAGCAATATTCAATGTTCTGTGGAAGTTGGCAATAAAATTTTAATTTTTCTTGACCTATATTAAGATAGATAAAATAAGTAAAAAATGAGTTTTCAAACAAAACTGAGGCCAAGTCGCATGAAAAAGTAGAAAATAAACTTTTCTTCACACACAGAGATGGACTCAGATTTTATTCGCTGACAATCACCGATATATTGCAGTATGATCAATCAGAGGTAATAAGTGATTTGATTCATGAAGAGAAAGAATATGCAAAAGAAATGTCCCAATCAAAATATCTGAGTCCACCTCTGACATTTCTCTTGAATATTTTTTCTCTTTATGAATCAAATCACTTATTACCTCTGATTGATCTTACTGAAATATATCGGTGATTGTCAGCGAATAAAATCTGAGTCCACCTCTGTGTGTGAAGAAAAGTTTATTTTCTACTTTTTCATGCGGCTTGGCCTCAGTTTTGTTTGAAAACTCGTTTTTTACTTATTGTATTTTCTGCCTTTTTCACGTTAACTAAATTGGAAAATTCTGCATTTTTCCTGAAACAAATTTATCACTAATCATATCGATGAAAAATTTCCATGGAGTTTTCCACAAAAGCTACTTAATGCAGCTCATTTCGCTCTACAACTTTGTCTTAGGTTGCAAAACGCTCAAACGCTTCCTTGGTCGGAAAAACTCCGGAAAAGCGTTTTACATGAATTTTCCTCGATTTTTTCTGCAAGTTTTCACCATTGTCGGAGAGAAAGTAATGATGCCAGTTGATAAGGAACTTGATCCTGCATAATTTAGAAAACTTTTTACCGGCAAATTTTCCGGAAAAGTCGGAAAATTCCAGAATTTTTTTCGAAAAAATCGGAAAACTCTGCATTTTTCCTGAAACGGATTTATCACAAATCAAATTTGTACCAAATTTTCAAATGATTTTTCCCGATTTTCCGGGTTGTCCATGGACATTTCCGGTTCAATTGTCACGCGATATGAACCTGTGTACCAAATTTCAGCTCGCTGTGATGACGAAAAGTGGGTCTACGAGAGTGTCGAAAATAGTAAAGAAATATATAGACAAATTCGTGTACGAGTTAAAGGGAATGGCTGGCCTCAAAAATGACAATAACTTGAGCTTTGATATCTTTAGAAAAGATATATTTTCTGACGTGATTATTCCTAGTCATTCTTGCAATCCATGGAATACAAAAAATGCAGCCTTTCATTTCTTAATAAATAGACTATTAAATGTCCCCTTAAAAAATCATGACTTTAAGAAAGAATTAAATTTTATAAAAATTATTGCAAGAAATAACGGGTACGATACTAAAATTATTTATAAATTGCTGAATAAAAAACAACGAAAGATGATTTTAAATGATATGTTTCCATTATTTGCGGAGATGGATGGAAGGGGTGGAAAAAAATCTTATACATTCAAAATATTTCATCAAATTTTTTACTATTTACCTTTAAAGAAAGAAACTATCCAACCATATTTAATGCGAGAAATTTAAAAAATTTAATGGTTAATAATAAAATCGGGAATAAAAAATATATTTTAAAATCAAGTGGAGTCTATAAGATAAGCTGTGAGGACTGTTCGGGTAAGACTAAGCGTTCTTCGAAACTGAATTTTTTTAGAGCATATCAGCTCTGCGAGATTAAATAAACCTACATCTGGTTTGGCAAAACATTTGATTGACACAGGTGGCACAATTGTAAAGTAGATGGCGCGGCGGACATGTATTAGATAAGTACGAAATTTAGGATTTTAAAAAATCAAAGCTTAATGGCAGGATCTTTCTTAAAGATCAAATAGATTTTATAAATAAAAGTCCTTTACTTGAATCTATTTGTTTGTTAGTGTACAGTATTTTGTTACATTGTTACATGCATACATGTTTTTTGTTCTTTATTTAGTCATTTACCTATTTATGTGTTTACTTATTTAATTGTATACAGTAGTTCGTTAGATTGTCATTTACATACACGTTTTGACTTTGTTACGTTCCGTTACGCTAGTTTTTAGTACACAACTGATAGTTCCTTGTGAAGTTTGCACATAGACTCCGTTTAGTTAGTAGCTCCGAGGATGCTCTAAAAAGGCGAAACGCGTCAGTTTTGTTCGTTCAACAAATTAATAATTTAATAAAAAGTTTTTGTTGAAATAGAAACAAGTGCTAACAATGCTAAAGAAACATTCGTCAGAAACCGCTACATACCTGTTTATTTGTATTTAAAAATCCGATGGGAATGTAAAAAATAAAAAACAAAAAACATGTTCCATCAGGTGGACACAAGAGTAATTTTATTAGAGTTGGTCTGTTTTATTAATAAGGCTTGTCATATAAGTAACTCAAAAAGCATAGTTTTTTAAGAACTATGAAACTGGAGAAAAAAGGGGCAGTTATCAATGACGTAATTCCGACTTACCCTGTTAACATCAAAATTTTAGCTTCAGAAATCGATAAGATCAGGTAGGAACTGGGGGTATACTTACCGCACGAAAATTTTGATTTTTTTTTTTGAATCATTGAAAGTAGGTCTTTCAAACGATATACTTTTTTGAAGACGCGCAACTCACCCCCATTACAAATAAAAAAATATGTTTTATAATCTTTTACTATCGAAATATGTGCGTGTCATGAATATCCAATATTTCGCCAAAATTCAAATTCCTATGGCTCATTGTTTTCGTGGAAAAATCTGTTAACGATTGGACCGTATTCTTCGGCCGAAAAAGTTTTTCGCCCGATAAAACATAAAAGTTGTGCTTTTTTTTTTACAAATATGACATAGGTAAATATACTATTTTCTCAGTAAAATTCTTAGTTTGTCCTATTTCCCTGGATTTTATTAATCATTGGAACAAAAGTCTTGTTTTAAAGTGGAATAAATTGAGTTTTCCGGTTTACATTTTTCGATTTTTGTTTTTGATGTGAAAGTGCCTTTAGCATTTAATGTAATAGAGGAATTTGCTCAATAAAGCAGCAGTAAAACAAGAGTCCATATCTTGTAATTTTAACAGACTATTACACTAGCACACCCAAAGTACAGTAATATAGTTGTAGTGTTCATTTACAGGTACATTACAAAACAGGGAGTAAGAATACTACTGTGTCTGCGGAATATAATTTATAACCAGAAGCCCATTTACTTATTTAATAAAATTAATATTGTACAATCATCAAGAACACTTAATTTAATTCATCCGAGTTTTAACTATAGAATTACTGAACGTCAATTTTTGGTACAACCTTTGAGACTGTGGAACGCTCTCCCAAATAATATACAGAGAAGCAGCAATGGACGTAATTTCCGATCGTTGTTATATGTTCAACTTTTTTCAACAGTCAAACATATGCTATGTTCTTTAGTCAATAATGTAATTTCTTTATTTACTAATTAGCAGAGATTACTCTTTAGGATTTTTTACCGGGGTAAACTTATATTTGTTCAAGAAGGAATTGATTTAGATTCTCCGGTATATAGCAAAAGCTAAAATTAGCATACATAATATGTATTAATACAAAAATAGCCAAATTAAATATATATAAATATTAGTGTATTATTAAGTATTAATTTCCGTTTTTCGAATTATCTCAGGCTCTGCACATATTTATAAATTCAAGAACTTAATTATGTAGTTGTTCTCTAAAACTGAATATGAATCTGGATATACCCCTTCAATTTGTCAAATACGTAACCCCTGAAATATGCCATGAAGTCGGCGATAACACCATTAAGAGTCTTTCACACGTATAAGTTCTAGACTAGAGCCTAAAACTATTGCTCCCACAGAAAAATCAAGTTATAATAAATTTGCAGTCCAATATGCTCTTTTTGTAATGGTGTTAATAAAAAAAACAGCATGTAGAACAAATTAATCGAAATTACGGTTTGTGAACGAAATCCAAGCTACTTTTATATGAAAAACTACCGTAGTAAGGAATAAGGAAAGATGTATATGTTGTCGACCGCTGACCGGACTCACTATGCTTGTATTCATTCCGTACTTCAAGTTTTGTATATTTCGGAGGTTATGGTCGTATCTCATTCCAAAGTTTTCGCACAATTATCTAAGCAGAGGCAACAAATGTCGATTTCTGCACCTCACCCAAAAGGATTGTTCTTCAGGCATCGAATTATACTTGTCCGGATAAGTCTCGGAATATAAGAGTCTAAATCTGAATGGACTCGCTTGAATATTTCAACTATAAAAATCAAGTTGGCCGGCCATACGATGGAAAATTTTTAAAATTCTCTACAGGTCTTTAAACCAAGTCTTTTAATAAATTTATGTGGGAATATTTTCCTCTTTTCTGTATTTATTCTTTTGTTTAATTTATTTTTAATTTATCTCTCGCCTTTAATCTATCGAGAACTATAAAAACACTGAGCAGCACGTCTGAGATTCTTAAAAAAACATCTGATCTTGCCTAACATGATATGTGTGTTTCAAAATAGCTTTCTTGTGCAACAAACTATGTAAGTTGTACAACACGTTTGTTATGTTAATGATTTCCTAGATGTTATTGTATGCTGATCAGAAGCATATCAAGGGGGGGGGGGGATCGCTCCCACTGGATTAAATTATCAAAATGTGGCGCCTTCCTACCAACGAAATTCAGAATATACGAACTTAATCATAAATATACTGAATGTCTGATTTTCATGTGAAGCAGTTTTAGGAGATAACGGGACTTAAAGATAATCGTTGAACCTTGCCAATGATCTATCATTTTTTTCTGTTCTTCTCTCCGTTTTGAAATTATGGCTCAACAAAATTAAAATTTCGCAAGTTTTACTCGTTTTTTTTTTTATTTAACTACTATTTTTATCAAAACACAAGTTAACAATACCAATTTTTCATGTTGGATTTAAGAAGCCTGCAGCTTTAAAATGACCTATCACATTCTGTACCGAAAATGCAACCCTTTCTGCATTTTTTGCACTTTTTCTTAAGCATATCTACCGAAAATGGCTGAAAAAGTTCAACAAGTGTCAGAAAGTAGGCAATTATCTTTTGGAAATGACCTTTTTAAGCTATTTTCGCTGGATATGCTTAAGAAAAACGTGGAGTCAGGTGTCAAACACTTGAGTTATGTGCAAGGCCGGATCTATGGGGGGGGGCACTCGGGTGCACTTGCCCCGGGCCAAAAATTAAGGGGCGGCAATACGACGGATTTCTGAACCCACAGCTAAACGAGAAAAAATCTAATTACAAGAATTGGAAAATTTTTTCAGACCATACCACTTTAGTTTTCTTTCCGGAATCTGAAAGCTGCTTTGCTGATATACTTTCAATTGTGTTTATACTTATACAGTCAAGCAGCTTACTGTCTATTAAAATTAAGTCTGTAAGCCTCTGTAAGCTTATTAAACTAAAAATTCCGCTAAATTCTCAAATTGTACCTTTGTCTCATATGAAATGAATTCAAAAATTGTACAAATGTGGCTGGCAACCCTATGTTCCCCATCATCCACCAATCCTACCTCGAATGTAGACAGATTATAAGACAGTAGGCACAAGCACAAAGTTACCAGAAAATTATTATTATGCCAGCTAAATTTAACCATTTTAGCCGGAGTTAAGGCCTTTGAATCTAAGTAAAAAATCGGATAAATCCATTCAACCTGAACGGCAGTTTGCCAGAATTCCTACACATATTTTTTTTTGAAACTGTCTCAAATTTTAGTAGTTTTAGCCGAGAATATTCATATTGAAAAGCGGCAAAAATAAAAAAACTAATGTCTAACATAATTTAAATTTTTAGTTTGTTATCCTTATGTTAATAATAACGGAGACAGACTTGCAATTTCAATATTGTATTTTGCGAAATCTGTCTCTATATTCTGAGAAGCAGCTCGGTATACGCTCGGTGTACAATCAGAAGTTAGTACATTAGAGCTCAATATTGAAATTGCGAAAAACGTACGCGGTATACCAGTTTATTGCAATATGACCCTAGTTATAAACCATAATCATTTAATACACGAACCTTTTAGAACCGAATTTAATACTTAATACAACTTTTTCTGACATTTTAAATTGAAGTGACTATTTCGTTTTTATTTTTCATATAGACAAGTAATTTCACAATATTTTCTCGCGTTTTGTACGTGCGCGGAACTTTCTTAAGTCAAATGACAAATCAAGTGATAAATCAAGTGTAAGTTTTCTCTGATTAAATTCTTAGTATCGTAAAGTGCAAGTGTGTTTCTGAAATTTTATATTGCAATTCACATAATTGCATTATCAATATATAAATATGAAAATTGCAAGTCTGTCTCTGGTATAAAATAAACTGTATTTGTAATGATTTTTTACTTTCCTTTTATTTTAAAACAGTTTGAGATTCAAACGACATTTAAGATCTATAATGGATCTTACTTTTCGTTTGAATTTCAAATTCTTTTTATTTAACAATCATTTGTTTTAAATTCAAATTGTTTTTAACAATTCTGGTTCTACATAGGTCTAGGGTATGCAGTGTCTATAAATAGGTCATCTGTCATATACATATAATGCCTGGTATACCCTGGAACTGTAATAAAATTTATCCCAAATAAAGATCGTTGTTAGAGGGGGCGGTAACTAACGTCTTTGCCCCCCCTTCAAAAGTTTCCTAGATCCGGCACTGTGCACCCAATTATAAAACACCCTGTATATTTGGACACTAGACCTAAGTTTTGTACCCAGCTCTTTTGTAAAAGTGTATTAGATATAATATCAAAAATTGTCACGACCGGTCAGCTCCTTTGCAGGGTTACCATATAAAAATTTCCATTTTGCATCTATTATATTTGGGTACCTACTGATATTTTGTATTCAGCTGCGAAGAGACTTTAAATTTTTGATACACTACAATTAGAATTTCAGGCGGAATTTCAAAAGTGAACTAAAAACAACCAGCGACTATAATTATAGACATGAATTTAAATTATTATTAAAATAATCTAAATATTCTAATTTAGAGCATTTTTATACCCTAGATGAAATCTATAGGGTTTACTAAGTTTATCATTCCGTTTGTAATGCACAGAATTAATGATGGTAGAGCAAAATGGAGTGGGCATGGAGATGACAGTCTTAGCTACACATAATTTTGAAAAAGATAATCATAGATATGATTTTGAAAATACAAACATCGTTGACTTTGAAAACAATTGATACAAACGTAATATTCGTGAAATTATACACATACAGCTCAATGAGAACAGCATTAATTTTCGGACTCTCTTATTAACTCTTACAAAAATACTATAATGAGTGATGATACCAGAGATTGATGTATTGTTTTAGTTTTGATAATGTCTTGCTCCCACTTTGTGTTATTATACTTCCTCTATTTTTATCTAGGATGATATCTGACAGCTGTAAAAAATGTTTTTAGATTTATGTGGTGCTCTTTATATTATACTTAATTTTTTTTTGTGATTTTAATTGTAATTCCTACTGGTAATTTTCTTGAGGTAATGTATAGATATTTTTAAAGTTTACTGTGGTTCCAATGAATTCTTGTATATGTATTTTTAGGCCTAATGAAGCGTTAAAATATAGCGGGGGAAACGTTGGCAATAATAAAAACTTTTTTATCCCATACCAGCTATAGCAAATATATATCCTGTTTTTTTTTTGTAATTTATTACACTAACTCTCCCGACATAACACCCGAACATAATTATCCGCCATTTGTCCTTTTTCCGAGTAATGAGTCTTTCAATATCTGTTTATTTGCTCACTCATAAAATCTCTTTGAATTTCTTTCTAAAATAAGCTTTTTTTATGCCGATTATTTTAATTAACTATGATTGAGGAGTGCTCGAAATAGATTTTGCTACATATCACAGATATTCCAGCAGAGCTCCAAGTTTTACAAAAACCCTGTATATATAAAATTGAAGTTATCATAGATTGAACTTAGAACTAGGACGTATAAAAAAATATTTCTTTTCAGAATTTTATAAATCCTAACAAAAAGTAAATAAATCAATCGAAATAAACAAAATCCGAAAACAAACAAAGCCTAGAAAATCTTCAGTATTCAAATGTATGTGAATCGTGCACAACTGTGAGAGTTTAAAGTCCACTCTTGGGTAAATTTGTTCTACACCTGAAACTCTTGAATAAATTCTAGAAATCTTTTTATCTTTCCAAAGATTCAATTCGCTTCAATTTCCTTTGTTGTAGAAGGTAAGCTTTTCAATATCCGGAACGAAAACTTGAAAGACAAGAGTTGTTCAGAAGATATAGCATCTTAAATTAAAATTGCCATAGATAAGATATTGTGTTTGTAGGTTAGAGTAGTTTTGCTAAGAATCAAGCTCTACAAGAAAACTAAAATCTATGTAGAACAAAGGAAATTGCAGTAAGAAGAGTAAATAAATTACGTGATTACTATTATTTTCAAACACACATCTGATATCGCCATTTGTATATGCACCGGAAAATTATTGAATAATTCTCACTTTTGCAATGTTACTTCTATGCTCATTTCTCTAATGAATTAATTAGTATTTATTTTTTTTTTTCTGGAAAATTAATCCCAATATGCAATAATGGATCTGTAAATAGCATCTAATTATTTAGCCTTGAAAGTATTTTTGCCCGTGCAATGAAATTTGCGAATGTTGAATGTCATTCATCGCTCTTCTGGCATTGGTGTAATAATATTAAACGGAAAAAAGTAGTGCTAATCAATACCTTTAAAAACAATGCGCTCTGTCCATGGGATTCTATTGTTGTAAGCAATCTTTGGTATCACTGTGGCATACAATCAAGTATTGTATGGTTTGAAGGGTGAAGAGATGAGCGCGGCTTGCGGGTATTGCGTGCACAAATCATTTTACAAGGGATCAGAGTATATAATCCATTACAACATTGATCTCATGCATGTAGCATAAAGGCGCGAAAAGCATCTGATATTGCAGCACTGCTCGAACGAGACAATATGACAAGTTATTGACACATGAGATTGAAGGCTCTTTTAGATAGTATCTAATGGGGGACCAGCTCCGGCCAAAGATATGGGAATGGTATTCCATTCTAGGTCTGATATTTCTTACACTTTTTCAGAAATTCAAGACATATCTATGCTTCTTTGGCAACATAGAAGATGTAATCAGTCCAGATTAACTTTGGTGGAAATATTAATGAAAATAATTTATGAAGACGGTGTATCGGAAATAAGTGATCCAACAAAAGAAACGGAAGTAATAAAATTATGACGTTATTTTACAGAGATGAGCCAGCTCTTGGTCATAGATGCATTGAAGCCGACAAAATTCGCTCTGCCGCAAGCGAGGATCTCGTAAAGGTAGCTATTCAATCATCTACTCATGCGATCTCGATTGACACATGCGGTATTCTCTCGGGAGCTCGCAAGAGGATCAACGGAGTAAACGAAAGCAAAGGTACTGGAATTTACGAAACTATGGATGAGATTGAAAGTGAGGGAAGGTAGATCATTAATGAAAATTAAAAAAAAAGACGGCAAATATACGGAGTCATAGCTCACATCTGCATCTATAGGATGAGGCTCTTATGTATCGTCGCCATTTAATACAACCCGAATTAGGCGACCTGATAAAAAACTTCAATCCATAATAGAAGAGGAGGGAAGAGAGCAAGTGCATTAAGTTTTGCTAAAATCCCATGCTTCTAGACTCTATCGAAGCCCATTAATATATCTAGGACAACAATTTTGGATTCGCCATTGTGGAGACTACGGTTGCAGCATTCCGTAAGAAAAGTCAGGAAATCTTCAGATAAACGTTCAGGCCACAAGCGTTGATGAGTTGATTAGTTTGTAGATACTTCATTAATTTAGAGTTAACAATAGATTCGAAAACTGTTGAAAAAATCGAAGTGATTGCAATTGATCGATCAGTTTTCAGGGATCCTATGCCTCTTTTTTTTCAGGAATTGGCTGAATATGAGCTAGTTTTCCAGCAGTTGGAAAGTTATCTTTCGAATAAGATAAGTAGAATAGTTTTCGTAGAGATTTAACCAAGAATTGTGTATTACTTTTAATTAAAAGGGTTAATAAATTATTAAGACCGAGTTTTTTTTTATGTGAATAAAACTTTCGAACAGATGTATTATTGACTCCTGCACACTTCTATACGTGAGGTGTAAAACAAGTTCCTTGTGAGGCGAGAATTAGAAGCGAAATATTGCAGTCAAAGTATTTGATTTATCCAGGCAGTCAAAAACTACTTCGCCATTATTAAGAAAGTGAAGATATAGAGGAAATAGTGAAGTTCTTCCTGATGGTTGTGACGAGATACTAGAAACCTTTTTACTGCATTTGCGGCTTCCCAAAATTCTTTTTCAAATAATCTGGTCAAAAAGACATTTTTCTCTCCGGATAATAGATTTACTGACGTTCCATGCTATCTTACTAGGATTATGGTGTTGATCGGGGAGCATTTTGTTTTTTGACATTTTGCTAATAGAATTCTCTTCCTCCGAATGGTCAGTACATAGCTTCATATATTTCCCATCCTATTGTATTAGAAACTGTAGTTGGGACAAGGCCTTAATCTAATTATTGCCAGGTTTCTTTTACTGGAAGCACGTTTTTGTTTAGATTACCTTTTTCAATTAGCATCCGGCGTACAAATTTCAGCAAAACATTTCCAAAGTTTTTAGAGATTCTAATTGTGAATAATGGTGAATTCTTTTCATCTGAAGTTAATCGCAACTCGTTCGGTTTCTAAAACTAAAGCGTTTTCTTCACCACACTGAAACAGAACTGGTTCCGAACGTATGCTTTTTTTCTGCACCTGTTCCCAGGAAGTATTTGGATGAAAAATCTTCAGGACGATATATGGATGATATTGCAAAAGTATCTTAGTAAAGCAAATACGGTGAAATTATTTTGTTTCGCGTAGACGAAAAAAAAGATGAAATTACAAACAATTCTCTTTTCTGATTTTAAATGTGGAGGAAAGAAGACAATAGTTTCGCTTACTTGTCCTACACAAATTTATCATTTCAAAGAACGGCTCGTTAGACTCCATGACAGTAATTAATTTGTGAGTTTACTAGTAATTTGAATTCCACCAATTCATATTAAAACAAAAAAAAAAAAAAGCAAATGAAAAAGCTAGAATTGGTCTAAGACTAATTCTTATGATACCCTAAATGAATGCCCATATAAAATTTCGTATGGTCACCGATCTATGTAAGTTTGATTTTTGAAGTGGTTCTTCATATATATCTCAGAAGGGTTCTTCGGACAGAAAAAATGATTATAAACAATTTTATAGGGTTTTGTATTCAGCAAAAATGTATATGTAAAAAACGAAAATTTTTATATGGCAACACCAAGAAGGAGTTGCCCCAATTTAGTTCAGCTTTGAAATTTTATTTGCTATTTCTATAAAAACATCATATACCAAATTTCAGCTCTCTATATCTATCCGTTCTCAGGCAGTGGCCAAATATATTGTGGAAAACAACAAAATTTTTGTGTGGCAACCCCACGAAGGAACTTAATTTTCCTTTTCTTTAAAGGCCGTGCACAAAATTTCAGCATTATAAGTTAACGTGTACTGCCCGTAGTTAGAGCGTACATGCAATAAATGGAGTGTGTGGTGAAAATTATGCCACTTGTTGTTTTATTCATATTCACTGCATTAATGAATACTATAACTTTAGAGCTAAAATATATATATATATATATGTATTATAATATAAAAAGCTGAAACCAATATTTAATAAATGATTGGCAGCTGATTTACTTGGCTCTGATTTGATGAGGTTTGTGAGGGATTATGATATGTTTTATTCAAGTCGATACCCAGAATAAAATATTTGTATTAGTAATTGTCTTATTACAGTCGATACCCGCAATAAAGTGGTTTGTTAGTAAATTTGTTATAACAGTCGAGACCCATAATAAGAATCTTTATTACAGTCGAGACCAACAATAAAGTGTTTTGTTAGTAATTGCCTTTTATAGTCGATACCCACAGTAAGACTGTTTATTACACTCGAGACCCGCAATAAAGTGTTTTGTTAGTAATTGTCTTACTACAGTGGATACCCACAGTAAGACTCTTTATTACAGTCGATACCCGCAATAAAGTGATTTTGTGTTAGTAATTGTCTTACTACAGTCGATACCCACAGCAAGACTGTATATTTCAGTCGATACCCGTAATAAAGTGATTGCATTAGTAATTATATTTACAGTCGATACTCGCAATAACACTCTTTATTACAGTCGAGACCCGCAATAAAGTCTTTTGTGTTAGTAATTTATTCTTATTGCAGTCAATATCCTAAGAATGTTTAGTTTAATTGCTATCCAAACTAAAATCCTTAATCCAGTCGGTATCCAGACTAAAAATTTTTATTTTAGTAGTCAATTAAATAAAGCAGTTGTATGTTAATAAAATGTAGAACACTGGGAGCAAACACTAGGAAAAATAAATCGCCAAGTTAGTCGCTGCACTGCCAAATCAAAAGAGCATAACGCGTACTCGAGTTATCGTGCGCACAGATAGACGGTCGGACGGACATGCAAAATTCAAAATAACTTTTAATATGTCCAATCCATTTTGGTCTACTATCAGTATTTCTGTGCGTCACAAACGGAATGACAAACTTTGTATACCCTATAGATTTCATCTAGTGTATAAAAATAAATAAAATGAATATATACTCACTGTAAAGAAATGTCTTCTTTATTCCCTAACTGCCTAAAAATTCCAGAGGATTTATTTAAACGATTCCTGAACGATTCGCTTTGACCATAAGAATGCGAATCATCTTGAAGAAACAAATGCGGTTCTTATACACGATATGAAAATGACTCGTCCAAAAGGGACGAAGAAGATATGCATTCGTTTTTCCAAGATATTTTGCCTTCGGGGTAACAATTTCTCCCGTTGGAAGTTGAGAATGCAATACGAATATGATTATCGTCCACGGCTTCTGATTCAGTTCAGTGCCTGTTCAGTTTTGTTGAAAAGAATTCACCATAAGAACGAATGTCACACAGATTTTCGTTTCTTCCACTAATATTGACTGTACTATATATAACCTATAAACTACTAATAATGTCATTATTTAAGCAACTACAGATTTTTGAAATTAACTGCATAATCACTATTTGGCTGCCCCCCCCCCCCTTTATTTTATTCCTGTTTTAAAATAAAAAAAAACATAATTAAAAACAACATTTTTAAAAATTTATTTAGGTGGCTTTTTGGACCTTTCTTATGTGACTTATGGAACAGTTTAGATGTATACTTCTCCACCGCTAGCATACTTCATCTTTGTTGTATATCAGTGGACAGGTAAATTTTTAAAGTATTTCGATGTTAAAAAAATTTACATTTATTATTATTATTTTTTGTATTACACAAATCCCAGATATTATGCGATCGTAAAACCACTTAAATACCCAATAAATATGACCAAGCGGGTAGTAGCAATTATGATACTTAACACATGGATATCACCAGCCTTACTCTCTTTTGTACCTATATTCGCTGGATGGTATACGACTGAAAGTCATAAAACATTTGTTGCAGAACATCCTGATGTATGTGAGTTTGTTGTTAATAAAAGTTATGCAGTTGTTTCCAGTTCAATATCATTCTGGATACCATGTACAATCATGATTTTTACATATTGGGCGATATTTCGTGAGGCTAATCGACAGGAAAAGCAATTAGCAATGAGACAAGGAAATGCGATGCTTATGCATCGACACTCCACAGGAGGAGGGACGAATGGTAAATTCTAATTGATAAAAATTTTGATTATATTATTTTTTTAATTAGGTGAAGCACTTAGCGGATCTGGTTCATCGAAAACTCTAACACTACATGAAATAGATCAGGAACATACTCCGACGAAAGATAAACATTTGATAAAAATGAAACGAGAGCACAAGGCTGCCCGAACATTAGGAATAATTATGGGAACCTTTATACTCTGCTGGCTTCCGTTTTTCTTATGGTTAGTAATATTGCGCGTACATATATTATATGAAATGTGTAAGAAATAATTTTAACAGAAAACAATTTTTTTTTGTTTTTTTTTTTTCAGGTACGTGATAACAAGTCTTTGTCGCGAAGCATGTCCATGTCCAGATATTGTTGTAGCAATTCTCTTCTGGATTGGATATTTTAATTCAACTTTGAATCCATTAATTTATGCATATTTCAATCGAGATTTCCGAGAAGCATTTCGAAATACTCTTAATTGCATTTTTTGCTCCTGGTGGCGAGATAGACGTCTTCCATTAGACATTGACATTCGTAGATCAAGTTTGCGTTATGACAATCGAGCCAAAAGTGTTTACTCAGAAAGCTATCTAAACTCAAATCATCCGCAAAGACGAGCTAGTCATCTAGTTGAAAGTTTATAATAAAACCCCACATAAAATATTAGCCAAACCCTAATTTAGTTATAAAAGCGTGCTTCCAAAGCTTGATAAGAGTGCTGCCAGCCTAATTAACGCCCAGCGATGTCAGCAATAAGCGTCGGAGATAAAAACGTTTCATCTCTTTAGTTAAAATTATAAAAAAAAAAAAAATCCTACGTAAAAAAAAACTAAGATGCATTTTGTTGGTATTTAGTAAGAGTTCTGTTGCAAAACTTTATATAGTTAAGTGTAGTATCTATATGTACATGTTATTAAGACAGTAACAGAATAGACATGAAAACAAGCAATAAAATATACAATACCTTTACCTACTGTATACCCATAATGCCAGCCTTTTCGGCTTTGGTCATATATAACAGAACAAAAAAAAACAAAAAAAAAAAAACATAGACCGAAAATTTAAATGTTAGAATTAAGGCAAAATTGGACAACAACGCACTGTTTGTAGTAGTTCCTGGAATAAAGTTGACTGGGTGGCCTAAACCAGAGCTTTATAAATTTTAAGTCAGCAACTTGATTCCAGCAATGGCTGCAAGCACAATCTTCTGGGCTTTTTCAACTTGCTTCCATATTTATTTATAAAAACAAAACAAATTGTCATTATATACTTTGCATTTTCCTTATCTTTTCGGCATTGTATTTCAATACCTTAAGATACATTCAAAATATATAAAATAAAAAAAAATAAAAAAAAATGAAAATAAATATAAATAAAAATCAGTAATATTTATGTACTAACATCAATTGGAATTAGAAGTCTTGAATTGTGTTCTTTTGTTACCTACATCTAAGAACTTAGAGAATAATTTATTTTTTTATTTTTTAAATATATATATATATACATATATATATAAATACATATATTATGATATATGAACAATGTAAATATGTAAATGTTTTAGTCTAATAGATAAAATTTATTTAAGAAAAATTAGTTTGTGTGTGAGTAATTTTCCACTAAAGTTAGCAAGTTTGTGCATCCGTACAGTAACACAATCCCTCTGTGAAGAGTAATTAAAAATAAAAAACAAAAATAAATATATATATATATAATAATAAAAAAGAACTACACCTTGCTCATCAAATATATATATATACAATATTGTAAACAAATCTGCGCACAACGAATGTTCTCATCCAGATTCCTTCAAATAAAAATCATCAGGATTTTTATAAGGTATGTATAATGTAAGCTATGTACCTACTTCTTATGATTTCTGAAGAACATACATACATAAATACATACATACATATTTCTATATATTCTGGTATCGAAACACGTCCTTGTTTCTCTCTTTTTGTAGAACTTACATCCAATTTATTATTGAACTTTTTTAATTTTCTGACTGAAAATTAGACTGATTATGAAATAAATAAAAATGACTAAAAAATCAAAAAAATTCGGTGTTTTTTTTTCTCTCTCTCTCTCTCTGTATTTTCTACTTTCATAGAAACAGTTTCGAGAAATACTCAAAGTTTTTAATTGCTCAACAGCAGGTAAGTTAAAAAAATATAATAAAATAAATTTGAGGTTTAAGCAAAGTGCTTTTTAATAGAAGTTGTTTAACCCTAATCAGCCCGGGTTAATTTTCTCCCTAATCCGACCAGGTGATGACTCAAGGTCAACATATTAGAAAATTGTTATTCATTACCCCAACTGCGAACGCAAAGGATTTTGAATAAAAACATCTTAATTTGATTAAATTGATTTTTCGGAATGTTCGTTGCAGACGTTCATCTTGCATTTACAACATGCTTGTTTCGTGTAGATCTGCTGGTAGCAGATTGAGTACCATTTGTTCTCAAATTTTTGTAGTAGAAGTGGTTTTTTTTTTTTATATAAAATCTCATCACCAAGTAGAAAAATATCATTAATTTTATACATAGTAAATATGTCACACGTTGTTGTGCAATTGCAGAATTTGCATGTAGCTGGAATATAGCTGCCTAGAGATTCCAACTCCAGCTGCACATACACACATGCAATTAACCTCCAGCTGAGAGGTATTGAGCGTAAAATGGTAAGGTTAATTTTGTCATCAAAACTATTTTATTATTTTGTTAAGTAAGGTATATGGGAAGCAGGGGTGGATGGGGTGACGTAAATTGGCCTGGAAAATTAGAGGAAGCGGCCTGGGAGATTAGAGGAAGCGGCCTAAAGAAAATGGAGCAGCAGGCGAAAATTTTTGGCAGTAATAACAATAACTCTTTTTCATCAATAATAGTGGCCACAAAGTTTAAAAATATTGTAACACCGTTAAAAATTTCGAATTAAAAAAAATACAGCTACTTATGGAATATCTGATTTTATTCAGGTAAGGACATGAATCAAACAAAAAATAAACTAACAGAAAATAAACTCAAAAAGATGACTCATTAAAATAAAGATCTAAAACATTAACAACTTTCTTATCAGTGGAGACGTTTCAGCGAAAGCATTAATGACATTTTCACTGTACTCAAAGTCGCTTTTTGTGTGCTCATCAACATAAAGGCTTCCAAATTTTCATTGCACAATCTATTCCGCAGTCTATTTTTGATAAATTTTAACAAAGAGAAGGAACGCTCACATTCCACTTGAGAAATTTGTAACGTCAGAAGAAACTGGTATGCTAGTGCCAATGCAGGATAACCCTCTTGGTATAAATTATACTTAATAATAGTTTTATAGCAACAGGTCGCACAATTTCGGCAATTTTTGCGGATAATATAATTTTCTTCAGAATCATCCAGATTCGGAAAAGATTCAAAAGATTCTTCCAACGTTGATTTTAATGTTTCCCAGTTGATTTTAATGTTTCCCAGTTGTTTGTAAGGGTGAAAATCTCTTCTTGCAATTGCTCAAGTGTTGCTGAATCATTGAACGGCATAATTTTTTGTGAAAGATTTTCCAGAAAATTGTTTGGCATCCTATTTTTTTTTATGTCTTTAAAGTTTTTAGGTTCCAAAAAAGAGAGGTTCATGCACAAATTTGTGTTATTTGTAAAGCGTCGTTTCATGGACTCAATCACTATATCTAACAGAAAATTATATGTTTCGATTCTGAAGCTGTCGAAAGGATCAGTCGGCTTCTCATCTGCTGTGTTTTCGTCATGCATTCTTTTCACGCGGGTTTTTCTGTGTATGGGCAAGGTTTCTTCAATGTCTAGTGTATTGCAGTCTTCGGCTAGATCAAGTTGTCTATTTGCCCATTCAACAAATGTGTCCGTAATCTTTTTGGTGCTTTCTGCATCTCTCTGAATTTCAATTAGCTGAGTTAATGATGATTCTACCAGATTGATGCATTTAAGTAAGTCAAGACCTTTTGTCTGCAGATATTCAGATAATGACCCGGTTATTTGAAATATTCTTAAAAAAATATGAGCGATCAAGAGATTTTCATATTTTAAGAGGCCATTTTTCAAGCTACTGGCTTTTTACCTGACATCGCGATTTATTTTGTGACTCGTTTCGATCGTATGTAACGCCTCTAAAACCTTTATATATAAACAGGATTCTGGGTTGCCGTAATACCCAAATAGTTTGTTTAAAGCAGTTTCTTTTGCCCACCAACGTGTTTCACCGATGATTTGAAGCTTTCTACGTTTAACGACATTGGAAATATAAGTCCATATATCCATTCGCTGGTGAGATTCTTTAAAAAATACTGCAACTGAATTTAGCAAAGCAAAGAAAGATGCAGATTTAATATGTCCTTTCAAGACATCAGTGAGAACTAAATTCAATATGTGATTATAACACCAAATATGAACGTGACTGGGGTTTTCATTTCTCATCTCATCACAACAAAGCATAAACTACTTGGGATCCAAGTTGTTTAATCATCTTCGAGAATCAATAAAAATACAAAAAAATCCTAAAGCTCTTTTAAAATCTGTGAAAAGTATTTTAATTAATAAGTGTTGTTATTCTGTAAATGAATTCTTTAATACTGATTTTGACTTGTGTTGTGATGATATTTATTTGTGTTGTTGTTATTTATATTTATTGTTTGGATATCGTTTTTAATGGCTGTTTTTTTGGGGTATTTTAATATTTTTTTTAATTTTATACTGTACCTGATGTTTAAGGTTATATTTATTACTTAATAAATTTATCTATCTATCTATCTATCTATAAATACTAATTTTGTCTAGGTTATAGTTTTGACTTTAAAGGCCCAAATTTATTTTTTGTTTTCAAAAATTTTATTTTAAAATAAAAGTGTTGGTTTAATACTACCGGCCCAAATTTTATAAATCTCACCGGCCCAAGGGGAAAATTCCCTTTCCCCCCCTGGGCCCATCCATCCCTGATGGTAAGTGTAGCCCTTGGGAAGGTAAGGAATCAAGCATTAAATTACTAGAAGACTATTTTCCTGTATGGATAGTAGTTAAGGCTCCATAGCATATATAAAGTCAATGTTTGACACTTTTTTCATAAGTATCAATATATAACAATTTGGAAAATGAACTCCCAACGCACGCATACATATAGATTTCTGTTTCTTCTTTCTTGGGAAGTATTCTCGAGTGTTTTGGCCACAGGGAGCGTTTTGTATTTTTAACTGGCTATGTGTGTAGATGTAACATTGTAGCTTTTAATTCGATTGTATTATCACCTAGAAATAATATTTAATCAATATTTGGTATGTAAATTAGTAATATGTTCAATGTGCTATCTAGATCATTAAAATTCATTTTGAGTAAGGGCAATGAATGTATTTAATACTGCCAGACAAAGTCCATAAATCATATATAGACATTTTGCCCCTTACAATAGAAGCCACGCCTAATTTTATGCAATTTCACGTAAACTTATCAAAATGAAGAAAGTTAATGGAATTATGCATCACAAAAACAGATTCATTTTATTTTATCAGGCATTTTGGCGGAAAAATTGATAACACTTTATCTAATTTTTTACTTTGGTGTCGCATAACTAGAGACAGAAGGTCACGACATGATGATGAACATAAGTCTGATAAATTAAATTAAAGAGAAAACTCTGCGCTGTCAACATTTTGTTACAAAAATAAGTGTTAGTGGGGGTATTTTTAAAAAACTTACGGAAAATAAAAAAAAAAAAAATTAAAAAACCGAAATATTGAATTTGGAGCGTAATAACTCTGAAATGGGGAGGGATACGAGGTGGATTAACATTCACAGGAAAAACATGAAGGTTCTGCATACAAATCTGTCTTAAAATAAACCCCATACCATGTACTTTTTTAAGATATAGGGTGTTTAATGAAAAAATAACATATTCTACTAATCACTCTGTAACTCGATCCTTTTGCTCCCCCCCTCCCCTGCCACACAGTTTTTTACTTGTCTGGACGAGAGGAATTATTTGGAAAAATATAGTCATATTAGTCTGGAACACCCTGTATATCGTAAAGTATTAATATCGTCGGGAAACCATTTATAAAGCCAAAACGGCAACAACTATGATCACGAGACAAATTTTAATTTTCTATTTAAACCTTTTCGATTATACATGACGTAGCGACATAGTCCACAACGATTTTTTTTCGCAATAACTGACAATGAAAGGAATTTACCTAGTACGTTTTCAAGTCGTGTCTTACTGTACCTAAACTTTTCACCTTGTAAATTATTTGAGATTCACAATCCTTAAAAGTAGGTAAGCAAGTATTTAATATTAAATTAACACAGGTATTTTCTAGACTCATTTCTTTGACAGAATTAAATTTTCTCACCGGGTCATTTTACCTTTTCCACAGATATATTTACATCGAATATAAAAGGCTTCTGATGCTAATTTATTATTTAAGAGACTTGTAGCAAGAAGGAGTTTGAGCGTAAATATTTCGAGACATAAAAACTTACCCTTTCAAACAATTGCTAAAGTTTTAAATTTTTTCAGGAAAACTTTTCCTCCTCAAAAATCCTGAGACTTTGTAAATATATAGGTAGCTAAGGTAGATAGGTATATCTAACTGTAAATTGGAACATCAGGAAACTTTTATTTATTTTCAACTCAGAATATATCCTTGTAGGTACTTATAGGAAATTCGGTCCATACTCTACACCTTGTTTGAGTATTTTCTACTTTGTAAAGCAATATTGACACTGAAGCAAGTAGATATACTCAACTCATTTATGTACATATATACTTATATACATATTTACTACTTGTGTCGGGAATTAAGAAAGTAATTACCTTGAAAATTATAATTTTGAGTCCCATGAGTTTTTAACGTTTGTGGAATTAAATGAGTATAAGCTGCTCTAGCAAGACGTCCACTTGTTATGAAGAAGTTGCTAAAATTAATTTATGAAACTGAATATGAGGAGAATAATAATTTACTATAGGTTGTAGTTAGGCGCGGGAGTATATTTCCTTGGAAAGTTAAGGGATAACGTGAGAAAAACTTATCTGGTAAATAATATCCAAAGTAAAATCAATTCTGCGTCAGCGCTACATTATTTAACATTTTTAATAAAGATAGTGATATTAAGTGTAAACATTTAATTAAATAACACGACTCATAAGTTCTTCTCATATTTAATAATTTTATGGACCGTCACTAGTTTAGTCGTCAAAATAAAAATGAATTCATAGCAGTTTTAAGGAATTTGGCTTTAAATTTATCTCTTTAGTGAGTAGGTACAGGAAATCGGTGAACTGTGAACTTCTGGGCTAAGAGAATATTTGCTTCATGCAAAAGTAGAGCTCTTGAACGATAGGCACATTGTACTGAATAAAGCTATAGAAACAGCCAAGACAATGGATATCGCCAGAGCTTAATAAACTCGAGATTCAGATCTGCCATACATGAGCACTTCATTAAACGGCCAAACTATATGTTTGAAACATTTTAACTAAAAACATATTCTCTTCCACTTATAAGATGCCCGAAGAAAGTTCCCTTAAATTATAGTTGTTGCTAAAAGAAGAATTTGACAGCTTAGTTAAATTCAAGAATACTACACTCATTGCAGAGCTTAGGTGATTTCGATTACATTGTTCCAAAAGTAAAACGTGGTTTGAGATTGTGCTTGGATCTACGTAATCTTAATAAAAATATAATCGTAAATTGGAAATACGATCTAGCCATTTCCTATATTAGCTGAGTTAGATTTAAACTCCATATGACACTTGATGCCCAACCCAACAAACTTTTATGCTATTACCGTAGGCAAGCACGTTTTTAATTTCATTCAGACTACCTCGATTTTTGGCCTTTTACCATAATCGCGTCTTCCAGAGATTTTCACTTAGAAATGACAAAACTTTTACGAATATTTTAGGACTCATAATAATAGATAGTACATCGATGATTTTTCAATATACATGGTTCGGCGGTAGCGGTACATGAAATGATATTATATATGGTACTTGGTTAAAAGGTCAAGAGATTTAGGTTAGAGGTTCAATCAAGAAAAATCGAGATTTTGTCTTACAGTGGTCAAATGTTGAGGTCATGCTTTCAACAGTGAAGTTATGACATTTCGAAATTTGAGGTTATTTGCAAAATTTTATTATAAATGACAGAAATATCGCTCTGCAAAAAGTGATGCACTGATGTTCTGTTGCGAGTAGGAGAGGAAAAATTAAAAAAGTTGGAGCAAAAAAATCTTCCCAGTTGAAGGTAAAACACTTTAAGAGGAGTTTTTGCGAACAGAAAAATATTTATTAAGATGCTCCAGATAAGAAGCATAAAAACAAAAACCCTAAGTCGGAAATATGTGGAATTTAAGTTTTCAATAAAATCTTCAATTTAAAGCTTTAGGATTTCTTTTAAAAAATTTACTAAAGTATAGAACGGATAAAATTTCTTGTGGCTGTACGTGTCCACTTAAGTTCCACTGTGTGTTATTAAGTCGTTTAAAGTCCATATTTTAATTGGCTTTCTATAGAGCTACATACTATATTTTATCTTAAGAAAAAATTTAACTCTAAATGGACTTTAGAATTTGTTGGGGTATCTCAAGAACTCCGCTTTGGATTCCTGTATCGTTAAACCTCAATGAGGTCCTCACCCATATAGAAATCAATGTAGCGTTGATCAGAGAGATACTTCTCTAGCGACACCCTCCACTCAGAAAACAGGTGAAAAGCGTCAAAGGACGCAAAAGTAACATCGATGAGTTCTAGTCTTCGGCTGGCAGCAAAAGTTTGTTCGTTGCCTTGATTCAACAGAACCAGATCCGCTGATGTTATGAACTCTAGCAGTTGCTCACACCGATGGTTAGTCTCTGAGCTGCCCCAGACAATGTGATAAGCGTTGGCATCACAACAAACCAAAACACCAAACCGGTTGGACCTTAATATTCAACCACTCGCCTTACTCATTCATTTGGAGGGGGAACATCGGAGTCATATGGGAAATATCCTCAGACAGTAAATAGTTCCCTATTGACTCCATCCTTCTTGAAGGAGCGCTTGATTCATCTAGTGTCCCTGTTACACAAATGGGGCACTATGATCACCACAACGTCTTTTGTCGCAACAACCCAAGCCGTAGGAGTAGAGCACTTTGTGTCATGCAGGATTTGGGCGGATATAATCCTTGCAGACCGAAGAGTTCTGCACAAGCACCACTTTTCGTGGCTGGGATTTTGCATGCAAGTCAGCTAGGCAAAGTTCTAACAAAGCAGATGCCGCCTTACTGTGTATCAGGTTAATCTAGGTGAAGAGAAGTCCAGTCATGTATAGCCCTCCTGCTCACTAGATCCGTTAGATCTAACGCGCTTGGTTCTATGGGTCATTACACCCACATCGCCAGCAGCGCTAGAAGAAATATCGATGGGACGATGGGTAGAATTGGTAAAGTCCAGACAGATATTCTCTCCCGCCTTCTCCATCCCCTATTCTTATTTTCCCCACCGTATTTATACCTCTTCATAGTGCTCAGTTTCCCGGCGCTAGGAGGCTTACTACTCTCCAATACCTAGCAGGGATGTCATTACTAATCATCCTTACTTTTCCCCTTCTCTTCCACTCTGCTCTACCAACTCTCCTGCGTCGGAAAGTCCCACTTCGGTTGCCCCCAGCAGCGCATTTGGACTCTGAGATCATAACATCAGCTAGCCTGCTTGAGATAAGATGCCCTGACCAATGAGGAGCATGAGTGATTTCCATAGGAGTCAAACCGCCCTCATCAGCCGAACTCCCCAACAGGAGGATGTTTTATATGGATGTTGAGATCTCAGGGATAAAAGAGTCCTCCGATTCCTCAAACATCCTTGGATTCCTAACGCACTTACTAGAAGTCGATTTATTGTTAACAAAAGGTTCCATATGTGTTCCCACGAGTTACGCAGAAAGGCTGTCACACACCGCAGAGATCGTTATTTCCTCAAGCTTGGGATGGGATAAGCATTTAGCCCACTAATCAGTGTCAAGCTCACCGAACAGCGGTTACCACTTCGCACTACGTGGAAGTAACTGAACCCAAGGCCAACAATTTCACTTCACCCACCACTCAGCTGACAGAACAGCAGAATCCGTTTCTCACACTGAAGATAGCCTTGTCTAATGTTAGCCAAAAGTGAGGCTATAGTCGTGAGTTGATTGAAACAAATCCAAAACGACTTTTCTCAGACTTTCGGTGTCCATTTTACTAAGAAGATTGCCGGGAAGGAATCAAAAATCTTCGGAAACTTGCTCTAATTTCTCGTAACTCCACGTCAATTAGAATAAAAAAGTTCAATCGATTCAAAAATTGGTATACGAAGCATTTGTTTTGTTGTCATACAGGAGTCGTTATCTTGTGATTAAAAAAGTTCGAGTCGATTCTTTTTTCTTGTTCTTGTTTCTTTAACGTTTGCTGGTGTATCCATAATCTTTAACAAATTTTGTGAAGGACTGTTAAAAATTGCTCCCATGTCAGAATCACTAACCAAACTCAGCTTTGTCAAGCAGCTAAATTCAATGGGAGGACAAAAACTTTAAGTGCAAAGTGGTAGTTTTTTACTCTTTCAAGACCCGTACAATATGCGAGTCTACAGGCAATTCTCATTGAGCAGAAAAAATAAAAGACAAGTACCGAGAACTGTCAGTTTCTGGCAAGCCGAAGATAAAAAATTCTATAAAGAAATTTTTGAGAGTATAGGTACTGTGTGTAATGTGTTTCGATCAGCATTAACAGGGTGATCTTACATTACAGTGAACTCAGATGCCAATAAGTTGTTGGTGGATATATAAAGATTTATAAGAAATCTATAAATGAATCATTTTAATTAAAACTGGTTGTCTTCAAAATTAAAACGATTCACATATAGATTTTTAATAAATAAAAAGATTACTCTTTTGGACTTTTTACCGGGTTAAACTTAATTTTGTTCAAGAACGAATTTTTTGGGATTCTCCGGTATATAGCAAAAGCTAGAAAATGTTCTAAATTATTATTTCATCACGCAACCCATTAATTTTTGGTGACGATTTTCAAGTCTTGGTTTGACTCATCAACAGGTCCCAAATGATTTGAAAAACAAATGAAAAAAGAAGAAAGAAATAAAAAGTTTGCAAAAGTTGCAAATTGAAAACTCTGCCTTGCTCTGCTTTTGCACGGTTCAGTAAAAATCAGGCTAATTATTTTGTCTTTTTCGCCTCTTATAAAAAAGTCATCTTTGAAGACTCAATGAGGCTGGTTTGTCGTTATTCAACCGGGCCGGTTTCAATACTCAGTCCGGCCATGTCTTCCATTATCATTACTAAATACGGTAATTCAAGTATTTCAAAATTTAATTTTTTTATGGCTATTACCTCCGAAAACTCTTTTACAATTTGGAATATTCACAATGGTACAAACTTCCGAATTTCTCTTTAGTAACGCCTCAGGTAGCCGTAACTTCTGCCACCCATATTCTACTAATTTTGGTTTATTGCTTTGAAACCTTACTCTGTAGTAATTTTTTTTTTCTTGTAATCATGGAAAATCTGATTTAGCTATTATTTTAAGTAAAACTAATGATTAGATAAACGCATTAAGGATTATTAAAATTAATGATTATTAGAAACAAACAGTTTATTTCAATTTATTAACAATACTCTTATCAAATACATTAATTTCTCTTAGATGTCGATGTACGTTAGCGAAAACCGAGCGATCTGGCTGTCTCCTATTGGGAAACCTGCTTCTGTACACCTCACATGCCCTCCTTTCATTTCCATTGCAGAAACCGTAAATGTAATTAATATCTGTGTATTCCTCAAAAGAAAAACTTAGCATCTTGGAAAAATATTAATGGCAGTCAATTTTAGCCACGATATGAACCAGGAAGAAAATATTAAGATGACAAGAAAACCAAGGAAGTATTAAAAAAAAAATAAGAAATTAGGAACTAAAAAATAAAAAAATATTTCTGCTAACTTTCTTTGCTGGCTGGCCTGTACACACTTTTCAATCGAATTGAAGATGTAGAGCAATGCAATGATCTATTTAAACTATCAGACGAACTCGTAAAAGCAACATACACATGTGACTCTGATATGAGTCAGTGACAGCGAGCGTAATAAATAAATAATAAATGAAATAACATTTTTATGGCTTTTCAGAAATAAGGATTAACTTATTTTCAAGACATCTGCCGCTGGGACTAACCCAGAAATTTGTTTGTTTAGGTAGGGTACCTGAGGCGTACTTTGCTTTGGGATTTTGAAACCGTTGATTTTAGGTAAATGATTGTTTCGGGAATTTAAAAGGTCATAAAATGAAGAAGCTTTTCCCATACTTGCGTATCCCATTCTTATAAGAAATTTCCACGAATTAATACTTTCAAATTGGAGTTTATTTTGTTCTAAAGGCACGACGACACATTCTAAGTCAAAAATAAAGGAAGGCATTTCACATTGGAAAATTTTTAATAAACAGTTTAAAAGTTAATTTGTTGCTCTAAAAAAATTACTAGGTGCGATTTATTTCCGCAAAGTATTAAACGAGTTATAGGGTAAACTGTAAGTTACGGAGCGGATTCTAAGAAAAATCAGGTATTCCTTAATAACTCCAAAACTACGCAAGATAGGACATATGTCCTGTAGGACTTTTCTGTTCCTTTTTCTGTCAAGATTCTATGGGTGCAGTATGGCGGTACCCTCCCTGTAGAATGGCTCATTCAAGAACGCTTTAATTATAAAAGTAAAATGCATTAAAAAGTTAAAAATTGATGAGTTTTGGATATGGTGGTTTTGCACTGGAGGTGCAAAACGAAGTTTCGGATGAACTTTGGAAGTTTTTAAAATTTATCCGGTCTTGAGGTGAAGACCTTTTAAAATGGCACAGTATTTCCCCAACAAGATCTTGAGGTATTCTTTTTATTACAATAGTACATCCATACATGATCTCAAAATACTTTCACTATTTGTTTTGTTTATATTCAAAGAAAAATCAAGATAGATCCAGAATAGGCTGAACCACAATAATATTGCAAAGTAAAGAGACACATACAAACGTTTTTTATATATGTAGTAGCAAAAAGGTTGGAAACTGAAACTATCTTCAAACATATATATATATTGGATTTTCTATTCATTTAATAATTACCTCAACTTCTTCTGGTCATAAGCGCAAAATGCTCGTTTTTAAATTGAAATGGTTCTAGTCAACTAAAATTAGCTACACTAAATCCAAGCAATCAACTATACTAAGGCAGTTTAAGCCCTATACTTACTTACATTATGGTATGAGCAATGTGGGGGGCTTTTTCTCCAGGTAAGGAGGGACTAAATAATAATTAGTGGATTTAAAATTGAAAATATGCAAGTAAAATGTGGGTAGGCTTTTCTCGCCGCGATCTTTTGAGATAAATCGAATCCCGGATATTTTTGTTGACATGTATAATATATATACCTCCCTACATATTTCGTGCACAATTTTTTCGTGTTATACTTTTCATAAAATAGAGTTTTTTTATGTTACAGTAACATTCTGCTCATTTATTTGAGCAGAATATTTCAGTAATAAAAAAGCTTAGTATGAAATTCTGATAAATTTGTTCATTGGGAAATGGACAAGCACTGGTTTATGTAGCCGTCCTACGTATATTATTCGTAGAGTTATTAAAATAATATAATAATGAATTTGGGAAAACTCTGAGATTTAAAATTAAGTACTAGCGTAAATAGAAACCTGTAGGCAATACAAGTAAAAATTATAATCGCACCCACAGATACTGTGATAGATTGAGTTGTCATAGTGTGTATTCTATGACAACTCAATCTATATACAGGCATATACAGGGTGTTTCCCACTAGGAAGTCAGTAGAGCTGGAGGTAATAGTGCTCACATAGACGCACCAAAAATTGAATGTCGGTGGGGGGGGGGGCATATCAACCGTTAATGATTTACAGGGTGATTAAGAAAAAAAGCTAGTTTTTCACAAAACTTTATCTTAAAAACTACGGGGTGAATGGTCACAGTTAAGAGTTCATGTATGTAGAACTTTATGGCCTTCCCAACGACTGCTCAGCCAGTGCCATACCCCTCTCCACTCAAAAATTTAGCTTGTCTAAACTAAAAATTTCGGATCTTTTTACCTTTTTTTTTAATTTACCCTGTATTATTTTTGCAAAAAGGTCGTTAACATAACTTTTTTTATAAAAACCCGCTCTACTGACTTCCTAGTGGGAAACACCCTGTATAGAAGTGTCCTTGTAAAATTACGCAGTCGTATAGAGGAGTTTGCAAAGTACACTGCTTTTAAAAATTTAAATTAGATTAAAATATGTGTACAATAAATAAATAAATAAAAATAAAAATAAATGTATAACTAAAACGAATTTTAAATATACAATTTTTTCAAAGATTAGTATTCTGTGTTAGTTTACTAATCAACATATTGTTTTCGTTTTTCTCATGGAATTTCAAATTCGAGGCCATTCTGGAAGGATTGGGGAATAACATTAGCATTATATAACTACATGAGCATCGACAGTTAACAGTTAGACTTTGGCAAATGTGGCATTTTCCAGGATTTCAACATACTGAATTCCAGATATTCATATTACTGAATTTAAGATAACCCTAATGGATTCAATCAAATATCACATGCCACAGTTTTCTGAAATTCAGTTTTGCTGAAAAAATTCAAAGAGTGCTTCCGATTTTTGGGTTATTCAGTTTACTGAAATATTTCAGTTTGCTGAATTATTTTGATTTGCTAATATCGGTAACGGATTGGGATTTATGAGTGCTGTCACATTTTCCGACAAATAAATACAATTTATTTCGGTTGTAGACAAGATGGGGCGTTTGTAGAATGCAAAATTTCAAAACTGTGTTTGTTAAACTTTTATATTTATCAAGAAAAAAATTTCTTTCGACTATTATTACTAAGTAGGCCTTCCGCTCAATCAAAACTTCTTCGCCACTGGATAATTAAAAATTTAAGTTTAAGAATCGGTAAAACTTTGCATTCTAAGTCCTAATAGCTGAGCGTGAGAATCTGTATCGAAGATACTTACATCTTAGGACAACGGATAGCCACAATTTCTTTAAAGCGACACGAAATAAGGTTAATTTAAAGATCCGCGCAGCTAAGCGTAGGTATTACAGCTCGAAGTTTGACTGTAATCTATCACCAAAGAAGCTATGGAGTAATCTAAAAAATGCAGGCATTTTTGGTAAAGAAAAACCGAATTGTGACGTTACTGCGGAGGAATTAAATGCTCATTTCACCTCTTCGCAATATGCAGCCCCGGCTCCGATGTGTTATCTGCACAAATATTGAACAATCGGCAGATCAGAGTGCCGGATTCAAATTTCGCTTCGTCTATGCTGAAGAAGTCATCCATGCTATAAACTCCATAAAATTGAATGCGACCGCTCCGGTTTAAAATTTCCCCTAAATTTCTTAAGCTTATTCTTCCGTGGCATTTTTCTCCCATGTTTAACATTTTCAACACGTGTCTGATTACCTCCGAGTTTTCTGCATCATGGAAAATTGCGAATGTTATACCTATTTGCTAAATCAAAGTCCCCCATAAGCCCAAATGATTATAGAGCAATAAGGATCTTATTTTATCTAACCAAAGCTCTTGAGAAGTTACTGTACTCGCAGGTCATGCAACACTTAGACGCTAACAATCTGTTAATCCATTGGCTGTCAGGTTTTCGTACTTCTAATAGCTGGGAGAGTGCTCTTTTGAAAGTGACTACTGATATCCGTAAACGTCTGGATAAAAACTGTTTAACTATCTTAACTCTATTGGACCTCTCCAAGGCTTTTGATAGCGTGAATTGCACTAGACTTTTGTCGAAACTTTGAACTCATTTCAAATTTGCATCCTCCGCCGTACTTTTAATTTCCAATTTTCTTACTGAGAGATATCAACATCTGTCAAGCTTACTTCTATTGTTTTCGTGGGTACCGCAAGGTTCCATACTTGGTTCCCATCTTTTCAGTCTTTATATTAATGACCTCCGTGAAAACATTAAGTATTGTAATATACATTTTAACGTCAATGATGTTCAATTATACTTCAGTCGGTCTATAGGTCTGATGGAAGATTGTGTCGACCGCATATACTCGGATCTGCATAGAGTTGGTGGTTGGGCAGAAGACAGTCTCGTACTATTAAATCCCACTAAATCACATGCAATGGCAATATACAGGCAGAGCCAGGACGCAACCGACATTCCCCTATTGCTCTGAACTCTATTAATTTGACGTAAAAGCATTGGAGTTCTCCTTAACATTTTAATGATTTGTTTCAATGGTACCGTTGCTAAAATTTACATGGGACTTCGACGCCAGTGGTTGGCTGCTGATGTACTGCACAGATCTATGCGTATGAAGCTTGTAAAAATATTACTCCAACTTTTTTTTATAGCAGGTTGTTTAGTATTCCCGCATTTAGATTCTACATGCGCTCGAAAGTTAAATGTAGCTTTTAATGACTGCACGAGATTTATATTTGGGATGAGACGTTTTGATCACATTTCACCTGTTCGATATGCTTTGTCTGGTTGCTTCTTAAATACGATCCTCATTTGCCCATAAATTGTCTTATTAAACAACCTAATTTACAACAAAAAGCCATCATATCCCAGTGATGAACTGACTTCCATGCATTCTTCAAGGAATTGAAATATCTCTATTCCACATCATAGATGCTCCAGCTATGGAAACTCCTATTTCCTTCAAGTTGTACGTATTTGGAACTCAATTTCAGCGGTTATTCAGATGACGAGCGATGCGAGAGTTTTTAAGAGGTTTATTTTTCAGTATTTGCCACTTGATGGTTGATTTTGTGGTTTTTTGGGTCTGGTTTCCAGCAGTCTTGCTATGTGTATGAATGTAATTTAGATTCTTTCTTCATCTATTAATTTGTTTGATTTTCTTCATGGCTTATAGCCCTTTGATTATCTTAATAATAATTACAATTATATTACTGTTTTTTTTTCTCTCTTCTTGATTTATAATCTAATATTGATTTTATAGCTATTGTTTTGCTTTTATTTATGTAGGATAATTATAAATACTTCCTCTTTAATTTAGTACGGAAAAAGACTGTTATCTTGTTGTACAACCTTCTAATAAAATAAATTTAATTGAATTGAATTCCAAACTAAAACTGAACTTCGGAATACTGAAATTACTGAAAATGTTATATGAGAATTTAACCCTTTGAGCGGTATCGCCGTATATGTACGGCCAGCCTCTGGTGATCCAGATAGAGTATCGCCGTACATGTACGTCCAGCCATGGTCCAGTCCATTTTGGGCGGGTTTTTCTTTTTTCTTTTACATAATTCTAACAATGAGGTTTGTAGGTATATTATTTCATATTTTTTTGTTTCCTCTACCACCCCCCTCCCCCCGCTGGGGGTAAGAAATTTCGTGATTTTACGATGGAACGTCATTTTCAAAAAATCATATCTCGAGAACGAAGTAATCGATTTTTCTGACTCAAATGCCAAATGAAGCTTAATGCTTTATATTTTCCATAAAAAAACATAGCAGCACCGAACGAAATTTTTTTTTAATAATAGTATTTTTGTCAAAAAAATAGTATTATTTACTATTGAGGACTTCTAGCACTTTTTTCTTACATTTTTATTTTGAAGTTAGAAGCGTTATCTATCTATGTATAAAAAATTGCGATAGAGTTCGGCTTCGTTTTTGAGAGAAAAAAATATGGGTGAGCTGTATATTATTCCGAGAAAAATATTATTAGGATTCCGAAACTCGGAACACATGGAACACATTTTCTTTTATTCTAATGAAGTGCACATGTATTTATTCTACACACACACATGTAATGTACAAACCCTTCGCCACATATTTCGAATATGGTCAGCTTTGTAGCACGCTTTGAAGTCTGATCGCGAAAGTTGAATTTTGTATTTTCTGTGACGTGCAAACAAAAATAATTATAAGCCCTCAAAAATGTCAAGGCTAGTACTAAAAAGTGCTTATAGGGAAAGAGGACAAAAATAAAGAATGATGTCGTTTTAAAAACAAATCAAAAATGTCAAAATTTGTTCTGGTAGGTTTTGGAAAATCTAGTACAGATTCAAATATGTTTTTTTCTGAGAAGAAATTTGAGCACCCACACCCCCTTTTGGTCCGTGGTCAAATGGCTGAGTTATTATTGAAAAACCAAATATCTCTCTAATTTCCCGCACTCCGCCCTTCCCCGTGACCTGATTAATATTACCTTTAGCCTAGGACCGCAGCTCTCATTTAAGACATCAACGAACTCTCTGCGACTCTTGGTTCAGGCGATATAACCACAACATTTCAAAACTTTACCCCCTTCCCCGCCGGGAGAGAAATATCCCACACAAAACCGACTTGACCAAAAGATGTGCGGCGTCGAGATGAACATGCACACCAAATTTTGTGAAAAACCGTTCCCCCCACTACAAAAAGAAGACTCCGTTCAATTTGCGAAATCTATCGAAAAATGCAAAAATAACTCACTCCAGGGACGTGTATGCTAAAAAAATTAACTCACTACTCAAAGGGTTAATATGGAACTACTTATCGGAATCAATATTTTGATTTATAATTAAATTTCGTGGCTAATCTTTTTACACTCTGGATGAAATCATATCAAGTATACTAAAATCGTCACTCACTTCTTTGTAATGCATAGAAATAAAGATAGTATGGCAGATTAAATTAAACGTAAGTATATTAAAAAAAAAGAAGAAAAAAAAAATCTTAGTTTTTGTGCCTCCGTCGAGCACGCGTTATCATGAACACTTTACACATTTTCCGCGACATTTCTATAAAAAATTTAAAAGCTGAGTAATTTCGAAGATGAATAAAATCAAGCATCTCATTTTTAGAATCGCCATACCAAAAAAATCATTTTCACCGTGTATATTTAGACATATGCTGACAAATTCATTCAAAAATAAATTCAAATAAAAGTTGATAAATATTATTTTTTTATTTACTTGAAATTACCCTGAAACTGTCTGGTATACCTCGTTAAACTACATATTTACATCGAAAGAAATTACCTAGAAATATTCAGTTACGCTAGTCTGAAATATAACGACAAGAGCCAAAGCAACAGTTTCATATCGTTTCAGATAATTGAGTTGGTTGGATAATTAGAAATCAGAACCTTGAAAAGAACTACCGTGAAAGAAGTAAATGGGTTTCCTCAGAAGACTTTAAATTGAACGAGTGTTACTACGATAAAGGATTTGTGCATAGAAAACTTCCATAACTGGGTGCGGATGTGTTTATTACTTTATTTATGAGTATTACCATAAAGTAATAAAGGCTAAAGAGATGAAAAGATTAAGTTTGCTTTGAAAACCAATATTTGAAAGCTCAATCTGAAAGTTTGGATGCAATCGTAAAAGCTTTTCTTGCAGAGCTTGCATCTTCTGTATTGAATTTACAGCCCACTGTACCAGCAGGCATCACATCAAATCAAGGCACGATGTACTGAATCGAGTAAATTCAACACTACCAAATTTTACTATGGTAGATATTAATACGCGTAATAGTACTGCAAATTCTACGCAAGCAAATTTGTTAGACGGCGATTTTTTTTCATAGTTGTATAATTTTCAAAGTGATTTAGTATTGTCGTATATTTCTATCTCCTTCTACAGTTTTTATCTTACAGACGAAAATATAGTGAAATAGTTGATGAATAATTCTAACAACTCGAAATGGAAACATTTTCGAAAAACAACCTTTTTACAAATTCATCAATTATTTTTTCCCATACGTTGATGTATTTCATATTGTGATCGTGTGATATTCAAATTGTCTATCTTATGACCAGAGTGAGAGCGACTTAGAAATCAAGTTATTATAATTTTTTGTTTGCTATTTTTGATTGATGAAGCTCAAAATTGGAATACAATAATATTTTAACAAATTTTTAATTTTATTAACTTATGATTTTTATACCTTAGATAAAGTCTCATATGGTATACTAAGCTTGTTATTCCGTTTGTAACGCATAGAAAAAATACTGGTAGAGCCAAATAGATTGGACACATACGCGTATGTATTATTAGCTATTTAGATTTTTGCATGTCCGTTCGTCACAATAACTTGAGAACACATTCTAGGTTTGTTTCAAATTACATAATTTTGCATATACCTTTTAAGAAAGCAGTCAGCTGAGGACTTTTTCATATACTGGAAAAGTTCTCAGAATGTAAAACTCTATGAAATTTGTTATAACGATTTTTACTGTCCGATAAACCGTTCTAGAAATAGATGCGTAAAACTATCTTAGCGATCTGCCTAAAGGCTGAGACTATATATGGGCATTCACATATGGCATCGAAAGAATTAATCTTAGGCCAATTATAGCTTTTTACCTGTTTTTTTTTTTTAACAAATTAATTTTCGGTTGAAATTTCAATATATCAAAGTACAACATTTACCATATTCCCATATTTCTTATTGGAGCCGTATGCACATTTAAATTTACATCTTCTGGCATTAAAAAATTTCGATTTCGAAAAACAAAAGGTAAAATTCTTGAATGAACTATGTAGACTAATCTTTGCGGACTCCCTGTGCAAATAACTACATGTATACAAGTCGGAGAATCCGAAATTTTTATTTTAGACCGGCATAACTCCTGACAGGAGGGGACAAGGGGCTGTTAAGCTGTTGTTGGAAAGGCCATGAAGTTGTGTACATAATGAGCTCTTAACTGTGACAGTATGTGTAAGTGTTTTTTGATAAACTAGATTTTTTCTTAATTATCCTGTAACTCCGAAACGGTCCATATGACCCCCTGCCATACAATTTTTTAAGTGAGTACTAGCACCTCCTGCTTTGCTGACCACCATGGAGGAAACACCTTGTTTATGCCTTGAAGAACAATCTTCCAGCCAATGGAAAATATATTAAATATTTTTCTCAAAATTTTTTCCACCAGTCCGAATACGAAATCAATAAAAGAAGTCATAAAGAACACGTGCATTGAGAACGCAAGATAAGCCAGCGAGTTAAGCGATTGGTTTGCAGGAGATAATATTTGTTGTAAATATCGTGCAAAAACACTCAATTATTTTATTGACATTTTAATTAAAAAGCACTGCTAATGGGAAACCCAGAAATTCTTTAAACCTAAAAACAAAACAATCAACAAACTGAAAATAATAAAAGCATAAAATTGAATCTGATATTTTGGGTTATTACGCAAAAGTACATTTTATACTTTTAACCCATTTTCTAGTAAAAAATGAAAAAAAGTGTTTCTATGTGGGTGCCTGCATTGTATAAGGAATGTAAATGCAAAATTTTATGTTTAATTTCTAGACGATATTTATCACGAAGTTTTTCGAACATATAAAAACGCCATGGTAGAATTTGGCAGTGTTGAATTTACTCGATTCAGTACATCATGCCTTGACTTGATGTTATTCCTGCTGTTACAGTGGGCTGTATATTCAATACAGAAGATGCAAGCTCTGCAAGAAAAGCTTTTACGATTGCATCCAAACTTTCAGATTGAGCTTTCAAATATTGGTTCGGAAAGAAAACTTAATCCTCTCATCTCTTTAGCCTTTATTACTTTATGGTAATACTACCCTTTACGATGCCACAAACAAAGTAATTTATTTTGCAAAACTATTAAAAAAAAAGAGCTACTATAATAGCGCTTTCAGTAAAACATATTACTAATATTATTAAAAACATCAACTTCAGATGACAGGTGAACGTTTGGGCTGATAGTGAAAATGTTGATCGTCATTTATCACAATACGATTCCACTATTTCCAAATGTTTTTAAAAAGTGAAAAACAAAAAGGAACTTAAAAAAATGCTCAATCCGCTACACCGTTTGTCAGCTGTAGCATGCCATATATTTGAAAATTAGAGACTCAATATTTGTATGCCTTTTATAAAAGACTAAACCCTTCGAAACAGGAGGTGGCGACTATACTTTCGGGGCTGGTCACTGACTTATAACAATGGACTGAGCGATTTGCTATTTCATGTGGCACAAAAAATATTGTGTTTCTATATATCACCGTTAGAGGACTCTTTAAAACGATTACATAAAAAACATGTAAAACACAACCAATCAGATGAAAAATTACACCCGTAAATCGGGTTTAATTAAAAAAATATACTTTCTTGTGCTCAAGTGACATTTTAATCGCTTATAAGGAATTAAACTCATTCCGACTTTAATTTTCAAAAGTTATTCTTAACTGAATCCTGCTTATGGGCAAGAGAGACGGAGCATGATAAACACTATCTTTACCTTATTCCTTCTGCGCTGATTGCATCTGTAGCCAACATAAAAACATCAAATGGCATACGCAAACGTTCCAGAATGCAATATTTTGTGTTGGTAGCTCCAACTCTGCCATAGGGCGAAAGAGAGAACTATAAAACTTGTGCCATGCTTTCCTATAGGAAAATGATAATACGCTCAGTCCATTGTTATAAGTCAGTGGGGCTGGTGTGGCCTAAGCCCACTAGATTTATTTACGCGAATTTTGGCGGGATTCAGCGGGAGCAAGAAATTATGAACCAATCACGCGTTCTTCCCGCCGTTTTTATAAAGTTTTTTAAAGCTGAAGATTTAAAAATAATTTGCTCAAACGACGAAGAAAAATCTCTTTTGCTTTAGGTATACTAAATATTCTTGGGCAAACGTCAAATATTCATATGCTACATGCATTTTATTATTGAGCACTAGACAAAAAAAAAATATGCGTTCACCAAATTAATTTAGAACGCAAAATACACGGTGAATTCCACACACTAATGGATGAACTGAGGAAAGATGAGAAGAGGTTTTATATTTACTTTATGTAAGATGTCCGGCGATTGTTTCGATTCTAGATCTCATAAATAATGATATTCACAAAGAAGATACAAATTATCGCGAAGCGATTTGTGTTTAGGAAATTACTGTAAAATCACGGAAAACAAGCTTCCTTCTTTTTAAACAAAAAAAAGAAAATTTTTATGAAAAGAAAGTAAATTATTTCAAAAATTACTTCCGGAGGAAATTATAAAATATTAGTTCCTTCAAATTTATATGGGTTGTAAGAATTTAAATAGGAAAATACTGAACCTGGCTGGGTTTCTTGTAACACGGAAGACGGATTGTTGTTTTTGCAGACAGTAATCTGCGACTCGCGTGAGACACTTGAAGCACTTGAAGGAAGTATCAACTCCTGTAAAATTGATGCTGAGGTCGCACTTGTACATAGATGGTTTCTCACTGGTCATTTCCATCTTGGTGATTTCTTACCGTTCTTTCGCGAACGATTTAAAATTTTTTGCATAGCCCAGAAAAATTAAATCAATGTATCCATTTCCACCGATTTCCTTTTATTTTTGAGGTAGGTACTGTACGACCATGTCAACCGAAGATATATTTCTTTTGTTCTTATTATTACAAGAGTTAGGAGTACCTTGATTGCCCTGTTTTCGCCACGGTCGCCTCATATCAGATGGATTTTCATTAACTTCTTTTCCTGGCAAATCTGCTGTTTCCAGTGTTAGGTCTATTTGGGATTTTTTTTTTAAATTTGTGCATTTTCATTTATTTCTTTGTTTGACAAATCTACTGATTCCAATGTTAGATCTATTTCTGATTGTGCTCCTTCGGTAAGATATTGATTATCACAATCGACTGTTGCTTCTACATTGGAATCGATTTTGTCAAATTTCATAGAATATCTAAATTGTGCCCAATTCGCGTAGTTCTTTTCCACTTGGCACGTTCCAGTTTTAGTGCTACTTAAATATTTTGCGCACGGATCTCGATGAATTTTCCATTTTTTTTTACTTCAGTACCTAAAAAAAAAACATTTTTTATTACAGATTTCCTGTAACTGGCGATTTCTATTCTACAATAGGTGATAGTTTCTAGTTGGATTTTCAACTATTAGTTGTATTGTCAAAAGTGGTTGCAAAGCAATTTTGAAGAGAATGCAATCATGCCTGAGTCGACAGAAGCAGTTTGGGAAATATCTATTGAAAGATTTAAGAACTTGTGGCAATTTCCTAATTGCAAAGGTAGTATAGATGGAAAACATGTTACCATTAAATACCCAAAAAATAGTCGGCCGAATTACTTTTGCTATTTAAATAAATTAGTAGTTGCTCTGATGTCTATTGTTTTATCCGAATATCAATTTTTATGTGTGGATATTGGCGGTTATGGAAAAAATAATTATGGCGGATATTTCGAGGCCTCTAATATGAGAATAGAATTTGAAAATCCTAGTATGAATGTACCCAGAGAAAACAATCTTTCCGGGAAAACTCAACCATGTCCGCACGTCCGCTGTTACGCTAAAACCTTTTCTCTTGAGAACATTTTCCTATAGAAAATCGAGTAGCGATAAAGAAAAGGAAAAATTTAATACAAGTCTTTGTAGAGCACGACGTGTCGTAGAAAACGCATTTGGTATATTAGCCCAAAAGTGGACAATTAATTCTAGGCCAATTGAAGTTAATGTAGATACTACAATTTATAGATTTAAGGCAACATGTGTCTTATATAATTTCCTGCTTTGATGATTTAGAGGAACCTGCGCAGACAGTTGATGAATTAAATAAAGTTAATGTCGCCTCTATACGTGGTACAAATGTGGCATTTGACGCGAATGAACAATATGTTGAGTACTTTAGTAAATAATAGCGATTAATCTATTCCTAATTTTTTAATGTTTATAAAAAGATTCATGAAGAAATTCAGCTACTAGACTTTTACTTACCATTTGTTTTCAATTCCACGCCAATTTCATTGGAAACTTTATCTTTCTTGCGAAAATTTTTATATCTCGAGTAAGAAAAATCATACAAAATTGGGTTCACTTTTACTAATTCAATAATTTTTCAATATCCATCTTTCGCGGGAACTACGCGAATGACGGAAAAAAGATTGCATGCTGCGAGTCGAAAATGGAACACTGCAATCCTGCGCTCGCTACCTAGAAATGAGACGTCAGTGCTAGTGGTTACTTATTCCGCCATAGTTTCGAGTACCGCAAACATTTCGCTTCCGTTCCCACTCCCGCGGTTTCGCGTTGGTCTGTGAAGGCCTTTACAATTCAATCTCAAGGTCAGTAATCGAGGTCGTAAAAGGCTATATGATGGCACAGATAGGATCAACCTTTGACGTAGTGTCCAAAGGGTCTGCGCGGCCCAGTCGACGGTATTGTTAACTTAATATAACCTAGGTGGATATTGAAAATAACCTCACAATATTAATCCAAGTGTGGAGATGAGTCATTTTCTGTAAAACGAATATTCGCAGAGGTACCAGTTGTAATAATAACAAAAAATGCAAATGAGATAGACTTGATGCCTATAGTTTAACTTCCCTGCAAAATTGAGAATATTAGATTCAGAATTCTTTTTGTCGCGATATGGGTCGCTGTTGCTTTCAAAAGTTATCGTGGGATCTATTTATTAGTAAGATCTTTTAACGTCAGCATAGACTACCTGCGGTTAGTAATATTATGGTTCCGTTAGTAAAAGCTCATGTAAGATATATTTTTTTTTAAGAGCGTTGTCTGTCTCCAAATTAAGCAAACCAAAAATTAACCAATTTGTTGGATAAAATGTAGATCTTGATTTACATTCAACTTCAAGTTAAGCAATACAACTATGTACGTCAATATCAATCGTTATTGATTCTATTTAAGTACTGAAGAAAAATGTAATGAAACCAATTGGGTATACGTGATGAAAGGGTTTTCCGGGATTTATTCACTATTTCAGGAGTTGTCTTTGAACTGGGAAGCTATCCATAATCGTTGTATATGTTTGCAAATATTGTATCGTAAGTTCCGTTTACTTTTGAAAATATTGTAAATAATTTCTTTCTTCTTAAATTACATATTATCAAAAGGATTTCCATACCTGGTCTATACCAACACGATACAAATATATAATACAGACATGCATACGTACTCTCATGCCAGAAGAGGTAAATTAAACCTGAATTTAAAGGTGAAATTGAGTTCGAAATTGCTTTTCGATAGAAATTTCTACAAGCAAGTGACAATATATACGTACATATGTAATACATAAATACTTTTACATACATACACTCTTAGAAATCCCACAAAGTTTAGTAGAGAAATGTTAACGTGAAATATTCAAAGTATGCAGATATATTCATAGCAAGTACATAGGTACACCAGATAATTTGCCTCTATCAAACTTGAGGTAAATTCTGCTGCACTTATGAAATGCTTGCTGTATAAATTGACATAACTTAAATTCTTGTCTAGGGTAGATTAATTATTCGCATTCTGAATTTTTATAATAAAGTTGAAGCTTTTGTAAATCGAGTCTGTGCTGGGCTTGAGGTTTTCATGTTTCGGTTTCTTAGAAAAATTATAGGAATGAATGATGTAATCAAGGACTCCATCTCTGATTTCATGCTCCATATTAATTTGTAGGAATTTCTGCAAACTAAAGTTTTTGTTGCAATTTATTTTTAACAAATAAGCAACTTAGAGCAACTTGTCCAACTAAGCTATCGGATCATCTGATTTTAGATGAGTGAAATGATGATTTATTCGAAAGCACCTTAACTGCATTTTCTATGTGGTATTTATGAAGCAGAAGTAGTTGTGCAAATTTACAAATGCATACCGACGATAAAGAAATGCATTCATAAACTGGCAAAAGAGAGCTTTCAAGCTCAATGACGATTTGGCAATAACTTGTCATATCGCCTCACTTGAGCACCGCCGCAATGTTGGATGCATTTCGCTCTTTTATCGCTATATGCACGCTCAATATTCCGATGAAATATCTAGTGTGATCCCTTGTAGAATGATTCCTGCATGCAATACTCGCGCTACAAACTGACCACATCCTTTTATTCTTTAAATTACCGTCGGCCGTATAGCAGTAAAATTCCGTGATGCCTTTTTATCCCGAACTGTGCGAATGTGGAACAGTGTACCATCTTCTGTCTTTTCTCCGGCATAAAATCTGCGAAAGTTTAAGGGTGACATACATCAGCACCTCCGCGGTCTCATCATATTCCCTAATTCCCTTCACTATCCCCTCCCTGCCATGCTGTGCATCTTTGCATCATACACGGTTAGAAATCTTGGTGTAAAAGATAAAAATAATGTATATACTTTTTAATATTAAGTCTTTCTATACCAAATTACATATAGAAAACGATAAAGTCGAATATATACATCATTTGTATACAATCTCAGTCTAACGTTAATACGAAATTTCCTATAAAAACCGTTTCTATACGCATATAAGATAAACTGTATTCGAAAATGTTATAGAATTTATATTCGAAACTATAAACTCTATCAAATACGCATATAACTTACTTTATTTATATTTTGATGGTATATACTTTATATGATTTTGGTACAAATATCATATTCAGGTAGGATTTCGATGTGTTCTTTATATGTCTTTGGAATAAATTTCATACTACCTGGGGTATATATCTGGCAAAAATTCTCAGAATTTACAAGTGTGTACAATTTCTTTGAAAGAAATAACGGTTCTCTCTTTGGAAGTATATTCTTTATGCTATTTCGCTGTGAACTCATCAGTCATATCAAAGTCTTTGGCAATGCGGCATCAACAAAAATTTGCAACCACTTGGGAAAGATTTAATTCCAATGCATTAATAAAAATGGGTAAAATTATGGATCTTTCAACTGCTTTCATTAACGAACACTATCAGTACTTGAAAAACATATGTATAAGACCATAGGAAATTAAAACAGTTTCTTGGACTGAACAATTTGGTCATTATCGTCCTGGACTATTTATTACTTCTCCAGACGACCCAAGTTTAATAAGATTTTTTCAAATTAAGTGCATTCTAATTCTACTTAGCGAATTTCACAACGCGTATGAAGTAGTGAAGAGCTCAGATGAAAATAATTTAGTTTTGTTGGAATTGTCAGAATTTAGCAATACAAGATCATATGACTAGCCGATTTCGAGGAAAACAAACAAAACATATGTGGTTGTTAAATAATACCTTACTGTTAGTATCACTAATTGATATTTAAGTTTTCTTTTTACATTTATACAGAAATAAATATATAGGTATTCAAAATAAATTAAAAGAAAAATTTCACTAAAATATGATATTTTATTCATTTATACATAAAATTTATATAAATTCACTATATACAATATATAGTATAAACTTTATATACGAAATATATAATTTATTTCAATCCCAGTTATTATAAAATTTATATGAAACATAATATAAATGAAGATAATATGGAATTACATATAAAAGTAATACATATAATGTATTAGTTCCGCCTATAATTCATGGTATCAATTTTATACTCTATTGATATAGAAATCTATAACAAGCTAAAGTATAAAGTTTATATTAACTTTTGTAAGGATTTATATATATATTATTCATGTATAGTATTTACACCAATATTTCTAACCGTGTAGGGTATCCCCTAAAATTGGCTTAAAAAAAACAACAATATGGAAGCGATTACGTGATTCGTACAAACGTCACAAATTAAAAAAAATCGTCGGCACAAGAGACAGAGGAGGAAGAAAACCGATGGAAGTTCACTAAGCAGATGGAGTTTTTAGCAGACCATGTAAAACGCAGAATGTAAATAAAAACATTTGTTTATTGTTAATTCTTATAACATGAAGCCAGGATTTAAGAAAATAAATATTTTACTTCCATCAATGTTAAAGCAAATCTACACTCTAAAAGGTTTCCTAATCGAAGTCTTTTTGAAGCGGTTTCTTACAAAATTCAGAAGTAAATCATGTTAGATTCTATTCAATCGGGTTGCCTTGAAAAAAGGATCTTCGTCGTGTTCCGCTATATGTTTGCTGTTTGAACGCCTTTCCATAAAATCCAAGAAACTATTTTTGTTGATACAAAAGTCTTACCCACCACGTTCTTAAATTTTTGCATTTTAAAAGTTCATGACCTAAACAACACATTTTCGTAACAGTTCCCAAAAACTCGGCTTACATAATACGAACTTTTATATTTCTAAAACGGAAAAACTTTTAAATAAAAATCAGCAGTAAAAACTTAGTTGAAATTTTCTTACTGTCAGCTGATCCGGTGTCAACTCATGTTGGGTATAGCATTGTGTTCTTGCTGAGGAAAAGATGCGCGCCAGAACAAGCTGCTGCGTTAAACACCGCGCCAGCTAATAGCTACCGCGCCACATTGTGTTTCGGCCTTTAAGCAAGGAGCGCAATTGTTACTTACGAACTGCTTTTGCAATATATTTCGCGGCAGTGGAAACTCAAGATTTTAGGTGTGAATCTACTATTAATTTCAGCATTTGGTTGCATTCATATTTTGTATTTTCACAAAAAAAAACTCCTCATCACGACACATGACTATCAATTTATTACTGGCTAATGAAAAAATTTACATTATGATCAAAACATTCTTAAATCCCTTTATTACTACCCAGGGTCGAAAATGACGCCAAACATAATTCATTTATCTTTTTCCCTAAAAAATATAGAAAATTCCCATCCCTCATTGTTTTAGAAGCATACTATTGATAAGGAAATTCATTCGGCGCGCTAATTAAGAAACAATCGGTGCCTTTTTCTGATAAATATAAATGGACTGGGGTCGGTGACGACCCCAGGGTAGGAATAGCGCAATTGGAAAATTCCAGAATTTTTTTTAGGGAAAATTAACAAAACCAAAAATTTAAGGTGAAGCAAAAGTTTACAATGCTTTTCGCAATTTTTAAAAATTTGTCGTATCAAGAAGTATCAATACCAAAGGTAGTGTGGACACTTTTGAACAATATTTCATATTTTTTTATTTACGTACTTGGTTTGTATAACAAGATTTACAATCTCTTAGATATATTCAATATAAGACATATTGAATTGTACATTACTGAAATATAAGCTATATACAGAATGAAATTCATCAGAGAAGAGGAAAATGAGACAACGATAAAAAAAATATTCATATTCACTTAACTAACCTATATATATATATATATATATCAAACTACTTTTGCTGAGAACATACTCCGCCTAGGATCTATCACTAGTAGTCAACAATTGAAATAATTTATTCCGGAATGCACCAACAATCCACGTCCGTTGAATCTCAACTGGTAGAGAATTCCATAATTTAGGTACATGGACAAAATAGGAACGAGCGCCAGTCAACTTTACAAAAAGTGGTATAATTTAATTTATATGCTCCGCAGATTGAGCAAGCTGTATACTATGTTCGCATAAATAATTAGGTTTACAAGTATACACGAGCTTATGTCAATATATTAAAGCTTTAAGTTGAAGATACGTATTTAGGGAGCAACTCAGGATTACGTTTCGGTAAGGACTTACATGATCATATCGGCGTAACCCATAAATGAAACGAATACAACAGTTAAAAGCTACATTCAATTTAGCAGAAAAATTATGGTCTAATGCCGGAAAAACAAGGCTTCCATTAGTGAAAAGCGGTATAAGCAGGGTTTTTGCTATCCTGAGCTTAGCAACGGTGGAGAAGCGATATCCCGAAAGCCAGATTCTTTTTAAGGGACCATAAACATTATTTAATATTTTCTTAACATGGTCGCAGCATTACGTATGTGATTTAAGCATCACACCAAAATTACTAGCACATTTAGAATGTGGTATATCAGATAAATTCATAACAGCCGAAGGACAGTCAGTAGGTTCCAACTCCCTCCTCTGTATGTTTGTATAACTAGATTTACCGGTGTTTAATAATAAATTGTTAGCAACAAACCGTATACATTCAAGGTCCATATTTAATCGACAAAACCCATCCTCCGATATACCAGTGGCTCAACTCACGAACACCTGCACATCATCGGCATACAGATGCACTTTAGAATCATGTACAACATTAGGTAGGCCATTTATGTACACACAGAATAATAACGGACCCAAGATTGATCCTTACGGTACACCGCATCTAAACTGTATCGGCTCAGAAACTCGATTTCTAGACTTAACCTGCTGTGAACGTCCCATCAGGAAGCTTTCTAAAGTGTTGATAGCAGAGGTAGAGAACCCAATTTCATTAGCTAACTTAGATTTTAGATTGTTATGACTTACACTATCAAATGCTTTGGAGAGGTCCAGTACAACAAGAATACTCATATAATCTTTATCAATAAATATCTGAGCTCACTTTTAGTAAAGCAGTTTCACAACTATGATTTCGTCGAGAACCAGATTGAAAAGGTGACAGTAATGAATATTCTTCAATATAGTGAAGCATTTGAGAAGCCATAAGTGTTTCAATAGCCCTGGGAAGAAAACGCAAACGCAAATTGATAGGACGGTAATTAGATAAACTTCTCGGAGAAATATTTTTAGGAATAGCAATAACAAAAGCTTTTCTCCAATCAATCTGCAAAATAAAAATTAAAATTGTATTAAAGATGTGAGTTATTACAGAAAGCACCACAGGTACGAGTAGCTTTAAGAAGTGAGGAGGAATGTCATTCGAATCAATGGCACTCGAATTAATTGAATTAATAACGATCAATGTTTCGTCATCAGTATCAGAGCGGAAGGCAAAACCATCAGATGATGATTGCAGAATATCACTTTTGTTACTATCAGCCGGCTCCGATTCATGAGACATAGATGCAAAGTATGTACTGAGTTCATCAGGATCCAGCTCACAGCCACGATCTTCCCTACCATGTATACCCAGGCGCCTTATATTACTCCAAAATATTTTAGGAGGTAAGTCAGAATTAAGCTGTCTTCGAGATATCTCCGTGTTACAATATTTCGTAAAAGTTTATATAATCGGTGTGACTCAGCAGTTCTTAACATCTTATAGTTCCGAAATAGAAACTCCCTTTCCGAACTTAAGTTTTCAATTTGTTCAGAAAATCATGGAAATGACTGCAAGCGTTTATGCACGCTTCGGAGAGGCGCATGCTTATCACGAAGATAGTGGATTAAAGTCTCAAAAATTTCCACCTGATCATTAACATCAGTGCACTCATAAACCATTGACGAAGGGAATTCTGACCAATCATTTAACAAAATATCATTATTAATACGACTATAATTTCGGTATGATTCTAGTGTATTAACATAAATCATAAATCATAGTTCAGAAAACATGGTGGACTAAGCTGGTTGAAAAAAACCAAAACCAAAAACATGTCAAGAAGGGAAGGATTCACAACGCTACAATATATCTGCAGCACATTGACCCTCTTCAAATCCAATGATTGAAACACATGTAAGAGATTATCAGTAACAGAATTATCACCTAAAATATTCACATTAAGATCGCCAGTAATAATCACATTATCATGGCGGTGTAAGATTGAAGCTATGATGCTCTCAAATTCAAGTGAATTGTCCAGTCAAAACATATTAGGAGAGAAGTAAGAAGCAACAAGAACGGACCTATCGGAAGTAGACCTGACTTCAACCAGAAATGGCATAAGAACTAGATGTCGCATGCATACCGCAGAAAAGTATACAAATTTTAAATGGATGGTCCATTCCAGAATAGATCACAACATGTTTCTGAAGCACCGATAACAGATGTTGCTTTGACATCAGTTTTGTATACATTTGGTCGACGGCATCAACATGGTAGAAGCGGGAAAATATGAATCACTCGACGTATCTTTCATCATTTTTCTTTCATGTTGCTGTACTGGTAAAGCAATGATGCACAACACAACATATTCGGTGCGGTGGCACGTAACGTAGAGGCACTCAGAGCAATCTTCATTCAATAGATGCGGGCAATGCATCGGTCGCTGTGGCGACTGGATACGAGCATAATCTGCGAATAGAGAAATAAAGGAAGCGAACCGCAAAGTTCCTGAACGTGCAAATGTAATAACAAGATGTCAGCAAAGGACAGGGCCATAGACTAACTAATTATTAGTTTGTCTATGATACTAATGTATACGAAAAAAAGAACGCGCAAAATATATGTATTTTTAACGGTAAAAATGTCCGTATTAAATTTATAGGATCAAAAAAAGAACCCCGCCACTAGATCACAATCTCTTACCTCATTAATTTGAGACTCCACACGCCACATTTTATGCAAACATTTTTTTTTCACTTATCTTTTTCTCTTGAATGTCAAAAATTCAACTGAAAAAACGGAATTGCTCTACGGTCCCCACGCAGTTATTTTTTTAAAGAATTTTTAAAGGCATCGTGTACCGTAAGTTCATGAAATGCTATTATTAACAATTTTTTTCCGTTGGAAGCTGCTATATTGTTTTGTGGTTTTATGGTTGCTCTTTTCTCGAAATATGATAAAGGGTTTTCCAATAAGAGGTGTTATTTTAATTAGCCCTCTGTTTCGGTAGATGTCACTTTTGGAGCTGTCATTTTTTGACATTTGACAAGTAGAAACTACGCCATTAATAAAAATGGAACGATACACGATTCAACAATGCATTGAAATTATTAAAATTTACTATAAAAATGGTGAAAATGTGGCAGAGACGGTTCGTAAAAATCGAATATTTTTGGCTGTAGGCGTGGTCGTGGTGGTCATTTGGCTGATGTTATTTTCCATTATTAACGGCATACCTTCCCTTTTATAATGAGATAAAAATCCGATCATTTATCTGAAAAATGGCATTTTTCTTTGAATATCAAAATAACACCTCTTTATTTTGAAAGTGACGTTTCATCGTAAAATCACCAAATTTCTAACCACCCAAGCGGTATTGGGGTATGGTGGGGTGAGTGTGACATATTTTGGTATTTCATACAAACTGTGAAAGTTTCATCCAAGTCCATTAACAAAAAAAAAAAAACACATGAAATTGATTTCCTCCTTTGTACTTAACACCAGTGTTACATGACGCCCCATAGGACAGTCCACCATACACATCCAGTAATACATGCCGACGGGAACGTGTTAATGATGCTTTTTGAACATAATCCAATTTTGCTTTTCCTTTTGCTTCAATGTAAATCGTACAAAAAATATTTTAAAACAAATTTCATGTTTTAAATAATAATTTTGAGTACAGATTGAAAATGTAATCTAAATTATTACTGAAGGTCATTTATTTATATACAAAGTCATCAAATCTTAATAACTATAGCAAAATCAAAAGTATTTCCAACAACGAGATAAGACAGAAGTAACGTTTACGCCTCTCAAAGCAGCATTTGTTCTCGGTGCCTCAGAAACATTTTGTGGTCTATTCCAGAATGGACCAACCATTTAAAATCTGTATACTTTTCTGCGGTATGCTGTGCGACATCTAGTTCTTGTGCCATCTATGCGTATACTCAGTGCAACCTGCAACAATTAATATTTGTTAATAAATTCTTGTTCATTTCTGTATCTCAAAGCGAATGGAATATATGACAAAGTCACATGTTCATAAACTCAGCACTACTTTTCGCTTTTCTTTCCTGTACCATTTATGAGCCCGGTGCAATTGTGTATACTTCCTTAATGTAGAGGCCAAATTTCTGAAATTTTAAACGGGAACTATTAAATTAAAAGTACGTCCGTACAAACCCAACGGGACGAAAAAAAAGATCCACCTACACGGAAAAAAGCAAATTTTAAATGTATACAACGACGACGGTAATCGCTAACACTTCTCTGGTTAAATATCAACTAACCATGATTTGATGTGTTATCTACATATCTCCTGGTTTTTTCTAAAATGTTTTATTTACTGAATTATTACAAAAACATATTCGTTGTTTGAGTAACATTTCAGTTAAATGTTTTTTATACCAATGCTGTGTTAATAATGCATCCATAGTGTAAATCAATCGAACGTTGATATGTTAAAAAAAAAAAACATATTCCTTGTTAGTGACACAACTCACGAACAATAAAAATTTGTATAAGATACAATTTCATTGTCATAATTACAAAAGTAATGTGTATATAACATTTTCTATGTAAATGATACAATAAATATGAAATATAAATGTGTATGAGATACACTTAAATTTTCATATTTACTAAAGTGATTAACAATTATTTTGTTAATAAAACATTTTCTAAGTAAGTGAAACAATTATGTAGAAATAAAAACGTGTATATTATACACCTTCATTGTCACATTTACGAAAGGGGAGCGTCGATGTGAATAGAATTTTACACTCAGTACCATTACTCGATTCGGTTGCAGGGGATGCTGAAATAAAATTTACCAAAATGCTACCAGTACAATAGATAACACATATTTTCATCCTTAACAAAAAAAAAAAAAAATTTAATCATTAATTGAACAAATGTATAATAAAAATTTAATATTAATTTTGCGCATATGTAATACAAGACATGAGTTTCATACAAAGATTTATTAAAATTATGTTGCTATTTTTTAATCATAAATTCTTAATCCTTCTTCCAGTTCGCACATTTTGAGAAGTTCAACGCAACGACGAAATTTTCTCCTATAATTATTTCCATTTTGGTGCTAGTTATGTACTAAATTTTGCACGACAATAAATTTTGCTTTATATCTATTATTTTGCACGGCTTATTTTATATTATAGAACTTTTTATATTTATTATATTTTTGTGATAGGACTTACTTTGCCTTTGGTTACGTCATGAAGTCGAGGCATCATCGATTTTATTGCTGGCTGACTTATTTAATTAGACAACATTGTGTTAACGCTTTGTTTCAAAATCCCCGATTCAAAGAAAATTTAAATGAAGGTACCGTCAGCCCGTGACTGTGGTAGTGAACGTAAAACGACGTCGACAATGCGCTAGAAGAAAATCAATAAAACCAGATTATTTTCCTTTTTTAGAGAAAACTCAGAAGAGTCAGTCAGTGAGTGAAATCAGAACAGGCATGACGACAATGTCCTTGCGCGGAACATTACGTAGGGGCGCAGACATGGGTTGGGCGAATAATCTTTTAATTTTGAGGTTGTGTTTATTTGCTGCTGCGAAATTAAGATAAGAAAACGAATTCGGACAGGCTAGCTTCGTCTTTCTCTCTCTTAAAATAGCTGATCTTGTTGTGTAACGTCTCTGGTTGACGAAATCGAAGACGAAGACTAAGATACTGATAAGGCTCTTAGTGTACTATAAAATGTGAATTCATATTAATTCAGTTATATATATATTTTTCTGTATAAAAATGAATCCATTTTGCAAAATTCCTTTGAGCGGGCTTTTTATACCCTAGATGAAATTATTGGGGTATACTAAGTTTGTCATTACATTTATAATACCTCCAAATAATGATGGTAGAGCAAAATGTATTGGACACCCACGCATAATATTAAAAGTTATTTTGCATATCCGTCCGCGCGCACCATAACTCGAGAACGCGTTCACTTAGAAAGCTAAAATTTTGTACACGGACTTTGAAAAAAAAAAAAGTAAAATTAAGTTCAAAAATGAGACAAATCGGACAACTCCTTCGTGGGGTTGCCATACAAAAATTTCAGTTTCCACTATATATTTGGACACTGCCAGAGAACACGTCGACATAGTGAGCTGAAATTTGGTACATCGTGTTTATATAGTAATAGCAAATAAAACTTCAGAAACAGACTAAATCCAGCAACCCTTTCTTGGTGTTGCCATATAAAACCTTTAGTTTTTAATGTATGCTGTAAAAATGATCAGTCCTAATTCTTTAGAACATGAAATTCTATGGAATTTGTTATAATCATTTTTACTGTTCTACGAACCATTCTAGAAATATATGCGAAAAACCACCGAAAATCAAACTTCCACAGGTGGATGACCATACGAAATTACATATAGGCATTCAACTAGGGTATCATAGAAATTTATCTTAGACCAATTCTAGCTTTTTCACTTTTTTATTGCTAAATTGCTGATCAAAAGTGCTATATAGTATTTCATTTTTAACATAATCTCTACTGGAAACTTTATTATTATTCTGTTAAATGAGACAATGACGTAATATTGTCTAAATAGTAATAAAATAAAATTTGAAAATTCAAGTTAAATGCTCTTATTACTTCTGTCATATTGAGTACAATTTACCAAAACTGTGTGCAATGTACAAATTTGTTGTAAAATCACATTTAATTTATTTAATTTAGTGTACTGATAACATTTTCATTCTTTTTAATACATTTGTTATATACATTTAAAATATATTGCCAAAACATTGAATATGTGAAAAGCAATGTTGGAGCTACAATTTCGATTATTTTGAATACACCTATTATGTTTATCTAACAAATGTCCAGAAACATTTGGAAAATGTACAATTCACTTTTTTCCGTGTAGGATCTTCAAAAAATTATTTAACAAAATGTGGGCGATTCCTGAAACGTATAATACGAAGTTTCACAAGCCTTATCAGTTATCTAGCCTGTTCAAAGTGTGCAGATTTAAAATAGTTCGTAGTGGTAGTAAAAACAGCACCATCAGTAGTATTCATAGTAATCATCATAGTGCCACAACTTACCAATACGGCAGTTAAATACCTAATTCTCTCTTCCATAAGGAACGCACCCAAACGGTAAGTGGCATTTCTAAAAATTCTGATTGTTACGGTCTTCATCAAGTAAAATGTAGATCTATACGTCTTGCAAGTCTCAATTTGACTTGGATGGGCAAAAGCTGATCTCCAGGATATCTTAATCGGATGAGAAGAAGTAGAGGTATTTCTATACTTTCTGCTTAACCCATGCTACTATTCCCATTAAAATATTGAATTTTAATCAATTTGAGGAGAATAATATGGAAAGGAATATCTTAAGCTTGACCACGGGGTATTTATATACAAATGTCAGGGATCCCAACTATGTCTTAATTCTTATCCCTTTGTTCTGTTACTAACACGGATCGACCATTCTATTGCTATTCCAAACCATGTACATAATAATAATGTCACAGTTGTTATGGTTTTACATTATTGACACTTTCCTTGGTTTTAGGGTTCCCCGTTGAATATTATAAATACACAAATTGAGTTAACTTTAAAAAGGAGTTTCTATTCCTGATAAACGTATGCTACTATTTATTCTATCCATCAATCCGATTGATTCCTTTCTAACCTCATAAAATTAATGCTGTTCCAAAGGAGATAATTTAATACAGAAATTTACAGTTACTTGTGTAGGTACATGTTTGGGACTGAAAATGTACATAAATTAAAATATGGTTAATGTTATTTTGTAAATTTGAGAAATAAATACGAAAAAATATTTCAACCACAATTTTCCTACTAATTCATCAGCCTGCAGGATTCCACATCATCCCAATTTGCATGAAACACAGCGAATGTAGTAACGTCAAAATTAAATTTTTGGGAGATAGAACTGACGCCATAAATTCCTTGTACTACGTAGGAATTTTTGTCCATATACAATAAAGTAAAAATGAAGATTTATGGCATATAATCACACTTGGAATTCTAGATTAATCCTAGGCTCCATTGTACGTTCGTATAATACTCTGTGCCATATATGCTAATGTCCATTGTACGTACATGTAACCACAGTCCATATGGTCCACGAGGACTAACCAGACACAATCATTTAAGCTGCGAGGAAGAACTGAATACTGAAATAAAGCAGAGAGAATACAGGATTTCGTTGTTTCTGAAATCGATATCCTTCCGCTCTAATGCACATCAATGTTCCGGAAATTTCTTAAACCCCTTTTAACTTAAATTCGAATAATGAGATCAACACAATATTTGCACTTGAATATGAAGAGGAGTTTTAAAATATTAATAAATTCCTACACCCTCTACAATTTCCTTTGTTAGGCTCCTGTAAAAGAAAGGGAAAAAAGCAAATTTCACACCAAGGAATCGTGCCATATCAAGTTGCTGACTTGAATTTTAATATTTCACGATGTCAGCCTAGAGGTGATTGTCGATTAGGGCGCGGGGCAGAAGAAATGCTTCATCCCCACATAATATGAATTCTCCGCCAAATTATGGCGCTGAGGGTTTACCATCTCCAATTCTGTCACCATCATCTAACAGTAAACAGGAAAATGTCTCGGAAGCAAGTGGTGGTGATGTGGATTACTTGGTAAACCAAGTCTCAGCACCCCAAGGGAGGAAACTACATGATAACTTTGAATGGTCGGTGCCTAAAAATTTCGCCTCTTAGCTTACCTAGTTCAACTTTGTTTGGAGTTTGGGAAAATTATTTTGAGAGCTAGGAAGGAAAAAAATGCTTGAAAGTGAAAATTCGAGGACAAAATTGAATTCTTTCTAAATATAATCAGACGTAAAATGTCTTTGGTTTGAGAGAAGCCGCGGGCGGTTCTGTCTTGTTATTCCTGAAACGTGTGCCTTTTACCGCTCAAAACTTAATTTACTTTTTAAATGGGTGGTTCGAGCGAAATAATATTTTTTACCGAGTGCAATTATGGTAGCACCTACCCGGCAGGCGTTGAAGTGCTTTATATAGAATGGTATTTTTCTTGAGTATTCACATTTTTGTGTACATATATATGTAGGATGTATGTAGGTATTTGATCCTTTAAATTGAGTATTATAGAATTGAGTAGAGCTTTATTGATCCTTGATACATACAGGATGAAATGAAACCTATAGAACTAACGTATAAGTGTAGACAACACTGTTCAAGGTACTTAGTTAATGTATCAGGAAGTCTAAGAATAGTGAAACTAAGTCTTACTCCATTTCAATGTATACGAAATACTTATAATTCGTTCAGCAGTCCTGCTCTTCAAAACAGAACTATTTGATGGTCTCTCGAATTATAGTACTACCTATTGGATATTAATATATCTATATCTGTACTGTGTTTTATTCTTAAGCCTAGTACTAAGGTCCGCGCTTAACTCAATTTTCATATAAAATTTAGCGCGCTAAGAGTTATTAGCGAAAATTTATCCCGAATTTCAGTGACTTCAGTACTAAGGAAATACCCTAAATTTTGTTAGTTGTTCATGAAAAAGAGGTGGCACCACCAGTAAGTCTCCAAATAATTTAGCTTGAATTTATTCGCCCGGGCCGTTCTTTAAAGCACTAAAAATATTTCTTGTCAGACTTCTGAGAAACTTCTACTCAAGAACATGAACATATTGAAAAAGAGTAAGTAAAATATTATAAATGCAATATTTTGAATTTTGTGTACATACATATATGTATTTTAACTTTGTTTGGTAACTGATGAAAATTAATGTTTCGAGGAATTCCTGGATAGTGATACCGACGATAGCAATGCAGTGCTTTGCTCAAGAGTAGAGTCAACTGACGCAAATTTTCAAATAGGTAGTAGAAGATTTAAGTTTTCAATTCATTAAACAAACTTATGAACAAATAAAGAAATTAGAGAAATAAATTCAAAATACTTTAATCCATCGTGTTTTATTTATATCAGTAGGGGTTTTTTCCCTACAAAGTTATGATTTTTATATAATGTTATTTAGTTCCGAGCCCCGATGAAAAATCCAAATTTTCACCCTTGACAAGGATCCGCGGGGTTCGCCATCTTGGGTTAAAGGTATGACAAACTGTTTTTTTCAAAACAATTTCTGAACGGGTGATCTTACGACAAAAATTAATAAATATAAGTTTGAAGAAGACTAGATTCCTTAAATGTTTTGTATAAAGACTTTTTTTGTAAGTCTGATGTGTAACGAGTTACCGCGGCGGAAACGTGAACATTCCTCCAAAAAAATGTGTACATATAGTACCATGGGTGTTTCGTCCATGGTGGTCAGTAGGACTGGAATTGATAGTAGTCACCTGGTAAAAAAAATTGTTTTAAAGGGGGGGGGGGGGGCAGGCCGTTTCGGAGTTACATGATCATTAAGAAAATTTGGTAGTGTTTCACAAAATACCTTGTTTTTGTACAGTCACTTACATACCTCTCTATGTATAGAACTTCATGGCCTTTCTAACGACTACTCGACCAGCCTCGTACTCCTCTCCCCTCCGGAGTTGTGTTGGTATAACCTAAGAATTTCGGATTTTCTTACCTTTTAATCGACTTTGACCACTGTTTTTTACAAAAAGGTGAATATCATATTTTTTTTATAAAAACTGTAAACTGTGGACTCTCCTCTTTGACATATTATATCTATGTACTCACTGTAGCCATTGAACAGTTATGAACTCATAACCTATTGTAGTAGAGAATAACAATCTACTCGCGAGTTCGCCCAGAAGTTTAATCTGGATTCTCATCCTCAAACAAGCGAGCCGACTTCAGGTTAATGCTAAATATTTACTCGGGTGGGTTTTTCCCGAGGGTTGATCATACCATTTTCCAGACTACATTTATTGCCCTTTCACGGCGGCATCTTTGAGGCAGCAGTTCTGTACACCCTTCTTGGAATTCACTTAATTGCCAGGGTCTGCTTTTATTACTTGCCTGTCTTGAATCGATGTCACCGATTCAGTACATTGGGCTCACTTTAGGACTAATCCCTTAGTCTGTCTCGTGCCTGTTTGCCCTTCTTAATTGATATTTTGCCTGGCGACGTATTCATTCATGGCAATAAAATGAAACATATTTTAAGTGATTGTGGATCCTACACTATTCAGGACATACCGAAATTAGACGATATATTTTTTAAATGACGTGTTTTCAGTCACTAGGGGAATAAATTATCTCTAGTTTATACCGCCATAACTCCTGAGGGGAGAGGAGTATGGGGCTGATCGAGCAGTGATTGGAAAGGCCATGAAGTTCTGCATACAATAAACAATGTAAGTGACCATATACTCTGTACTTAAAAACAGGGTATTTTGTGAAAGACTACCAAATCTTTTTAATCACCCTGTAACTCCGAAACGGTGGAGTTGCCGCCCCCCATAATTAACTGAATTTTAAAATCATTTTCTAATATCTGCGGGAAGACTGTCGCCCTATACTGAAGAGGACATTATGCGCAGATCCTTGCACCTCAGAGTCCTTGCAGCGGTTATCAGGTTTCTTTGTCAACCTCTCAAGAAAATCTGTAAACTTATTGTGAATTTCATTTATGAACTCATCATGACACTCATTGATATGCTCATTTATGAATTCATCAGGACATTTATTGAATGTTCATTAATAAGCTCATCGTGACGTACGTTACGTACTCCTCAAAGTACTCATCTAATATTCTAAAATGCACAAAAGAGGAGCAAAGAACACATTTCCAAGTAAGTGAAAGAGATGCAATATCTCATATGTGAATAAGTAAATAAATGATTTTTTCCCGAACTTTTGTACTTCTTTGCTGAATGTACGGATGAATTGGATTTCTTCTTCTACTGCTCTCGCAATCAACAAGAATTTTCACAAACGATACCGCTGTATATAGTGGCCGTATCTTCAATATCATTATTAATGTTGTTTCATTATACATTTCTTTTTTATATTATATTTATATTTTTAATATTTTGAAATTATTTTAACTACCTGTTTTTATAAATACTAGAACCGCAGGTTTTATTTCTTGACAGATGTAAAAAAAAACTACAAAATGCTTCTTCCCCTTCTTCTTTCTAGTATCTGTAATCTCGGAGTCTCTGCTGTCATATTTTAGCTGCTAAAGAGCGGCCCGAGAATGGAGACTTCAGTACCGGCTTTAGAACGAAATATATTTTTGGTAGTTGTTATCACTACGCAAACCCATCCCATAAACAACAACTCAATTGTCTAACTAATATTTTTGACGATATAGCTGTAAAACTTCAGCAGATTTATTAGGACAATGCAAAAATATTTTAGTTGGTGCCGATTTTAATATTAATATCAAACATAACCAACGTTATAACGCAGTTGGGATATATCCTGCAAACTTCGGATGTGAACTCGCTAGCAACATATTTTATTACTCCAAATCAGTGTGCCGACACCGATGACATCTATTTTGTATTTCAAGTTGATAATTTTCACCACGATTTCATCCATATGGCTTATGGTATTCAGGTGGAGTCTTATACCGTAGTTAAACGTATTCAAATGTCTCATTTAGAGCAACAGGAACTATAATGGCACTTATAATGAATGCTTGTTGTTTCCTTGGGAAAATATACGCCTGCATATAACTGTCCTACCATTGACGAAAAAGCGAATTGTTTTACCAAGTATCTTTAATATTTATATGATAAGACTCTGTTAAAAGCGCACCAGGGGTGACCATGGTTTACATATGATATACGTAAATAAATTACGGGGTGGAAGTTTTTCTATGACTGTAATAAAATTTTTGAGTCTAATGATGATCAGAATCCTTTTAAAGGGCTTTCGGAATATGTTTAGTTCTACTATTCATCTTGCAAAAAAAGTATTTTAATATTTTAAAGCTTGGTCCTGATATTTTTCTTAGAAAATTATAGAGTAACTTGCAAGAGCCTGGTGTGTTGTGAATGGTAGGACTCTCTAAGTTGTATTTATATGATTCAACGCCATATAAAACAAAACAACAAACTTGTTATTAGATAGTAATTTTTCGGTACTTATTGAAAGATATTTTTCATTTCTGAATTGAAGTGAACGACAAAAACGAATATTCAATAAACCACCTGCATTTTTTAGTGGTGCCAAACAGCGTAAAATCATTAAAAAGCGATTGCATGATATGAAATGTTTGAAAGAGGTAGGTTGGAAGGTTAACGCATCTCTAATACTATTCGTATGCATTGTCTATATGTGCAAAAGAAGGCCGACTCATCAACTCATCTAGCAACAAGTACTCCCACGTATTGACTGCAGATGATGTCCATATTTTGCTGGTTTATCCATGAATACCATTAAAAAAGTTATCATTTCCTAAAAGTTTGAAGAAGCGATACGAACTATGAGAGGGTCGAGCGTCTGGTCGTATAAGACTTTCTTCACTATTCCTAATCAAAATATAATCTCCTCGGTAAGATCGGCCATCAACTAAATTATCAGTGCAAGTCAAATATTTAGTTACTTCATTGCCTTCTTTATTACAGGCCTCAGCGCTAAGACTTTTCTTTACTTGCATATGTATGAAAGCCCTGCAAAACATGACTGTGATTTTCTAATGAATAAATATTTATGAATTTAATATAATAATTAAATTCCTTTCAATTACATTTCCTTAATTTGTTAGACTTTATAAAAACATTAAATTTAAGTTTTTGACCATCACTTTGACATTATGTAATTTTGAAAAATAAAACAGAGTACTCCTCGAGTTACAGCGAAAGCTTTTTCCTTTCTATTTTCGCTTCCAAACAACTTTTCAAAATTAAAGAATGACAAACTGGAGATTAAAAAATAAAAGAAAATTATTGTTTCATGAAGTCCAACAAATCAACGTCATTCACTTGAAACAAATTTTATAATTATATTAAAGTCATAAGTTTAATTATTATGCATTTAAGATTTTCAGTAATAAAAAATCATATTCATAATTTCCAGGGGAAAGAGACTTCAAGCTTAAAAAAATCGGCCAATTGCGAGTCGAACTCGCCACGAAGGGTACCGTACTATCCTATAAAATTTAACACCATGTACTTTTTATATATTTTTTCAAATGAATGTAGGCTTCATTTGAAAATATTATGTCTATTATCATAAGTACACATGAATGAATGAAAATAAAACGAGCAAAAAACGTCAAATAATAAACGCCCTATAATTTTTAATTTAATTTATAGCAACAATAGAAATACACATTCTATGAAAATTTTAACTGTCTACCTATTACGGTTCATGTTCATGAGATACAGCCCGGTGACAGACAGACGGACGCACAACGGGGGCTTAGTAATAGGGTTTCCGTTTTTTACTTTTTAGGGTACGGAACCCTAAAAAGAACGTTCGTCTTGAGCGTATTGGGTACAATTTAATAAAATACAGAAACTGTTCATAACTTTGTTGAAAGACTCATAATTACTTTTCTTTTCCTAAAAGCAAACAATTTGACCTATAAATGGGCGGTAGAATTATCGTCACCAGAACCATTGTTTAATTTATATACATTTTTAAGCATGAAACGTGTTTGTTTTTCCATAATATGCAATGCTAAAATATTTCAAGCGACACGTTTCTGACACATATGCATTTTATAATGCCATGGACTGTAGTACAGAAGATAATGGTTAGATGCATGTTATCATTGGAATTTTCTATTATTCCCGATTGTTTATACGAGATCTGATCGTCGATAATAATACATCTTGGTATAAAGTCGTAGCTCGAAAATATCACATTTGCATTAAATACATTCATGTTACTTGGATTGGCAGCTGAGGTCACTGCATATGATATAAGGGATATCATAAATTGTTATCGGCTAGCCTGGTAATCTGTCATTCAATAGTCAGCCTTCATATAGCCACACTGTGACATTAGTGTTTTTTTTTAGATATCAAGTCCTTCTTTGAACAAATGGGACCCCTGGTTGAACAGAAGTTACATTATTGTTACATTACAAATTGGTCAGCTTTCATCCAACTAAAATGGTTAGCACCACATGCACTTCCAGGAGAGTCAGATTAAAGTAAATAGTCCCGGTATTGTAATACCCCACATCACGCAGTTTTGCTCTATAGATAAGTCAGTTCTTCGATCAAAGTACGGTTTTAGAGAAGCATCAGATATATGATTCGGCCATCCGGTTTTGATAAGGGATAAAACTTTTCTTAAGGTACTTTCATTACTGGTGTAGGTAGCAACGTCTTTAAAGGAAAATCGTATAACGTCTTCTTTCGCAAAAGAGTTTATAAGGTTTTGTGGTACCTCTTGTGTATGCTCATTTGGTAAAGCCAATCTGGATAATGCATCTGGTGCAAACATGTCCTTTCCTCTTTTATATCGTATTTGATAATTATATCCTGATAGTATGATAGCCCAACGTTGAAGTCGTGATGATGTAGTAGACGATATTCCTTTCTTTGGATCAAATATAGTCCTTAAAGGCTGATGGTCATTGTATAATATGAATGATCTTCCATACAAATACTTGTGAAACTTTTTAACTCCGAAAATAATGCCCAGTGCTTCTTTCTCAACTTGAGAATAATTTCGCTCCGCCTCTGAAAGACTAGCTGAAGAAAAAGCGACTGGCATCTCGACATCATTGGTGATCTGGCTTAACACGGCTCCTACTCCGGTAGAACTGGCATCGCAGGCTAAGACTAGAGGCTTCGTTGGATCATAATGGACTAGAAGACTTTTATCTGATAGGGACTCCTTACTCTTTTCGTAAGCCTCTTGACAAGCTGGTGACCATTCGAATGAAACTCCCTTACGCAAAAGGTTGTATAATGGCGATAATAATGAAAACTGCATTGGGACAAAAGATCGATAAAAATTGAGAAGACCTAGGTAGGCTCTTAGCTGAGTAAGGTCCATTGGACGTGGTGCATTGCGAATCGCCTCAACCTTTTTTGGACTGGGCTGTATACCCTGACTACTAACAATGTGACCCAAATATTCAACCCGACTTGAGAAGAATGTACATTTGTTAATGTTAATATGCACATTAGCTGCTGACAGACGGCTTAAGACTTCATTGACGTTAGCCTGGCACTCCTCGAATGATTTTCCACCGATAATAACATCATCAATGTAACATTGGCAATCGTTTAAACCTCGTAAAATCTCATCCATCTTGCTTTGGAAAAGGGCTGGAGCAGTTTTCAATCCATAAGTTAGACGATTGTATTGAAATAAATAGACCGATATGCGTGTTGACTGTAAAAAAATGTTTGGATTGTTCTGACAATTCCAACTGCTGATAAGCTCCTGTTAAGTCCAAGACTGTAAAAACTTTACTACCTCCTAAGGCGACTAAAATATCATTAATGTGCGGTAGTGGATAATGGTCGGTATCTATAACCCTATTCAAAGTTACTTTAAAGTCCACACATATCCTTATACCCCCATCTTTTTTCGCGACAACTACTATAGGGCTCGCCCAATTGCTAGGTCTGACCTGCTGTATAATGTTTTCCCTTTCAAGTTTATGAAGCTCCGCTACTTTGGAACGCAGAGCATACGGCACTGGATAAGCCTTACAAAATATCGGGCTAACTTCTTCCTTGAGTGAAATAGAGATTTTGTGACCTTTGATTGGACTTACGTTTTGATCAAATACATTCCTATAAAATTTTTTATATGACTCTATTGTACGGTTAATATTGCTTTGCTGACATTCCTGAGTAAGATTACATAGAGAAAAAGCAGACTTCCACGCAGGGCATAACTTTTCCAGCCAACTGCGACCTAGTAGCATAACAAAATCATGTCTGGTATCAAGTATCGTGAGGACCAATTCGGCTTTGTCTCCATTAAATGCGACAACGACCTTTACCTGACCCAAAATATTAAGAGTTTGACCCGTTACTGACTTTAATCGTGTTTCTGATTTAAGCAATTTAAGATGTTTAAATGTTTTCCGGTATTGAATTGCAGACATCACTGACGTACATGCACCTGTGTCTACTTCCGCTTGTATAGGAACATTATTTATATGAAACAGATGTTGCAGTCGATGATTCCACATTATGTTTGTTACTTATTTGAAATTTCTTTTTTTTGCACCTTACTTAAAGCACTCACCATTTCAGTTCCTCCGGTAGCATATATTCCATTAATAGTACCCCCCAATACATCTTCGAAATCTTCCTCTTCTGTATTGACAGCACTTTCTTCCTCTTCTGTATTGACACCACTTTCTTCCTCACCAATTAATTGAATATCGCCCTTACTTTTACAGCACCTAGATGTATGTCCCTTGCATTGACACTTATAGCAAGTCCAGTTCGCAGCGGGACATGTTGTGGGACTGTGTAGTCTACCACATCTGAAGCAAGGTTTATTTTGTGACGTAAAATTTTTCTTAAAATTATCTGGAGAAGATTTAACGTTTTTTTTTATTGGATTATACTTAACTTCTGCTTGCATTCGATTATACGCTGCTCCAGACGACGATGGTTTAATTTTATTTATTTCCAAAATATCGCTGTGTAACATTTTTGTTTCCGAAGATGCCAGCTCCATGCTCATTGCCTTTGTACACGCATCCTCAAATGATATGTTGCCTTCTGCCAATAATTTTTTTTGAATGACGTCACTGTGAAGACCACATACGAATCTGTCTCGTAAAGCTGAAGAGAGAAAGTCTCCGAAATCGCATGATCTTGATAACCGCTTCAACTCCACTACATATTCACTTATGCTTTCGTTTGGTCTTTGATCACGTTTATAAAATCGAAACCGTTCTAATATCAGAATTTTCGTCGGATTGAAATGTTTTGTTAATAAATCCACACATTGTTGGTATGTTTTCTTCAAAGGAGAGTCCGGCACACATAAATTCTTTAAAATTGAATACGTTTCTCCTCCAACTAGTGTTACAAAAAGCGGGAGTTTTTGGCTTTCTTCTACCACATTAACTAGCAGTAACTGTTCAAACCGCTCGATATATGTAACAAAATCATTTTTAGACTCATCAAATGGTTCAATCGATCCGATTAGCGCCATACCGTTACCCAGTTTTTAATTAATTTCTATCCACAATTTTGTTTTTTTTTTTCAATTTTATTGTTCAAGTGCCCTGCAGTGCGCTTTTGATCGCAATATTCTCGTCGCCAAATGTTTTGTTTGGGAAAAGGTATGGTTGCAGACTGACTGTTGATATATATGTAAATAGGACTGACGGACTTTAAAAAGAAACACGACTGATTAGTTCAATGACTGATAACCAACTGCTGTATTAAATCACAAAATAGTTAACAGCTTCTGATCTTACTACTACATACAAATTCATTATTCTAATTCATGTATACATGTTGATTACAGTAGAAATTCAAAACACAACACTCTTAAGAGCATGCAATGTGGTAGAGCAGTATTTCCCTTGTCCTCATGTGCAACATTCAGGGTAATAAAGATGATCCTTTCCATCTTTAAGTCTTTGTGTGTTTGTAATTGCTCCTTTATCCATTTTTCAAATAGCTGCAGATTGAAATGTCAAATAGTTTAAGTAGTACTTTAAGAATGAAAAGTAAAACTGGAAAGGAAATAACCATTTAACTAGGACCAATTCTGGTGATACTCTGGTTTCGGTGAACCCCCTGCTGCAACATTTCTACCATATTCTCAAAACTCGTCAAAACATGTGAAGATTAGATCTAACGATGGAAATTTTCGTAGCGACTGAGTTCCAACCCTAAATTCGCAGTGGTAAAAATAGAAAGAAAAGTAGTATATTTTCTTGTGTTCTATTTATTAAAATAATATGAATACAGACTTAATAGAATTAAAATTAAACATTAATAACGTAACGTAACTTCAACAATCGACAAGGTATGACGAGGGAAATGCTACCAAAAGTTTTCTCCCAATTTTCCAGAGCCCAGGATATTTGTCGGGTATTTCTGCCTGCAGCCAAAATGTTTGATAGCCTTTTTTGAATTTCACCTTCAGCTCCTCCTTGGTGCAAAGCTCGAGTAACTCCTCTTGTAATACCACATTCGCCACTTCGGTTTCATCAAATGGATTTATGATCCATGTTGGTATTTCCACCGTCAGAAGATCTTCAAATCTGTTTCTTAACTCATTATGAAGGGCATTTAAATGTTGAATGTCTGAACATCCTCATCAGGACATTCTGCCTGTGAAAATTTTGGAAACTGGGAGAATTCGCGCCTACCAATATTTTGCTTCATACATTTAAATTTTTCAAGAAAAGCCGAAATGACACAAATTTAGGCTATCCTCTTGTAACTGCAACTTAATGTCATTAAATTTTTTGAACAAATCTGTCAAACACGAGATGTCTGCTTTCCAGAAACTCTAAAACTAATTTAAAAAGTGAGTAAAGTTTTGTTAAGAACCAGCATACTTCAGTATTTAAGAGCTATCGTTGGAAGTCTTGAACATTTTCGTCGCATATTTGTGCAAATAATCGGGTATTCAATGCAATGCTTCTAATTTTGTTAACTGCTTTAATCACAAAATGAAGCGATTGGTGCAATCTATTACTCAAATTTTTCACTACCAGATGCTGTCGGTGGATGACACAGTGAATTGCAGTTACTCTTAGTATAATTCTTTTAAGATGGCTTATAAGCCCACGATATCGCCCGAACATGCTAGGAGATCCATCTGTTGCCACCGAAACAATGTTTGTAAATGGAATCGATTTTTCCTTTAAAAAATTACTCAGGACATTGAGTATTGATTCGCGTTTAGTGTCCGTCTCCAAAGCATTCGCGAATAGCAGCTTTTCATGGATTGCTTCGTCCATAACAAATCGAGCATATGCCAATAATAAAGCTTCATTAACAAGTAAAGTTGACTCGTCCAATTGAATAGAAAAATGAGTTATTTACAGATAATTACAAAATTAGCTTTTAATATTATTTACTCAAAGGAATTCTTTTGAGTACATCAAATAAAGGTTTGTGCAGAACAGTTTTTAAAACTTCTTCAACAGCGGGTAAAATTAACTGTATACTCCGATGGTGTGAGGTTTTCCAGATTTCGTAAGATATCCGCTAGCCATCGTCTCGTTGCATATTATTCATTCAATGTTTGAAAGGATGACACATTATTAGATGATCTTCGAGCTTCCATGGTTTCATAGAGTCATTGTTCAAAACTTTGTTGCCTAAAAGACATATGGGCAATTGTTTGTTTGCTTTTGATGCAAGAAAACCAAATTTAAAATAATCAATACTGTAATGTCGACATTTCTTCTTTGATTCAGCCATGTTTCTTTTCAGTTACCTACCTGTAAAGAAGACAATACCGAGCATGCTTTTCAATCTCGGGATTACGAGATTTTTGATGAGAAATCCCGGGATCCCGAGGCTAACCCGGGATTAGGCTATGTGGTTTCTAACTGTGCTCAAATAAAAAAAAATGAGTAATTTATTAAAAAATGTTTTTAATATCGTTGTACAACACAAATCACAATATTGTAAGCAATCCAAAAGACAAAACAAAAAAACTATTTAGAATTTCCAAAATACAGTCGCAGAAATGTCAAAGTATCCAATGTGGGACTTCCAAGCCTGCTTCATAGTTTATTGCCAATATAAGTAGCAGCTGGTTGGAGGAATAGATATTAGATAGTTATATGCCGTTTCTAAGTGATATCCACGAACTCCTCCATTTTCGAATAGGCTCATTTCACGTCTAATATTATTTACCAACCACGATTCATTTTATACCTGTTTGTACTTTAGGATCTGGGGATTTCATACTCTTATCAATTTCCAGCTGTTTATTTTCCTTTAAAGTCAATTGGGGTTGGCAGCTTTTTGGCCTTAGCTCATCATCTGTTTGTGAGCCTGATCTTTCTTCTTCTTAGGTGTCATCTCGACTATTAAGACTTTTAACAATACGCTTTATTTGCTTCCTCACTAAAGCCTATGTAGGAACTGGAAATAAGTCATGCCATTCCAAATCCGATAACTGATTTTCAACATTTTTTCGTGGATTTTGTAAATAATTCAACACACCAGTTAAATCATCACTTCGTCGTTGCTTTATACATTCCACTAAGGATGTTTCCATTTTTTTGGGAAGTGCTAAGTTTTATAAGAAATTTCAAAGTGGTATCAGCTGTGTATAAATTTGCATCTCACCGGCAGATTGCTTTTACTGTCAATGTAATTGCGGTCAGTACATCATCAATTTTATTTACCAATTCAAGATCAACATCTTCTGAACGAATTGGATGATTGAGATCTGTAAGAGCTTTTTGAATGCAAAAAAAATCGTTCCAGCATTGTTAAAGGACTATTCCACCTCGTTTTACAGTCCAAAAGAAGTGACAGCTCTTTTCCATGTTCAATTTTCCCATATTTTTGAAGTACTGTTTCATTTTTCAAGAGTGTTCTTTTGAAATACGCTACAACTTTGCGGATTTTCTTTATCAGCTCATTAATGTTGTCATATTGTAAACTCTTCTCCTCGCGTAAGATCATTTTGTGGCATTAAGATTAAACCTGATTCTGGACAGTTTAAGTCTTCTAAATGGTCAGCATTACTGTAGTCGTCCATATAATCAACAGCCACAGCTGGTTCATTTATAGTATCATCTGAGGTACGGCTATCTTGAATATAATTATGTTTTTCATAAAGCACACTACAGGCGGCCAAATTGACACCATGTGCGAGACGCAGTTGTTGTTCAGTACAAACAAGCCGTCCCACCTTTATCATAACATTCGGTCCATCGGTTATACAATAGCCATGATGTCAGTTTCCAGGGAAATATCAAAATTACTTAGATGCTCTTTCAATATACGAAGACAATTTTCAGCTGTCATACTTCCATGAATAGGAATAAGTCCTAAGTTCCAAAATTTTTTATATGAACCTTGACAGCCATATATCGTTTATTGGACGTTGAAGTCCATTCGTCGAAAGATAGACTAAATCTTTCACCTGCACTTTTCAAATGTTTCAATTCTGCAGATACCTACTTGCTTTCTCGTTTTTTTCACTGTAATTCATAAGACGTTTCCGAATGGTGACGGCTGACTTTGGTAAATCCGTGTATTTTGCTAAGAGCAATTTTCTCAAATCATCTGAAGTTATGAATGGAAATCCATCTAATACAATCATTCTTGCCAAAACATCATCCAGACTATCATCGGCAATTTTAGTAAAGTAATCATCTAACTTTCGCTTGGCTGACGGCGGTGCTGTGTTCAGATTTTCAGAATCTTGATTTGTTGTTATGTTTTGATGACAAATGTGTATGCAATCCCTTAAAAAATAACTCCACACTGACATCGTGTCACTGCCTTTTTTATGTTTAACAAAGTCTCCCGCCATTTAAAATACTTAACTTCAGATAACTGACTTTTAAATTTAAATGACATAACCAGCGTAAACTCGTCACTGGCAGAATAATAAATGAAAAAAATAAAACCTGATTGGCGTAATTATACGTTCGTACAGGGAATCCCCGACAGAAAATACCCCGCAACAATATTATGATATCAGGTGATCGGGTGATTCCCCTGTTGGCCCGTTGGGGAATTACATTAAGAGTATTATGTTGAAGTATTCCGAGTGGGGAAGTCCCTTCCAAGCTCCACGGCAAACATACTATTAAGGCTGTACTTATGTAGTACGTATCGTACGGCGTATCTAAGGGTTGTTTTTTGTCGTTATGTAATAAATGCTATTAGTATAATCTAGGTAAGGTTATTGTCAAGGTGCAACGGACTACGGAATGCAAACTAGACCTGTTTGTGGCAATCCCGAAAATCCCGAGATTTGCCAAGCACAGTCCCGGGATTTTCGGGCCAGAAAACGGCTGGGATCCCGGGATTGTATTCTCTACCTATCTGTAAAGAAAATAATCTTTGGTTTAGTAATCATAAGGCGATTTTAACAGGATAGAATAGGATTACTTAATTATTGCAATGAAAATTCGAAAATGCCGACGGCAAAACTGATTTTAATTATTAAAAGCAAAAAACCGCTGAGACCCATACAGAGGTTTTCACAAAACGGTTGAGATTATTTTGATGTAACAAAAAAAAATTGATAAATTTATATAAATTCGAAAGAAAATACCTTTTGTAGAATATTTTGACATAAAAACTGCGAGATTTTAATGATCCATTTATTACTTTAATGGACGTTACGAGTGGTAGATAAGGATACGTACAATTTATGAAAATATTTTTAATCATTTAGAATTTAGTGAATCACCACAGTCGGGTAAATAAATAGTTTTATAATAAAAATTACTAAAAGTTCAATCTTTCTCGGCTTTCTGTATATCGAATAATGGCCCTGTTCAGTATTTAACTTTTATTACGTACCTGCTACATGCAAACATAACAAATATCATATTATTACAATATAAAATAAAAGTCTCTAGAACAAATAGGCAGGCACTTACCTACTTTTTCCGGCACTGGCAAACACTGACATCGACTCACTCACACTTTTCAAAATTCCCTGGCATTCGCATTTACATTGGTAAAGAATCAAACAAGTTCATGTAAGATTGCAAGCATCGCTCACATAACAAGAAGCTAGTAAGCAGGCGAGACTTCCGATTTTTTTACATTTACAATGTGTACGGCTAGAAAAGGATAGAAAGAAGAAGAAGAAATAAGAAAAAAAAAATCAAACTCTCTTTAAAGCTTTGACGAATAAAGATAAAAGCTTTAAAAGCGCAGATTACATGCGACGAAATAGAATAGCGAATGATTCATTTTCGGAAATAAATGAAAAGGGTCGAACTTTTCCGAGTTTACTCTCATAAAATAGTTGTGATAACCAGTTTTCCTGAAATATTCTCTGAATATCCCAATGTTTTTTTATACATAGAAATTCCAATTTTGTTAGTGTAATCTTGAACAGCACCTGACTTCTGTTTACATTCAGCTGAGAGAACTGACATCTAGATGTGCAAAACCTCACAAAAACGCGGTCCAACTAAAACGAGCTAATGGCCCTCTAATAGAAAGCTCTACACATTCTCTTTCTCTCTTGCTGCTGTATGCCACATAAATTCTTCTCAGTGATAGCTTTCTTTGGTTGAATAAGAAGTTAAAGAGCTTTCAAAAAGTGATAAGGGTTCATATGGAGATTTTCATATCTAGTTGTAAGTTGACTCAGCATTCAGTTTCTTCCGAAGATGTTAAGTGAGGTGACTCATTTTTGTGAGAAATAAGAATTTTATTTGACAGAAATTTTACATCTTTTTTTGTGCGTTGTTCAATGCGAAATTAATCTTTTTATTGAAAAATTGAGGTAGGTTTACCCAATGTACATTATTATCCATAGTTTGTAGTAGTTGTTTTCAACTCATTGTCTCAGTTGCACTACAATAATACATACCCAAGTTCTTTCCCCCCATTCATGCAAAATACGAAAGAATATGGCATTATTTTTTTTGTTTCTAGAAAACAAGGAAAATTTCCAATTTTATTCGCCTGGTTCCCAACTCCTTGTTAGGTGAACGATGATTGCAAGTACAGCACAATTTGCATTTCGTCCCTTTGCTCGTCTGAACAAGCGTTGCGGGCGGGCGGGTTTTGTTTTCCAAGTCTCGACACGCGTTCTAATGAATATCGAATATGCGAGTTTTTTCAATTAACACTCAGTGGCCTTCTTAAAATATAACCTGCCTACATTGATAGGTAAAGTCAAGCCAACATTTTCGCTCTTCACTATTGAAACCAGATAAATTTTCGTGGAGCCCCACTTACAACTTGTGAATCCCCATTTGTTTTTTTACGCAAACGTGGACCCTCGTCGAGTCTTCCATAGAACCCTGGGGTTTCACCTGGACCACTTTGGGAATCACAGCTCTAGATGAATGAATAAAATTATAGACACCTGTCTATTCTGCAAGTATGAAAAATATCTGATTAAACTGATTTGTTTCTAGACCAGTTCGTTGGTCAGTAAAAATAATTAGAACCAATCCCTCTTCTGTATACATATATTAAGAACATCTGGGGTTGATTGTTTTTTTCTAGTATCTGTGAAAATTCTTCAAATTTGAAAATTTTTGTATGGCAAATCTACGAAGGAGCAGCGCGATTTTATTTATTTATTTCTCTTGTAATTAGTCATCTTCTGAATGTTTAATTTTAATATGACATCGAAGTACACTTAGATGAAGTACAATTACAGAACTATCTACGTTGATTTTTATATTTCGAAGTTCTCTTCAGTGCATTAAAATCGTCTGGTTCTGAACACTTCATGAGTATACCATACATAAAAATCGGAGTTTGTGTATGGTTCCTCGATTACTTAGTTGGTTTTTGATTCTCCAACGGAAGTTCCCTGGAATGCTACCCGTGAGTAAATTTTACTCACGTTCTGCTTGAAGGCTGCACTGTTCTTCACGACATATGACCACAGCGTCCCAACTTCTTAAGTGCATTTCCTGAAGCGTGAGAGGGAGAGCCTTCCCAGCATGTCAGTCCTCTCATTCCTCATGCTCCTCATTGGCCGGGAACCCAAAATTGTAGTATAAAATCTATTCATGACAAAAAAAATGTACAGGATGTATAAAATGTGATTCCTTCATTCCTAATTATCCTTACTATATTAATTAACATTTCTTTATGTAAATCTTATTCTGTTCTTTCATTTTCTGTTATTGTATTCCGCTAAAATATTTCAACTTTTTTGTTTATAATTTATTCGTGTGTGAGCAATATTTACTCAGGGTTACCAATAAGCGAATATCAAAACGGGTTAGTATTCCAGGGTTAATAGAATTACGACGCCCAAAATTTGGCATTTTTGCGACAATGTGTTCGCAAATATCCATGAAAAGTTGGAATTTTTTTGGGCAACTCTAGTAAAAATAGTTGCCACAATTTTCCATTTTTCGATTTTTTTAAAAAAATTTGTGTATAAAATTAGCTCCGCATGTTCGGGAATTCACAAAACTTGAATCTGATAGCAATCCTATGAAAGATCTGTACAGCCAGACAGATTGGCCAAAATACAGCTAGACGGACATGCAAAAATTAAAATTCCTTTTAATATTATACATGGGTGGCGAATCCTTTAATTTCTTTAGCATTACGAACAGAAGGTACTAAACGTATAATTCATCTACTTAGATAAAAAGAATCTTAAGCATTGCACAAATTTAACCATCCAGTTTCTCACTAAACTAAGGTTAAACAGTGTTTTGAAGGTAAAAAAGTATTTTAATTTCAGATAGTAGAATTTAAAGTATAATGAATTTGATTTTTTTTTCACAATATACTTAGACTTATTAAAATGTATTAATTCGTCCGCATTGAACAAATCGTTATGTTTTTCACCTTGATAGGGAGGATTTCAATTTCATTAAAATATGTTAACGAGGATAAATAGGATAAAAACAGTCCGAAAACCATTACACCAATGAGAAAATTCATTGCATTGCCTAACATTATAGGGACCCTAAGTAATCTTGTTAATTTAACGCAAAAATTCCGGCTCAACGAGATAAGAATTGGTAAGGAGCTGAATATAAATGAGCTCTCTCCGTTTTAATAAGTCCTAATGTACGAAACCGTGCGATAATCAACTTGGAAATTTTATCCTAGCCCGGTTTCCTTTTAACAACATCAATTTATTTTCCTTTCATGTATGGAGAATTAATTTGAAAAACATATACTCAGTAATTTGCATGGAATAAATAAGTGAAGGATTTGATACGCACATACACATATATGGAAATTGCAAGACGCAGATTAAGTTTAAAACACTTTACAATATTTCCATTTTGGTATGCTTCATAGATTTCACAAGGCTATTAAATAACTAGAGTAAGGTTGGGGAAACGGAGTAGTTAAGCCAGGAGCGTATCCAAACTTGCAGCCTTGGGAAGGTCACAGCTAAAATAATCGAGGGGAACGAAGAAACCGCTTTTAATTTTTTTTTAAATCATATTTACGTTATATCACAAAATCCAATTTTCGTTTTGATTTAGAAAACCTATTGATAATATTATCCATATCAATCTCGATTTTAGGGTGAACATTAAGGACTCATAACCAGATACTCTTGCAGAGATTGTAGAAAGAAATGCTGATGGAACCGATTCTGTCACGTGTTCAGTAATTCACTGAGAGTGAGCGTGCACCTTGAGTTACATTTAAAGGATTGGAGGTAGGAGTCCATGATATGTTACTGACTATTTCTTCTAATAGGAGCTTAACTCATCTTGCTTTCTCCTGAATAAAGCTGTCGATGTCAATTATCAGTGTTCCGCTTTACACTTTCGCTACTATTTCCACCTACATCAATAACTTAAATATATGGCTAGTGTATCATTTTCCTTCAAATTAAGTGTATACGTAAAGTTAAATTAAACAACATTACTTAAATTAATACGAAAGTACAAGCAAACCAACGCCATCTACCGCAGAGGAAAGCGAATGGATTTTATTTTTATAGTTTAGCCGTAAAAATTCTGAATAAAAATTGTAGAATCAATTTTAGCGGCACTCAAATCAATCCAACTGATCGATTTCAGTTTTCAACCACCAATAAAAATTATAAGTAAAAATAATTAGTAATTATAAGTATAAAAATTGGAAAGAAAAATTTTCAAGTAAATTTCTAAGAACAAAATTTATGATTGTCAATGCTCATAAATGTCTTTAGTGACCAAGACCAGCCAAGGCACCTGAATCAACATAACTCTTTGAAACAATGGTCGGTCACTAGTAGTACATGAAAAATATGCAGAAAAAATGTTAAATCTTTCTAAGAAAACCGAATGCTTTTGCCCTTGTCCGAAAGAGTGAGCCACCAGAATCAATTGACCAATTCGTTTGGACTGTTGCCGGTGTCATTAAAATTCTTAAGAACAATTTGGAAGTATATTTCTACGAAAAATTTAATGCTTCTCTAAGAATGTATAAATTTTGAACAACTCTGGCTTGAATCAGTGTCGCTATGAAAAATCAACAATCATGATTGTATAGTACTAGGGTTCTACTGGAAGCAACCGAAATCAAAATTCCTTAAGTCAGTTTGTATGCTTCTGTTGAGAGCTCCCCACTAAGTTGGAACATTTTCTTAGAAATAATTTCTCTTTTAAATCTTGAAATTGTGTGCTTTTTCATCAATAGGAGGAGTAACAGGTGCAACAAAAATATAAAAGCATCATAATAACCGAGCTGCTAAGCATTGCGTGTCTTTTCCTAAACAATCAAACACTAAAATAAAAATTTAGTATTCCAAAATTGTCGAACATCCTGTGATAGATACGATAGATGACTTTTGGACATAAAATAGAAGAAAATTCTAAAAAAAATTGTACACGTTTCAAAGATGAAGGGCTACGAGCGAATGACTACTATACCCACTCCAGACCTCACTATTACTACTAAAAAGAAGACAAACAAACGCCCAACCCAGCACCAGCTATCGCCGCAGATTGGAAAAGAGCGTTAGAGCACCAGCATTAATCGCCGGAGTCAGCTGCACATTGTGTCCGTACTCTAAGAAAATCTTCCTGTTGTTAAACTTTTATAATTCACTCTGCAGTTCAGCGATACATTCAAGTCACCGCGAAGGTCTGGCGGTACTTTTAGTACGGGGGGGGGGGGTGATGATTTTCAATTATACAGGGTGTCTCAGGAGAAATTGGTTTCGAATTGAATTTAGCAAATGAGAAGACAATTTCGTATACCACAAAGTTTTAATTTTTTAAAAGTTTTATGAAAATACGAATTTCTTTTATCGGCTACTTTAAAATTCAGATCCTCTCTTAAGTAGCATGAAGAGGGTAAAAAAAGGATTGAATTATTTTTTGCTCTTCAGAGATCGAAGATGGACATTTTTCTGAAGAATTGTTACGGTCAGTAAACAAAAAGAAGAATAAAAGATAGATGTCCTTTCAGCATTAAATTTTATTTCTTTAAACACATATATATTATAGGAATGTCAATAAGAAAAGAGTTCTTGTGAGTACGACGTTCTCAGTGGGCTAAAAAGAAGATCTAGAAAATTCTATAAAAACTAAACTAACTCATTAGTATAAAATAAACACGGGACCTATCCACGTAATACACTCCGTGTGATGTCAAGTTTGGTTTCTTCGGACCTATCTACGAGTCACCGAGTTAACCCATTCACTGCCAACTACGAGATATCTCGTACCAAAACGGCCGACTACGAGATATCCCGTAGTGAATGCTTCAATTTTAGATTGATTACAAGTGGCCATTTGAGTTAGGAATTATTAGAAAGGATGAATGAAAAATTTATATAGTGTAGAAAACATATTAATTATCAATTTTTATTAGATAAATTATAACTTAGACGATTAAATTATAACATAATAATTATATATATGAGCCGCTCAGTGCACATATTTATTAACCCCATAAAAGAAAAGATAGGAAACATTTACCCTTCCCAACTAACACCTTCTAGAATCTATTGGCATGAACAAAACTATCCTAGGTAGCTTGAATTCTTAAAAATATTAACTATATCTGAAAAGGTAAAATCGCTAATATCTCGAAAACCAGAGCCCGTAGATGATTTCTGATGAAAATTTTATCCCCCCAATACCACCACCCCAACCATCTAAAATCCATTGGCATGAACAAAAATTTCCGACTATTAACTTTAATTATTACTAAAATTAGTTCAAAACCAAAAGCCTACAATTAGGCGCTTAAGAAAAATCATAATAAAAAGCCTACATTTAGGCGCAGCATTAGCAAAAAAGCTTGAACTATTACTAATATTAACTATATCTAAAAAGGTAAAATCGCTAATATCTCATGAAATCTAATTATTTTTCTCAGATATGCAAACTACTAGGCAGGTACAGCAAGCGAACGCGTCAAAGATCCCTACTTAACCAAATTCCATTCTATTTTATATTTTTATTACCCTACGCGTGCATTTGAGGCCGTCAGTATCCCTCAGCCTTGAAATTTCCGATTAGTGCTAAATACCTGATTTCTAAGAATTATCTACTATATTTTTCTAGCTACGTGAATACATACCTTACCGTTCTATATCAGAATGTTAGATACAATTTTAGTTTTTCTTTTTGAATGTATTTTTGCCAATAAATATGTCTGGATCAATAATAAAAAGCTGTTTTTTATTTAATAACATAATTTAAAATCGTAGTGGACTTCAAAATAATTTTGGCCACGTAGATCGTTCAAACATCCATATGTGGAACGTGTAACAATTGTGTACCAACAGTTTTTACGCCGTGCCTAGTCTCGAGTGTGTATCATCGTGTTTCAGGGGACTAAATGCAATATTTATCACATCAACCATCCCCTGAGCGAAACCCTAATGTTGGTCGCATTTTTCAATTGACTCGCGATCGTTTCGTGTTTGCAAATCCTCTCGTATAAATGGTTCATATCTCGAAAACTGTCATTTCACATAAAAACCTTATTAAATTATTATACTGCTTCTTTCTGTCCGGCAAACAATTTTACAATGAAATGCACCGAATAATTTGTAAATTCCTGTCCAGCAGATCTTCCTCTTTCGATTTAATTTCATATAAACTCAAACACAAATTTTATGAAACAAACAGCAACAACCATTTCAATTCAATAGTTTCTTACCGTAATTCCAATGTAAGTCGAAATACTCGTATATCAAAGGCTGCACTTACTACCATAAGCTACACTCGTACGCTTTGTAATAGTTTTCAAATTTTCCAAAAATGGCTCGTAGCGTATGCGAACGACATTTTCCATCCTCTGTAATCATAAGGTATTAATAAATAGGTTCTCAAATACGGTATACATTCATATTTCTGCAGATATCGAACTCAAAAAATATTTATAAACTCACCGGAAATATGTTTTTTTCCAATATCCTCTTTTGTGTACCGAAGAACGACTGAACTGAGATATAAAAATATTGAAAAAAGGTTATGTGAAATTGTAATCTGAACACGAACACATACTTAGAAGGGTTTCTTCCTTGCTAGTATCAAATTTTGGGTACTTTAATGTCTTTAGATGTTTTGTTTATGCGCAAATATACACGAATAATATTGCAAGCCAATTTATCATTTAGGAACTTACTATGCAAGCAATTGTACACTGATACCTGTGTAATTTCGCAACAACGGTTTGTATGAATTATAAACATCTGTTACTGTTCTCCCTCTTTGAAAGGAATTAACCAACTTGTTACTAAAAGTTTCGAGCTCAACCTGAAAGTACTGTTGCGTCACAACAACAGCAATAAATTTTAGCAAGTTTGCTCTTACGTTGTGAACAAAAAGCTTACTTTGGGTGGACGATATAGTCAATCCGGTGGCATGAGGTTGAATAAATTGTATGGGTTCTGCTGGCCCTTCATACTATATAGGTAAATGTAGAGAATTTAAACCTCACTTGCCGAGTAATAAATAATGCAAGTTAGTAATGCGGTCATTCGAAACGATTCTACGCAACAAGTGGTACTTGATATTGAACTGTGACCCATTAAGAAGAAAACTGATGTGTGGTTAAACGTAATTTGTTAGAATAAAATCAAAATCTTGAATTGATTTAATTTTTTTTCCTCAGTCTTGTAACTTGTGTATTTTTCCTAATTCAAATGATTTTAAATTTACACGCTAGATATATTACTAGACTTCGATGATTTGAGGATGAAAATGAATTTAGTAATAAATTAGATTTTAGATTTAACTTATCCATTTCAAACAGAATCTTCGTTTTATGTAAGCGATAGGAAAGATAGGGGCGACAAAGAAGATAGAATAAAAGAAAACTATTTAAACATACTCCTGCCTCGTCTTCATTGCTGTTGGCCCTTAATTCTTAGCCCTTCACAAATGTTGCAGTAGAAATTATGTAATCTGAAGCAGCATCCTGCGAGGAAAATACGTTCTATTATCCTTAGGTATAGGGTAACGAGCAATTATACATAAATTTATACCACTGGCACTACCTAGCAAAAGGGAGACGTTTATTATTACAGCTCAAGCATGGCACTGTAGTGCTTCGCAACTTTAACCGGGCGCAAATGACGTGAAAATAATTACGCGGACGATGACAGCGGGTCATTATGACCCGGATTATATCGACAAATTATCACAAAATTAAAAGTGTTACCTTAATTTTAATAAATATTTATTTAATAAGGGTTCTTTTCATATGTAGTAAAATAAATATAATACCAATGTGTTCTATAAATCACAGTTTTATTAACTTCCTCAATAACACATGCAAAGTCATATTTACCAGTTTTGACTTGACGGCTGTACGAGTAAGGGGAGCTGTATCTCCAGCTTCACAAACGTTCAAATTGTATGGTCAGCGTGAACAAAAAATATCATCATATTTAATTGCTTCGGGTCAATATGACCCAGCGTAATTCGCGGCGGGTTAAACTGTTGACTAAAATAACTTTTGGCGGTCGTGGGTATAACAAGATGATTCAGAAGAGTTAATGGTTATAATCATAATTAATACTGTATACTACAGAAACCCCACGTGATCAGAGTATCAGTTGGTGCATATACTGTCGGCATTAACATTGATTTACAATAGCAACCGTATCCGCTGGTCCACAACACCCCTTAATTTAACAATATTTGCTGCTGTGACCAAGACCCGCAAGAATACTTCATAAGCCATGAAACAGGCTCCCTCACTACCACATGAGAGCCAGAACAGAGTCCTAACATTTTAAAATATTTGCAGTGTTCTTATGTAAAACTGACAAAAGTTTGATTTGAATATCTCCTCCGCCCTGCACTACTATTCATACAGAAAAATGCTTTTCTGATAATCTTAAGCTTGTTTTCTTATCTTCCGAACCGCAATAAAATTGTTATACCTTTTCTAACAAAATTATTTAAAGAAATGTATCTTAACCAAATAACTACGATTCCTCAAACAAAAACTCTCAGCTGAGTAATAATTACACACGCCGCTGTGCTGTGGTCTCATGAAATGGATTCAGATTCCGGCTGCGCATACGCACATGCAATTAATACTCAGAGTTAGTGAGCGTAAAATGGTAAGGTTAGTTTGTAATCGAAACTAATTTCTTATTTTCTTATTTAAGGTATATAGGAAGTGTGGTCTTTTGGGAATGTAAGAAACCAAGCTTTAAAATACTAGAAGACTATTTTCCTATATGGATAGTGGCTCTACAGCTTATATAAAATCTATGTCGTCATTTTTCCACAAGTATAAATATGGACCAATTTAGAGAGCTTTGACTCTGTTCATCGTAGAACCTTTTTTATACGTACCGCCTCATTTTGTAACTTTGTTGGTAGTACAATTTTCTTACTCCCACCGATTATCCAGTAATTTAGTATAGCGAAACAGTAAAGTCTAGTCGTAGTTTTGAGTGGGAGCTTAGTAAAAATATATAGTTCAATTTATCTTTTTAGCTATTTTTGTTTTTATATTTTACTTACTTAATGGAAGTACGAATAAAATTATAGTGCCGGTAATTTTAATCGCTCTCGTCATGCGCATTAGTGATTAGGAGGAATCTGCTGAAGTTCTTCCTATAAAATGAGAATAAAATTGAGAATATTTTCTTATTTAATAAAATTTAGTACCACAATGCCTCTCAGGAGGAATAAGCACTGCGATAACTATTTAAAAAGCTCATTAAAGCATTTGAAAAGACACATTCAAAAAACTGTTTTGCCCATAATTTAGCATGCCTCCTAGAGCGCGTGCATCTGCGGACATGCTTATGTTAAAAAGCAATGAACTTGGATAGGGAAAAGAAGTGCTTCAGGAGGTTTCTTATATCGCTTTTTTCCCCAGTGGGTTGGTTACTCTTTGCTTACCTACGTCAGCAAGTCGAGGCATTGTCGAAGGATCGTCGATTTCATATTTGAGCAAGGCATTGCAGATTTTTGTTCTTTGCCCAGTCTTTGTATGTATTCGTTTTTCTTTGGTACACACTGCTTATACGTATATACATGCAGGCAGAGGAGGTAATTACGGAAAGAATATTATATTCTACCGGCAGACAGCGTTGCCATTTTTTTAATATTGAAAAGTCGTACGAACACAACATTTTGACCGTACAGGTAGCATTCTGGTCGTACAATTCTAACAATAAATTTATTATTTGTAATTACGCAGAAATGACTCAGTACACTCACTTTGAAAGTAAAAGTTGAGCATTTGTTTATTTTTCAATTATTAAATAAAGCAATAACAACAAGTAAAAAAAAAATAAAATTTCTGCTCATAACTTTCCAACTTACAGATTTTGTATGAATTCCAATTTTGAAGAAATGGCCTACATATGAAGTCAAAGTTTTAACATTCTTAAAGAATCGGGAGCACACATACAGGAATGCAAAGTATAATTATCACTGTATTAAGGTACGTGTGCTTTAAGTTGCATGAACTTTTTTTTTTTATTTAATAAAGTGGAATAAACGTACGTCGGCCTTCCTTGCTTTAATTAAATTATTACCAGCGACTGTTATTGGAAAGAAAAGTGGCTCGCAAAGTTCCTTCAAGAAAACTAAAAAAAACTTATTTATTTAATGACCTGTTTTTTAACAAACGTTCAGTGTATTTTATGTTATTCATTTAATTAGCCTATTAAAACTGAGGCTTTACAAAAAAACGAAAATATATTTTCTTCCAACACTTTTAAAATAACTAACAAAAACCTTCATGTAAAAAAGGATATCTTAATAAAAAATATTGAACAAAACCTAATGTGTCTTTAATAATTAATTTTGGATTTTAATGTGTTTATAATTAATACTATTATTCTTAACTGTACCGCAAACGTATTGAACAGTGCAGCTTTATTTCAAAACTTAAGCCTTTTTCAGTTTTTGCATATAATCATAAACAAGGTTTAGTTTTAAACTTCTTTAGTTCGTTGAAAAAACGCTTTCAATGTCATATGCTTTTTGCACAAAAGATTTTTATTTTAACCAAAATGAAACCTAATAGTTTTGTATTATTTGAAACTATTTGTAATCTTTTTTTTTTTATTGGAACTAAGTATATAAATATAAACCTAATTCTCTTGAAATCAATGTATCGATATAGTTTCAGAATTTGTGTTTTTATCAATAGTATTTTACTAAATTATTATATTATAAAACACGATAGAGGCTTATTTCAGCCAGAAGGCTGTTAAAAAAAAAGTATCATTTCAATTAGCTTTAATTAGGTACATATGTAGGTATATTTTTTTAACAGATTGTCATCATTGCAGTGGTTTCGGATTCTATGTTTTTATCACCTGTAGTTTCAATTGAATACATACCTTTATAACATCGACCAATCGTTTCTTTAGTCTATGAAAAGTGGACACAACTTCCTGCTTCTCGGACACATTGTTTGGCTAAAAGTACGTGAGCTACACTATGAGTATTCAACTTGTTACTTAGCTTGGTCTTTATTAAACTAACAGCACTAAATATCATTTCGCATTCGCGTTCGAATCAGGCAAAGACAATAATATTTAAAAGAAATCTGGATAAATTAGGAAAAAGAGCAACACCATCATCATTTTTTAAATTAAGTAGATTATGCCAAAAAATGTCTGCTTGGCTTTCATTAGAAGTGAGTTCGGGATATTTACTTAAGAAGATATTTCTCCATTCATCGTCAACTTTGAATTCATATTGATCCTAAACATCGTGGAAGTAATTGGTTTAGTTTAATAAGAGAAGGAACATTGGTATAAGTTTACAAGTTTAATTTAAGTTTAGTATTGAGGTAATTTAGTTTAATCATAACTTCGTTTGAGAAGTTATACCTTTTTCTTATTTCCAAAGAAGATGCGTGCAAAACATTCGGCATCTGTTTTTAAAATCACACTGTGACTTTTTAATAATATCCTGGATTTCAGTAAAAAATGTTGATCCTAAATATATCTGATTGTCATTTAATTGAAATGTTGAGTTCAATGGGTCTGTATCTTCCAAAGCTGTCCTTTGTATGTAGTCAATACTTAACAATGATCTTAAAATGCCTTAGTACAAGGTGCACATGCGGCCATGAGTGCTTGTGATCACACAAGAGTCCGATTGAAAATGTGCAATGATCGAATTAAATTTTGGCAGAATCCAATCTAGAAATAAGTAAAAAAGTTTATCTTGAGGATCGCTCAGATTTCGTGAAATTCTCACAACACAAGAAGTATTTCATTTTGAGAAAATTTCATAGCGACAAAAAACATTCGAAGTGCACTCCATTATTCTAACAACCGATTGACTACTGCGTGTAGCGAAAGCCAACGTGTTTGTGATGGGGGTAACAATTTGTGAGACTTTAGTTCAAAAAAATTTTGAAACTGTAAAAATCGAGCTTTTCTTTTGCACTGCTTTTACAAAAAGCATAAATATAATGTGGTTAGCCCTTACACCTTCCCGGTAATTTGTTGACTGCTTCGCTTGCACATAAATGCATAGAATGGCGCATGCACTTCGGCATATGCATTCCAGGAGAATCCTGCTTAAAAAGAGACATAACAGAGTTATGCTCTCCCATCATGGAATTACACCACTCTGATCCAAAACTGATTACATTAGATAACGGTACTTTATGCGATTTAAAAGACTGTAGAACTGATTCATATATTACCTTTGCTGTTGCCTGATTCATATTGTCTTTGAAAACATTGACCAAGTCGTAAAAGGAGCATAGTTTGATATACTTATTCCGCATTTCTTGACGGTAAAATAAAATGCAACTATAACTATATTCGCATTTGCGAAATTCTTTACTGGTGCGATAGTGATTTCTCCGTCGCAAGTCTTGAAGTTGATATTATTACAATTTGCACATTTGCAGCGATTATTTGAAACAAACAAAGAAAAGAAAGTAACTTAGACTTAGCACTAGTAGTTAGCAAGACAAGCACAACAACAAGAAGTCCATAAATCAGCATTGTGGTGTCGTTGCCGCGGTTTCAGAACGAGAACGAGTCGAGAAGTCGAGAAAACACTAGAAAAAGTAATGAAGTGAACTCTACTAAACTCTAATGACCACTTGACTGTACAAAAAAACAACTGACAACAGAACAAATCTAAATTGTTCTTCTTCTTCTTCTTCGCGTATGCCGAGTATGCTGTGCTGTAGCTGCGTTCAGATTTCTTCCAAGGCTTAATTCGTAAATTATCGTACATTTTGTGAAAAAAAGTCGAATAAACGTACGTATTGCGTACGGTCAGAGGTCTTGGTCGTACACCGCAAAAGGGCCAGAAAAACCGTACAAATACGAGCAACACTGTACGGTTGGCAACGGTGCAGGCAAACGACACTAGCTTTTTGTATTCTTCTTCTTAAATACTGGAGAGCATCACTTTCACTCATTAGTGCTGACTATCTGTTTTTACTTATCTGTGCTACAGAATTGGAATTCGTAGTAAAAAATGGTGGTGGCCATAATCTTTACGAATTTCATTGCTGTCGCTTTAATAAGTGCTTGGAAATAATGTTGTGATGTCCATCCAAAAGATAAAAAGCCTCTACTAAATTTCAGGCTTGAGGTGGCTATGAGCTTTATGAAGCAATTCGCTGTGAATACTACTTTTGCTGGCAGATATAGCAATTTCTCTCCAATTACTAGCTCTCCGCCTGGTACAGACCATTTCCTTATCTCTGGAATAAAAGAAAAAATATACTCACAGACAATTTATTTTTGCAATATGTGTAAAATATATTTACATAAGAAATCTACAGTTACTATTAGCACGTGTCCAAAAATCATGAAATTCGAGTCACTATTTCCACATGTGGGTTAAGTAACAACTCTGAATTTGATAGGCTTAATATCATATCAGCGTATACAGATGTGAGGCGGTACTAAGTGTGTTACAAAATCATAATCTCTAGCGTCGGAGTTGAAAGTTTGTAAGTAACGTTGGTATTGCACAAAAAACCGAGTTTATTTTTAATTTTAAAATTTACCTAATTATTAATCCGTAGTTGACAAACGATCGAATATTATTTGGTTAACCCTTCTGTCAATACCTACATATCTGGGTATATTTGTAATTTTGTTTTAGTTATCCTTAAGTGCTCTATTTGTAGCTAATATATAAATTTTGAAAACAATTCTTTGTTTCCTCAGAAAATAGACCTAAATTATAAATATATGTTGCCAGGCTGAAAGGATACCCAGGTATGTAATATATTTTTAAGGAATGACGAGTGAAAGCAAAATAGAACAGGTTTAATCCTTCAAAATTGTTATAGAATTTATTGTGGTAAGCATTTATTACAACTGCGGAATTCTCTAGAATGCTCTGCATATACAGATTTTACGCATGTTGTGCACCATTTTTGCGTGGGTCGGCACTTACCCTCCACTTTGCAAATACTACAGTTGATTTTTACTTTTAGTCTGCCTGTTTGATCCTGCTGCTGGTACATTTAACGTGGGTAGGATAAGACTGGGATTGGGGTCGCGGAATGCATTCGATAGCTGATCTTGTCCCTTCCTTGTTCCTCATAACATACAGTGCATTCTGCTCTGATCTGTACAACTAGCATGGTGAGGGCTTCACCAAAATATTTTTTCTAACTAGAATTGTGCGTATCGTATATAATGAAGGCTGCCAGAGCAGTCACACCAAAATATTACAAATAAATGTTAAATGTTCTACCACGTTATGCATATAATCTGCCCCATTGAATTTGTTGCAAAGGGATATGACGTCAGGCTCTTGGGATTGGACGAACACTATTATGATAATTAACTGTTGACAGCAAAATTACAGATTTCCTCTTTTGCGGTACGTAAGAGCATCGTAGTTTTGACACAAAATCCGAACTGGGTAGAGCGACCCGTCCAAGATTGCGATCGATACCCTACCCTACCTTGCCAGTCAGTAAAGAAAAAAAAATCCAGTTTCAATAATGAAAATTTATGCTTAATATAAATATATAAACCAATTAAGCCTAAAATGCTCGAAAAACTGAATTGTTGCCATCAACAACTATCTTACCTATAAGTTTTGTAAGGTATAGTCGGCGTACTCGCCTTTCAAAAGAGGCTCAATCAAGTAATTCGCATTTATATATAATGCAGAAAAATGAGATAGTTCCACAGAAATACAGTAATCTCCGGATAATAACAACCCGCTTGTTACCAAAACAATTTTATTATCATGTATTCTCGAAGCCCGCAACATTTTCCTAGTAATTTCGAATACTTTTACTCTGTTAGTAGCAACCCCACCTATTAACATTACCACCTTTATAGCTTTTAATAACGCATCTTAAATTTTCTATTTTCAATGTAAATATCCCGACATATTGTAACAGTCAGGTTCAATTTTTCTGTTCAGCGCATTCGTATATTAAGGTGGCCCAAAAATGTATGGATTTGCAAAAGTGTTAAAATATCTTAATGCTTCAGAATATGTTGGTTAATGTAATGCAAAATTTCACTGCAATTCATTAGTGTTTAGAGGTCGTTCTAATCGAAAATATATTTTTTTGCCGGTTTGGAAAACTCTTTCAACATTTTTTGTTACGACTTTTTAATTTGACAATATTTTTCCTTGATTATTTTTTACAATATATGGAAACTTAGTTATATAAACTTTTGGCGACAGACGTTTTAGAAAATAAAATTTTTATATTATTTATAAATTTTTTAAAATGAAAATTCAGCCCGGAACTCCCGTTGTTTGACTTCGCGAAAATTTGTTCCAAGTCGATCCTGAGGTGAAATTTGCAATTAAATTACGACATCCACTTTGCCCATTTCCTTCCACACTTTTTCCTTAACGTGGATATTTCTGAACTGAAGTTGCCCGCAGCCGACACCAACTTTGCACCTGGAGTTCAGTTTTAGTCGAAGTCCCAGGTGAAGTCGAAGTTGCAATTTAATGTTTCCACATGCATTTGCCATTTGGGTTAAGTCGAAGTAGACTGAGAAGCTGTGTAATTGGGGCATAAATGGAATCATGTATTGTATGAACTGTTCTCAAAATGCGATTTTCAAACGTTATATAATTGCGTATAAATGATGAGGAGTTTAACGAGTAGCTAAAAGGTGATGGCAACTTGGAATGTTTTGAAAAATTAACAGACAGATAAAGAGATAGTAGATGATCCTTGAAGCAGATCATCCAGGCAGTGATGATGAAATATTGGATGTTCTTGAAAATCATGCTTCTACCAATAAGGTAACAAGCAATACAAATGCTCTTGAATTAAAAAACCTAAACTTAATCAAAGAATAATTTATAGAAATGTGTATAGGTATATTTTGTCATATACATTATAGTAATAGTGTCAAGCGGAAGTCCAGAGGTAGAGCACCCCCCCACCCCCGGCTAACAGAATCAATTCATGTATGCTCTCCGATTTTTGTAGTTTACGAGTTATGATTTTCTCGTAATTTTTTTACCAAACTACTAATTCGAAGACATTTTTGGTCATAGTGACTTGAATAATTCCCCAATTTAGCTGCATGTTGCATGTAAAAAGATTTAATTCCAGAGCTCATACCATTGCCCCAAAAGAAATTTTTAAATTACATCAAATTCAAAATAATAACATGTGCCAAAATCTTTGAGGCCGATTTTAAAAAAAATGTTAAGTAATTTTTCCCCCCAAAACTTATTTTAAAAACTTCATTTCATATGACATGATTTAGGAATGAAGTATCCAGAGAAAAAAAATCTTCTACGAATTGCAGTTGATAATGAGCTGAGGTGAACAATGAAACATGTTTTCCGATCGAACAAAAATCTAGCACCCCAGTTTGAATAGATTTAAGACTTAGTACGTTTTGAATAAAATTTTGGCTATGATCCGAAAGAGATATCTCAATAAAATTTATACGGTAAATACCGAATGAAATGGGGAAGTTTTTCAAATCACTTTTGAGTGAAAAAGTTATGTGACTGTTTTTTAAATTGCCCTCAAAAATTTTGCCACATTTTATTATTTTGAACTTTATAGAATTTAAAAATTTCTTTTGGCGCCATGGTATGAGCTACGGAATCAAGTTTTTTGCAGTGGATGGGCCTAACACTCAACTATATTGGAAAAAAATCAGTAATTTGTCTCAATTATTCAAGTCACTAGACTAAAAATGTATTCGAATTAGTAGTTTGGTAAAAAATCATTACTTGTAAGCGAAAAAAATTGCAGAACATACATGGGGTTATTTGGGTACCCCTAAGGGTGCTCTACCTCTAGACATTCGCTTGACACTACTCATTGGATTCCCCTATATATACTGTTCTTGAATAAAAGTATTTCTTGGCAAATTTATGTTATTTTTTCATGTAAGTATAAGCAGCTACTCCATATGAAATAGTTCGTTTATTGTATCTTAAATCGCGAACTTTTTATAATAGCATATATTGTGCTTGTAGTCAGCTATCGTTTACTAGCAAAAATTCGATTATTTTGTGCTTTTATTCGGGGATTTTTATAAAAGCACATTTTGTGTTTATAATCAGGGTTATTGGTTATAAGCAACACGCGCTTAAAATCCAAAAAATTGGGCCCTGCTTCATGTGCTTTTATACGGGGATTACTGTATACGTAACTATGATTCCATTTCCGGGTATGTTATGGGTTTGTTCAAGTCATTTCTGTTATCAATTGACACAAGGGTTAAACAACTGCATACAAAAATCCCAAATTAAAGGAGTAACCTTCGCCCCGCCTTTTGTTTTTTTTTAACTCAAAGTAAAATGAAGATGAGATACATAAAAATCTTCCTATAAAGCTGGCACACTATTTATCGACGCCACTAAACAAAAATTACGCAAATATCTTTTCCAAATAAATTGTTAGAGCTGCTTTTCAACTGCATAATATGGTTCCTGTCCAAGATAAAATAAATAAATACAAGCTTTTAATTTGTACCATTGGTTTCTACCTCAGTAAGTATATGAACCGAATACTTGATTTTGGTCTAAACAGAAAGAAAAACTAATATCCGAAAGCTTAAAGGTTGTAATATGAAAAAATCCATTCAGAAGAGCTTTTGAATAATATTTCTAGCCCACAATAAAACCCACAACCACAAGGAAGTGTGGTAATTTACAATAGCAAAGAAATCATAGAACCCTTTCAAAGTAAACACGAGCAACGCAGTTCACCCCCTCAAGGTTAATTAGCTGTAAGAGCCCTAATCAGATGGGATTTAAAAGATTATCTAGAGCGCCGTGATTATTGCCGCGTCTTATTTTCGGCATTGTTTATGTACACAATTTATTGATGTAATCGGCGGGCGGCAGTTTGCGTTTGCTTAACTTTTTGCTATAAATCGTGGCATTCCTTCGAGCTGTGAAAATAGGATTTTGTAACAATATGCCTAATTACCAAAAATGTGGGTTCACAGAAATCGCCATAAATGGTAAGGGGGTTTTTTTTTATTTGTGAATTTATTTATTATACGCCATAGCATCGTGGGATAGAGAAGATATAAAAATTCGAAATTTGAGAACTCATTCCAATAGCGAACTAAAAGGAATCCTTCGAGCATAAACAACCAAAAATAATAGAGCAATAAAAACGAGATTGATGAGGTTTCCCATTTTAGTGACTTCAGACACTGCGGACAAGTGTATGAGTCTAGAAAGAACAACAAGAAAGATTTTATTGAGCGAGGTGTTTATAAACTCAATTAGGAGTTCGGGTGCGGTGTATCTAGGCTGAAAAGTTACATCATGTTAGGAAGCACATTGCAAAACGCGTCATTACGTTTAATAAAATAATAATATTCGCCACAAACGTCATATAACTGACGATGATCATCATCGGTTGTAGGAATTTGCTTGCAATACGCTAGGATGTTGCAATTGGGCTAGTCGAGACTTTATCCTATAATTATCGAAATGAAGGAAACTTCCATTACAGCCTTGTTGGTCAGTGAAAACACTATGGAAATAACAAGTAAAAAAGCTAGACCAATTCTTATGATACCTTAGATCAGTTGCGGTTCCAATTAGATAGAGGGGTGGGGGTCTTGCGCCCCTCCCTGGAGAATATTGAAAAAAAAATTGCAATAGGTTTTCTGAAGTTTTCCTAACAAAATTTGTTCTACTGCCCTTTTTGTAAAAAATATAAAAAAATTTGGAAGCGTTCAATTTGATACGTTTAAGAACGCAGTCCTTATGGTTAGTGGCTGGGCATTCGCTCCACTTCAGATCGTGGCTGTCTAAGCCTATAGAAAAAACAGGAAATGCTGATACCTTTCAAAAATCCTGTACACGAGCGTGGCTTTCATCAGGGTCTATGAAGCAGAACCGAGCCTATTCGGGTAAAAGAGATAAAAGGTTTGTTTTAATTGAAAACAAGTACCAAAGAGTCCTTCGATGTAAAGAAAGCTTGTTAGAATATTATCGGTGGGTCAAAAAACATTTCAACAAACAATTATAGCTCGTAATTGAAGAAATTTGGCGAAACTACACAACGGGAAACAAATCATTGTATTTGTTGTATTGTGTTATTACATTTAAAGCAAGACATTTATTTTGGAAAAAAGTTTTAATATTTCGTTAAATGCAATAGTTTGACTAAAATATTTAGCTAAAACATTAAATAAAAGGAAAATGTAAGTACGTATTGGCAAATTCTCAATCAGTATTTTATAGAAACTCATTGGTCGGTTTGTTTTGCTTCGAGGGATGTTGATGAATGTACATTAGAGCATTAATATATATTAGTGACATTCTAAGTTTTTGCACGTATGAATAAATTCCTTATTCCTACAGCAGGTCCCAACAACAGCAAAATCATGAAAGTTTGCATGCATACTCCAGAATTGAAAAATGTCTATAAGAACAAGACTGCACTGAACACCTGCAAGTCCATTATCCTAATGTCCAGAATGAACTAAGAATCTTGGCAAGCCTCAAGGATAGCAAAGCTTCTGGCCGCCTGGTCAAAACCATATTTGGCATCTCCCGTGTGGATGTATACAAAGAGCCAATACATATCCATACGAGAGATGTCCTCAAGGTCCTTATGATGATCAACGCCTCTAAAGACGTAGGTCCTGATGGTTTCTCACGTCTGGTAATTAAAAGCTGTATCTCATCTCTGGTTAAACCGTGGCGCAACCTATTGTACTTGTCTTATTCGACAGGGAAATTTCCAACTGGTTGGAATCTAGCTCACGTTCAGCCTATTTCGAAGAAAGGTGAGTTTAGCGATCTCTCAAATTAAATTATCGAACAACTGAAATCCCTTCGATTCTTTCAAAGTTTTTGAATTTATTATTAACTCTAAATTTATGAAGTATGTAGAAACCAAACAACTAATCAATGGTCGCCAAAATAGCTTTCGGACTGGATGCTTATCTGGAGAGTTGCTGACTTTTTTTACGGAGCGTTGGACCTGTAGTGTCCACAATTTTGGTGCATTGAAATTCGTTGCCCTAGATATTTCAAAGGTTTTTGATATAGTGTGGCATACAACCCTTTTAGTTTTTATGATCAGCCTATAAATGCCGATGTTCCCAGGGCTCTGTTATCCTTATCTTTCCATCGCTCTGTTTAATTTTCTTTAATGACCTAGTTTTCTTTACTTTTAATCCTATCCATAGATTTATCTATCACAGTACCCTTGATTTCGTTTACTGCTTTGACACTCTTAGGCACTCCAGAAGATGCCACATCTGTCAATCGAGCTTGGGTGATTAGATCATTAATTCATGACCGTGATTATATCCTTGCTTGTGGTAAAGCGAATTGCGTCGAATTCAAGGCACCTAAGTCTCAAAGCTATCCCAGCTCTTTGAAACAGGGTCATAGCTCTTCCAGTCCCATTTCTTTTGATGAAGCAGTTTTGTATTGTCATTAATATTTCCTGTAAGTTAAGCTGGACAGATGACTTCTTTTCTATTGTCAAAGAAGCATCGAAATGTGTTGAATTTCTGAAAAGGTGTAAGAAATGTTTCAGCCTATCGAATCTAGTGCTCCTCTATAAGTCCTACATTAGACCTAGAATAGAATACAATTCCTATATCTGTGCCGGGGCTGGTCGCATGGCTTTAGCTTTCAGAGCGTTCAAGCTCGTTGACGATTTGGCAATAACTTGTCATATCGACTCCTCAATGTTGGATGCCTCTCGCTCCTTTCCCTAAGTGCTTCCTCCCATGCTGTGCTTTGCATCATAGGGTGTCTTCTAAGCTCTACTTATTAGTCAAACATTCTAAACTTTTCCATGAAGTTATTTACAAGGTCTACAATGCATCTGTTCTGTGACTGCTATTTTAAATAGACGCAAACTACGTAGCGCTTTAATTCCTGTGTTTTGCAAAGTTACAATTTATGGTGAGTTCGTGAATTTTAACAAAATACATTTTGCTATTTTTACTAATCGAAATGGATGATTCGGAAGCATTACACATCTATCATTCACAAACCAAAACAAAATCAATAATTTAAGATTTCTTATGACTTTCGCGGATAGCAAAAGTTGAATGTTGAGTAACTTTCGTCGTTGAGAGTGGCAACTTACCGACCGGAATCTTCTAAATGTTATATTTTACGCATTTGATATTTGCGAGTGGTGGTGAGTGTCTTCGAACTTTTGATCTCTTTCCAGCTTATACCATTTTCAAATCGTAGTTGCGTGCCCCCTCACAAGAATCCCCTGTTCTCGATGAATTCCTGTATATAATTTCATTAGGTCCGTCCCCCATCTGTGCAAGTTTGATTTTTGAAGTGGCTTTTCGCATATATTTCTAGAACGGTCCATCGCACAGTACAGATGATTATAAAGAATTTTATAGGATTTCATATTCTGAAGAAGTTTTCAGTACAATGAAAACGTCTACGACTGATGGTTTTTACAGCATACTTAAAAAACTAAATTTTTATATGGCGCCATCAAGAAGGAGGTGCCCGATTTAGTCCATTTTATTACTATGAAAACACCGTTTACAAAATTCAGCTCTCTAAAGCGTTCTTAAGCAGTGTTCAAATATATAGTGAAAAACGAAATTTTTGTAAAACTGTCCTACGAAGTAGTTGCCAGATTCGTCTCATTTTCGAACTTAAATTTGCATTATTTAAAAAAAAAAAAAAATGTGTACAAGATATCAGCTCTCCGAGTTGAGGCGTTGTCAGGCACTCTCCGAATATATAGTAAAGAACGAAATTTTTGTATGGCAACCCTACGACGGAATTACCCGATTTGTCCCATTTTTCGAAGTTAAATTTACTTTTTTTAAGAAGCCCATGTGCAAAATTGAAGCGCTTTAAGTGTACGCGCTCTCAAGCTATCGTGCGGAGGGACGGACGGGCAGACGCACGGATGGACAGACGGACGTACGGATGGACGGACATGCAAAAATTGAAATATCTTTTAATATTATGCGTGAGTGTATAATCCATTTTGCTCTACCATCATTATTTCTATGTGTTACAAACGGAATGACAAACTTGGCATAGCCTTTAATTTCATCTAGGGTATAAAAACGTTGTTTTAATGAATTATAAAAAAAAAATATTGTGTTTTTTATGTAAATTGTCTAACTTAATCGAACTTTTACATTTATTTTAGACATGTTCCTTTGGCACAGAATTGCATATTGCTCCTTTGACTCTTGAATTAATTTAAGAGGCAATTTAATAGAAAGAGGCAAGTAGTACCTACAGATACCAGTCCAAAAAGAAGTCGGAAAAATCTGGCTGTAAAGTCGCATCCCAACTGAGCACTTAAGAACTGATTCATTTGAAAGTACCGAATTTAAAAATTTATCTGCTAAAATCTCGGCATGATAACGCCCTTGTTCTCCTTATCATCAATAAATTAATCATCGTCTCATTAAAATTTATTTATTTATTCATTTTCATTAAGTCACGAAATTTGTGCTTCTTTTATAATTGTCACATAAATATAAAAGATGGTCATGTTGGTGTGTAAAAATTTAAGGAATATTAATTAATTTTTTATGCATTATCGAAGGGGCGAACTTTTATATTTTACTGACGCTCTGTCGGAACATAATGTTTGGAACAACAAGGACTAATGGAACCTTGATTTAAATATAAAAATTTGTGATGTAAGTGCTAATACCAAACTGATACATACGCCGGTAAATGTGGCAACTGCCTACTTTTCGCCGATTTCCTTCTGCATCATAATGAATGGAGCGCCGCCCTTCTGATAGAAATTATGAGATTTTTTTTTATGAAATAGTTTTTGAAATTAACTTTTCAGTAGTTTATTCTAAGCTGTTCTGCTTAGGAAATTTATAAATTCTATACAGTAGCTGTTTCTCGCTTCTTCCCGCTTATGCCTTTGTGAATATCCAGGCCTCCGCCTACCACCGAGTCATCTGTTATAAAAATTCAAGCGTCCTCTAAGTATAACTCTCAATATCACTTAATATCGTTCTCTCAATACTACCACACGACACATACTTAGTATAATGTACTTGATTCGCTTAGTGGAATAATCTTTTAGAATTGAAGTCATCAGAATTAGTTTTTAGTCTCTCTTTACACGCAACCAAAATCGGACTGATCTTGTAATGCGTACTTAGAAATAAACACTCTAATTCTTTTTTAAGGTTCCGTATTCAAAGGGTAAAAACGGGAACCCTATTACTAAGCCTTCGATGTCCGTCCGTCCGTCACCGAGCTGTATCTCATGAACCGTAATAGGTAGACAGTTGAAATTTTTACAGACTGTGTATTTCTATTCCCGCCTTAACAGCAAATAATAATAATAAAATAAAATTGAAAATTAAAGGGTGAACCATACAAGAAACGTGTTTTTTTGGCGTATCCATAGTGTTAATTTTTGTACGATGGTACGAAATCCTTCGTGTGTGAGTCCGACTTGCACTTGGCCGATTTTATAGGCGTATTTTTTATTATTTAGTATTTATTAATACCTCGCACTATTTTCCCACGGGGTTATTTCATATCATGACAATTAACCCTTCAGTAAGCATACTAGCCAAATCACACAAGTGGAGGCATGGGGTCAACAATAACCCCAATTTCTTTCTAGAAATTTAAGAAAACCGCAAAAAATTCAAAAACAATGCCGTTCGATAACTAAATCTTATTGTATTAACAGAAACTGAAAAACAAATAACTTCCCCTTAAGTTAACACAAAAATAAAATAACAAATATTTTATCTTACATACTGAGGATCATCTTGCCAGTCTTTATAGAGAAGTAAAAAACTAAGAACCACTATTCAGAGTAGAATAGAAAATCTACACTATTCACTCAAAACTACAATCTCAACATACGTTTATTATAAAATGTCGAATTTTCGAAATCTAGGCCTAACAAAACTTACCCCACGAAAAAGTTTACGTAAGTGGGCGCATGGGGTCACACTTCACCATAGTGCAAAAGCATGCGTATACGTTGCAGCACTGGAGTAGGTACGACGATTTCCAAAATAGTGTTCAAATGCGCGTTACATACTGTCGTCGTATTACTCCGTGTTTGTCGAACAGCGATGTCTGAACGACATTCAGACATTACCCGTCATTTAGTTCGCGTAGTACAATGAACAAAGATACATTACTGGCAGTAGCGGCGGCTCTACGTTTTCGTTCAACGGAAAAAATCTACAGTGACTTAAAATTGTCTGCTATTATTTCTCCGCGAGCGTTAAGTTATATTATTCCAGAGACATGTGCTGCTATCATAAAAACACTAGGTGATTACATAAAGATATGTCAAATAAATTTCACAACAAAATAAAAAGCCTTTATTCGAATAAATTACGTTTCGGCACAGGAAAAATTACATAGGCATTGAAAGCTTATGGAATATTCTCAATTATCTTAGAAGAACTAAACTAGTACTAAGATTTCCAAACTCAGTCTGATACAGAATATCCATTATAAATTCGTCTGCTACTATTTTTGTAGTTTTAGGGAGTTTCTTCAACTTCATTACAATATTTTTGCCTATAATTTCAAATTCATGGTCAACTTTTTCTGTATTAAGCCTTTTTTGGACTTGCTACAAAACGGCTTCATGCAAACTCTGTTGTGGTGCTCATTTTGGAGATCGAGGCGAACTTGTACTAGAAGTAGATGCCCTAACTGACTCAAGGAATGCAGGAGGTCTGAAGTAGAGAATGTTTCCGTTGAAGAAGAACTATTATTGACATTTCCTATAAGTCCATTTAAACTTAAATTGTCGCCCTCGAATAACTTCTCTTCATCCAAATACATCTGAAAATATCAATTATTTTATAATGAGAGAATTGTAATACTTTTGTTGTATTCTTATTTTTCAGCTCCCTAGAACAGAGCCTGAATGGCGTAATATTGTCAACGAATTTTATAATCGGTAAAATTTTCCCAATTCCTTAGGAACAGTATACGGAAAACATGTGAGGATCATCCCACCCAAAGGAAGTGGCTCATATTTCTATAATTATAAAGGCTATCATAGTCTAGTATTACTTGCCATTTGCAATGCAAATTATGAATTTATTTATTGTTACTTTGAACAAATGGACAATATCTGATGGAGATGTTATTGAAAACACAATATTTTATGAAAAACTTACAGAACATTCATTGAACGTACCACCCGCAAGTGCTCCTGAAAACAGAAATTCTACACTACCGTTTGTATTTGTTGGAGACGACGCTTTCGCTCTTAGAAATGATTTTTTTGAAACCATTTCCGCAGCTTGAGCTAACGCATGAAAGGCGAATTTTCAATTACCGATTATCTCGAGCTCGCCATGACAAAAAAAAAAAAAAAAAATCCCTTTGGAATACTAGCGAATTGTTTCCGGATTTTCCATACAGCTATAAATTTAGAATTGAAAAATATTGAAAAGGTTATACTAGTATGTAGATATCTCCACAACTATTTACGGAAAAACTGTAATGAACATTATACTACACCATCCTGCCATGATCAAGAAAATCATGAAACAGGAGAAATTACTCTTGGCTTAAGAACAGGCTGCTAAATTATTTGCAAAATGGACCTAACTGTCATTCTAGTAATGAGACAAAAAAAAAAGTTCAAGATGATTATTTAAAATATTTTTATAATGAAGAAGTTCCATGGCAGAACAAATTTATATAATTTTATATATAATACCTTTTGTCTTTATTTTTTACAACAAGTGAGAATTTAACAAACAATTAAGTTTTGTAAAAAGAAGTTAAAATAAATAAGTTTTTAGCTAGTTAACAGCTGATTTTAATAAAAGTTACCCCCTTCCACACAATTATTTTTTAAAACTGCCGAATTTACTGTAAACATGTACCTACCTGTTCCGCAGTATTTTCATCTAAAGTGTTCGAGCTTTTCCTCGGTATTTCTTGATCTTTGGTTTGTTCACGTTATCAGTGCCTTGCCCTGATTTTTTGGATTTTTCAACTTTTTTATATTCATTTCTGAAATTTTTTCTCAGTGAGTCTATATTTTTCACTACCGTATCTTTTGTTGCATCAAAAACGGTGTTTTTTAATTTTTCCACTAAAACTTCATACGCCTGATTTCTTGCATCGCGATTATTACATTCATTACTCTTAACTTTCCACAAACACGGTTTGCTCTTATAAAGTTCAATAAATTATAGCAGAAATTCTTTTGAAAAATTTTTTAGATCAGCCATTTCGGGTTTTCACTTTCAATTTACATTATTCAACTGCTACTCCACTGTTTAACGACGAAAGATGACGCACCTTTTTCATCCAAACAATCGTCGTACAGCGTACGGAGAAAAATCAAACTCGATTTGATTTTTGGCAGTGGCAAAGGACGCAGCAGCGTTGTCATCCAGACTGCTATTTTCTATCGTCGCTCGTCGAACAGCGTTGTCTAAATGTCGTTCATACAACGCTTTTCGACAAACGCGAAGTAATACGACGATGGTGTGTAACGGGCATAAGATGAAAAGCTACAGGAAGATGCAAGGTCGCGGTTAAAATTGCTCTGACCCCCTACTTAAGGTTTAATCACCAATTGTTTTCGTAGGAGGAAGCATAATTCCATATTGAAAGATTTCATTTTATTTTATCGGATTTCGTAATAATATAAAAATTACCTTTACAAAAACAAACCTGCTGGGGAGGGGGTCCCGTTTGTTCCCACGTTGATGCGCCCCTGTCCACCATTTTGTACAATTAGGATTAAGTAAGAATTTATGTTTATGTGTATTTCCAATATTGTTTCATGTCAAAGAAGATGCCAATTCACAAATACAATTATATAAAAAACACACCTTAACAGTTTTGAAATCATACATCTGGAAACCAAAAGCTTCGAGGCAGTCTTATAACACTATTGCACAGTTACTTTGACCACCCCAAAAGTTTTAGGCATAGCATAAAGATATCGCAAGAATATGCTTTGGTTTTACCCGCAAACTTCCTCTTAGGATTTGTTAGTAGAACCCGTACGACCCCTTCTCATAAATTAACAACGCCACTACACTCATCGCTCTCTGTTTAAAAGTTTTCTGAGGATTTTATTTTACTGTCTTTACAATGTAGAATTTTTATGCATTATATTGAAGGCCGACACAGAATTAAAGTATTTCATGTGTAACTGAAAATAACTTCTATCGGCCACCATGATTACATAAAAATTCTGCAGAAACATTTTATGTAAATTTCTAAAACGCAAAATGAACATTTATTGCTTAAATAGCGTCTAAGATCATAGAAACTTTTAACGGCCCAACCATTCGTTGTCGGCCTCCACTAAAGCATAAAAATTTTAAAGAAAAACTTTCAGTAAATTTTTCAAAAAAAAAAATTATGATCGAGGCATCTTTGATTTTATATTGGAGCGACGCATTACTGGCTTAAGTCACTCGCCCTCTGGTCGGTAGCGACATAGAATCGGTAGGACATTTATACCGTCGATGTCGTATCGCATAGAGCTCTCTCACGGTCATACATGCTATGGGCTAAATTAGCAGACAATTTGTTGGTTTCACGACAAAATTTACCACTCAACTTGGTAAATGCAACTTATCGGCTGACAAGCCATGTCGCAACGCTGCATGCCGAAAACTTGTTGCATCTCAGCCACGCAGTGCAGACCTATATGTAGGTACTCATCAAAATACATGGTGACGACAGTGGCTCGGCATGCTGCACTTTTACCGAGTCGATGCTGTACTGATGTCGTACCAACCCGTGGGCGAGGATCCTTAGTTACGTCATCAAGTCGAAGCATCTTCGATTTTATGTTCTACCGATGCATTACTGATTTCTGTTCTCCATGTCCAGGTTTTTTTTAATAATAATAATAATACTCTTTTATGTGTGCCTAATCAAATTCATAAATAAGAAACAAAATTTTACAGTGAAAGAAAAAAAAAAATATTAGCGACAATTAAAAATTATAAATGATATGAGAAAATGAAAGAAAATTTAAGCAAATAAAAAGAAAGAAAACAGAGATGATAACAATAGTAAAATCAAAAAGATAAAGATTTGATTGAAAGAACATGTAACACTTGGATTTGAAGTTGCGAGCATTCACAATGAGGCGAATATCTACAGGTAAAGCATTCCATACTCTAACACCAGAACAAGGAAAGATCTCGAGCTAAGCAGCAACTTGTGGGTAGGAATCAAAAGTTGTCTGGTTCTACTAGATGATAAAGACTGAAAATAATTTAATAAGTAATCCGGGCATCGGCCATGGATCACTTTATGGATCATTAAGCAAATACGATATTGCAAATATATATCCAAGGAACATCCTAAGATTTTCCGAACATACTGTGATATGTGATCATATCTTTTCAAAAGAAATATGTAACGAGCACATGAATTAAAAGCTACGTTAAGACGTCTGCGACTATGGCTGTCTAAACCACAATAAATAACATCACCGTAAATAATCAGTGGGAGTATAAGCGTTTTAACGAGTCTAAGCCGAATTTTGAAAGGCGTATGCTTCGTGACGCCAAAGAGCCTTTAAAGAAGCATAAACCTTACCAGTTAAACTTGAGATATGATCAGCCCAAGTCATCCTAGAATTAAATACGATACCCAAATTCTTAACCTTAGAGGAAAAAGGAATTACTGTACTATTGATAATCACTGGAGGAAGAACAGAGGTGTCTATATTATGATGGTACACTACCATGTCTTGAGATTTGGCAGGATTTAAGTTAAGTTTATTCAATGAAGCCCAATATCCAATTGCTGCAAGATCTATATTTAGTTTCTCAATGCCCATAGAGATAAGTGAAACGGGAACAGAAAGGGAAATCTGCAGATCATCAGCATAAAGTTGGGTATGGCATTCAGAGGTACATGTCTGTAGGTCATTAACATATAGGAAGAAAAGTAGGGGCCCAAGGATAGAGCCTTGTGGAACGCCTGATGTTATCTTTAGAGCAGCAGAATGACGAGATTCACACACTACGGTCTGATTACGACTTATTAAGTAATTATGAATTAACTTAACAGCCACCAAGCTAAATTGATGACGAGAAATAAGCTTATCCAAGAGTATAGTAAAGTCTACGGAGTCAAAGCTTTCGAGAAGTCAAGCAGTGCAAGTATCGTTACTTCTTTATTTTCAATGCCACGGCGAATTCTTTCAGCAAGGTATAAAAGGGAGGATACAGTGCTATGTTTCGCCCGAAAACGCGATTGGAAGTCTGACAGGAGTTTGTTCTTCTCAATAAAACTGGTAATCTGTGTTGACATAATTTTTTCCAGCACCTTGGAAAAGAAAGGTAAAATACTAATTGGTCTATAATCGGCAGGCACAGAAGGTCTACGTACCTTTGGAATAGGAGTAACGCGGCTGGTCTTCCATAAGGAAGGGAAGTTGGAAGTGGTAAAAATAGTATTAAAATATGAGTTACAGATTTTATAATGAATGGCAAAATAATTCTAATGAATCTTGGATCAGCACCATCAAAACCAATGGCATTAGACTTAACACTTTTAAATGCTATAATAACATCTACTATCGAGATAAAACGAAAAGAAAATGTTGGCTTATCGAGATCCACATCATGGTCAACTAGTTCAGGCATGGAAAAAGGCAATATAGCACTAGAGGAGGAAGACGGAAAATTTCCAATAAAATGTGCGTTGAGGTGATCAGGATCAACATCACAACTGACATTATTTTTGGTTAAGCATAAGTTGCGAATATTTTGCCATAATTTACGAGCTGGAAGAGAAGTGTCGAGTCTCTTTCGCATAAATTCGTTCTTAGTCTTACGAATGACAGAAGAGGTAATATTGCGCAACTTTTTATAATTAATCCATAGATAGTCTCCACCAAAACGTTTCCATTGCGAGTAAGCGATTAGTCTGCTTAGCCACTAGCCTCCCACCCAACCCATCTGCGCTCTGCTTTTATATGAATTTATTACATTTTTTCGTCCAACTTTAGCAAAGGCATAGCATGGGCTGTGCGATATCTAAATAATATAGTATTTTTGGTTTTAGTTTCCACGGGCTGGATTGTAATCAGAAAAATATGACAAATAACAATGACATCGAAACTATTTTCCGAAAATGTGATTCTTACAACATGACTTCATCCATAGCGTTAAAATGTGACTTATTTTCGAAATGTCGATTCCTTAAAAAACTGGGTGACATGACAAATGACTTGGTTTCATGATAATTTTTTCAAAATAAATTCTCATAATTACAAGTGATATCAAGTATGTCAAGTAAGTATAAAATAATAAATATTTGTATGTATAATTATTGTATTATCAAAGAAAACTCAATTTTAGCAACAAACCGCAAAAGGATACGTTTTACATTCGTTATAACATTTCAGCAATTATTTTACGTATTGTATCCCTCTTTGGATACGCCTTCGGAACAAAATGTGCTGCATTACTTTATTCTTTGGAATATATTCAATCACTGCGCAATTGTCACATTGTCACTGTATAATTTCAGATACCTGTCATGTAACCCAAAAATCTAAATTCGAAATTATGACATAGTGACATTGTCCTTCCTTCGAAGTTATTTTCTCATTTTAATTTTATCAGAATCCAGCCCCAGCAGTATGGATTCAGAAATGTTAGGATGTGCGGAAGAAAAATTTTCAGACATTTCTGCGATGCATAATTTTATTTTTATGCAATGAACGAAGTCAGTTTTTGATAGGAAACCATAATTTTTTATCATATTAGTACATTTTTTAACATAAAAGCTTTTCTTAGAGAATAGTTTTTTTTTTATATATCATTAATTTTTTATTTTTTAGTCTTTAGCACCGTACCGAACCTAACCTAGCTCTACGTACACTTAGTTCAATCGATATTGTCGCATTCGTATACGATCTATTTCTGCTAGGGCGTCATTATTACTTGGTTTTTTTTTAAGTCGAGCTCTGCAATGCGAATTTCATCGAGTGTTCTTACTCTGCTAAGAGCGACATATGCTTGGCCTTCTGCAAATAGCTTTGATCCCAAGTCGTATAGTTGGAGTGGGCTACAGAATTACCTTGCATTTTGTGTAAAGTAAATCGTTATGGCAAGACTATTGCTAGAATTCTCCGTTCAACCGTGACATAGATAAACTTGACAGAGAACAATATTGGGTTAAGCTTATGAACCCCACCTCTACTAAAATCTACAGTTCTATTCTGCTCGCAAAGCACTTTCATTTAATATCTTTGTCAAGGAGGTTGTGAAGAAAAAGTAATCCGCCACACGGTACAGAAAATATAAGATATCCTACGCATGAACAACTTTCCGCCATTTTGTCTATTGAGAAATTTGTGGTGATGTTTGTTTAGTTCTCTAATATAAAGAAAAGTAAGAAAATCCCTGATATATAAATAAATTTGAAAATAAGTTGCTGAATTTGTCTGAAAAATTAAAGTTTTGAATATTTTAGAAGTTTTTTTTATAAAATTAATTTCAATAAGGTAGAAGGATGTATTTTCAAGTTCAAGTGAAAATATAAACAGAAATAAAAATGTTTTTTTTTATGCCATAAATGTATTAAGATCATAATGAATGCAATATTTAATTTACTTAATTTAATATATATTTAATATGTGATTAATCTTTTCGTGTTGGTTTCTATTTACTGTATTTAAATTAGGTTTCATTGTTATAAAATAAAATTCAGTACGAATAGTCACAACGTACCCATGTGAGATGAATTCACTTACCAGCATGCTACCTAAGAACTTTTATAAAGTAGTCATTGTCCGTCATTTGCATGTGTATAGGTACACTGTAAAACAAGTACGACAATTCCCCAAATCTGAGACAGGTTTTTTTTTTTTCTAAAAATAAATCTCATTTTCTCTGATACAAAAATCAGTTTAATTTACCCAATTCAAAGGAATATTCTATGAATTTAGGTATTTGGCACCAGAAAACCTATATTGTACGTAAATTTCCCGAAATGTTAAGTTTTGTCGGATATAAGGAAGAGAAAAGTCAATAAATTAGGTATTATTCTATATTTCTTATGGAACACTTACAAATATATTTTCTTTAATAGAATTTACACATCTATCCATATTTCTGAAGTGGAGCCATCTTTTTATTTAAAAAAAATATACCTAGAACTGGTGGCACAAATTGTTGCCACTGACTCTAGCAAACATTTTTTACCGTATATGTCCACCCATTTTTAACTAAAATTCACAGGTATGAAAATGATCAACATTCAAATTGTTTTAAAATCATATTTTATACTGGATACATTCGCCATCCATGAACGAAGATTCCATCCTCCAACTAAAAGGGTCAATTCTCAAGCGATAGTAAAGGATAGGAAATCAATAATTCCTTATTCTAAACCCAATCAATTAATTATTTACATATTCAATTAATTTTCATTCCATTTTCCTTTCATGCTCGACATTGTTGCAGGAGAATTTTAAGTTGATGTCAAGTTTGTTAATTGTAGTAATTTCACTTGGGTTTTTTTTTGCTTTGGACCATAACTCCTGAGGGGAGAGGAGTACGGAGCTGGTCGAGTAGTGATTGGAAAGGCCATGAAGTTCCGCAAATAATAGGCTCTGTAAGTGTGAGATCTAGTCTCGGACGTGGGAGGTAGTGCCGTTTTGTAAAGGACAACTCAGTTTTACAATTCAAATATAAAATTTTTATTAATACTTCAAGTATTATAAATTCATTTGCTTAACTTAATATCACAAAATTCATTTACTAAAAACTAATCTACAAACTACTATAAAATT